>JAEOAD010000019.1:33467500-33807500 GCA_036365145.1 Orientallactaga sibirica
ACTTGCATAAGATGAGTTTGGCAGTTATCAATCAAAAACTATGTTTTTCATCTACACTAAATGTTTTTATTCTACTTAAAAAAAATAATAATTTCCCCCTCTGCTCCTTCTTTATCATTACTGCCTAAGCTCCATTGAGATTTCTGGCTCCTGGATTAAACAATTGTGTCTTTCATCTTTCTCTTTCTTTATCATCATGAGTTATTTTGCTATGGACACCATGACTTCATCATATTCTTATTGTCATCACATATTAATGGAACATAATTTTAAATCATGCTTTCATTTGTTTTAATATTTGTAGCTATTTAATGTGAACAGAGAGAGAGGAAGTGGGAAGTGGGTGAGAGAGTGGACATGCCAAGGCCTCTTGCCACTTTTATCATCTGGCTTTACATGGGTAACTGTGGAATGACATCCAGGCCCAAACAAGCACCCTTAACTATTGAACCATGTTCCTAGCCCTTAATCATTATCTTAATATCCAAACACGTCTTGTTTCTTAGTTATTTTAAATATTTTTATTTTGTGGATGTAACATTTGCTATCTCTGAGAATAAAAATATGAATGTTTTCGAATGTTGCTCTTTATTCTTTGAGGATCATTTGTGGGTTTTTTTTTCCTTTTTGTTCTTTTTTTTAATTTTAGTTTTTTTCTTGGTTTGTCTCATTTAGGCTGTGGATTTTGTTCCACTTCTGACATCTTTGATTACTAATTGATGAAGACAGACAAAAGGCCATCCTGGGTCAGTCAGCATTATTCCTCAGTAGCATGGTGTGCTGAATGGAAAAGCTGAGGGGCAGCTCTGTTTTGTCCCCATGAGCTGCCTTGTCTTTTAGGAGTGTGTGTGTGTGTGTGTGTGTGTGTGTGTGTGTGATCTGACAGTAGTCTGAGTCTCTTAAAAGCCCTAAGACAGAAGAATTTGGTCTATGAGTAAGCACCTGTATTAAAAGCCCGAGTTCTTCCCCAGAAATACGTTCAATATCTGCAGAAAATAATTGCCAATGTGAAGACCACCAATGGTTCTGTGTGAAGTGGTGTGGATGGGGTTTCATATTGCTATCATGGCATACAGAACCCCAGTAATGGCTCTGGATTTGCACCATAGTTCACCGGCATATCCACAGCTAGGGACCCAACATCCAAGGTCTTCCATGCATCCTAGGCTGACTGAACACCATAGCCCCAGCAGCCACCAGCAGGTGCACATTCTGCACATCCTCTGCTCCACTCCATTCGCACAATGACTTCACTCATGTCCACAACCAAGATATGGCCATTGTCACTCCCTAATCCCAGCATTCATGACTGAGGATGGAAGTTTTTTTCTTCAATTCCAAAGTCTCAGAGGAAAAACCAAAAAAAAAAAAAAAAAAAAGAAAATATTATTGACAAACAAATGTCAAGTGGGACAAATGTAATGTTGGGGAGATTGCTCAGTGGTTAAAGGCTCTTGCTTTCAAGCTCACCAGCTTCAATTCAATTCCTCTGGACCTATGTGAATCCGGACATGGATTGGCACATGAATCTTTCATTTCAGTGTGCTACAAGAGGCCAAGCTGTGAGAATCCAGAAGCTCACAGGCCACCTAGACTGGCTCACAGGAAGCTCAGCAGCAAAAACAAAATAACACCAATAGAGACCCTGTCTTAAGCAAGGTGGAGGGAGAGGGCAAACATTCAGATCCACACATACATACAGACACACATAGGTATGCACATATATGGATAGACACATATAAATACACACACATATAAAAATGTATATCATGCAGACCTATGGGAGAAAGAAGTCATCAGTGGTGAAAACAGTTGACATGTGAAGCCTCAAGTTTGGCCAGCCAGGCCAAATGACCAAATGGGTGCAGTAGTGGCATGTCTGCTCTGGGAGAAACCAACTGCTCTCTAATCGGACTGAAGGCCCACTCTACTGGAGGGAATACATGCCTGGTACTGAAAAACCTATCAAAAGCCTATGGCAGGGAGGTCATGAGCCTGAGGGGTATAAAACCTGCTGTTATCTGGCTAAATGTATATATTATTCTCACCAAACTGCCCTGAAAGCACTACACTTAATGTTTATATTCACATATTAATGCTATTCTCACTTCTGGTTAGAGAAGCTTCTTTTCAGATGGCAATGACCACTGTGATGACCCAAAAGGCAACATAGTGCTGAGAAGAAGAGACAGAGGAGTTTCCAGCACTGAAACATCTCTATCACATCCTCCAAGTCTCAGGATCCATTGTGAAAGAGGTGGCAGAAAGAATGTAACAGCCAAAGGAAGGGTAGGACCCCTTACAATGCAACTGTCCAGACAGAAATTGGCCTTGATATCCATGACCTCTCAGTGCCTAGCAATACCTTCACAAGACCCTCATAATAGGAGAAAAAGATGGTAACATCAAATTAAAAGAGAGACTAATGGAGAGAGGGAGGGGATATGATGGAGAGCAGAGTTGTGAAGGTGAAAGTGGGGGAAAGAAGTATAAAAGTTGTCAATAAAAATTTAAAAATAAATAAATAAATAAAGAAAGAAAGAAAGAAAAGAAAAATAAATAAAAATATATATAATTGACAACCTATACTTCTATTATATAAGAATTTTTAGATCTATTTCAGAGACTTCTATTGTCAATCAAAATATTTAATCATGGACTGGAGAGATAGCTAAGTGGTAAAGGTATTTTCCTGTGAAGCCTAAGGACCTATGTTCCACTCTCCAGGTCCCATGTAAATGAGATGCACAAGGTGATCCAAGTGTGCAAGGTCACACATGCACACAAGGTGGCACACATGTCTAGAGTTCAACTGCAGTGGCTGGAGGCCCTAGCACATCAATATTCTCTCTCGCTCGCTCTCTCTCTCTCTCTCTCTCTCTCTCTCTTCTCTCTCTCTCTCTCTCTCTCTCTCTCTCTCTCTCTTTCTCTCTCTCGTTAGCTCACTCTTGCTCTCTCACTCTCTCCTGATGTTATCTGGCTAAATGTATATATTTTGTATGTAAATATAAATGTATATATTATGGTGGTACTTTAATCCTTTAATCCTACCACTTGGGAAGCAGAGGTAGGAAGATCACTGTAAGTTCAAGGCCACTCTGAGACTACAGAGTGAATTCCAGGTCAGCCTGGGCTAGAGTGAAACCTTACCTCAAAAAAATATATATTTATTCGAGGCCACCCTGAGACTACATAGTTAATTCCAGGTCAGCCTGGGCCAAAGTGACATGTCTGCCCTGACAAAAAAACAAAAAACAAAATTGCATATATATATATAAATGGATATATACATCTATATTTTAATCATGGACAAACTTGTATAGAACAAATCTTAACTTCAGGAATCACAAACCTAAACTGGCTTTCTTAAGAAAAATGGTGAAATACAGCATTAATTCCATTAAAAACAGGCTTATTTCATTTTCATTTTATGCTGGTATTTTCTTCCCTGTTAAATTACCTGCTAATTCTATTATGTGACCCTTTGGGAATGTTTATCAGCCTTTCAACTTGATTGCATGATAGCAACTCCCAATTTCTTTCTCTTATTGGCAAAAGTCAGTTTCATAGGAAATTTCCAGAAAGTTCAAGCTGGTAAGAGCTGATTGCTGAACCAGAAATGGGTGGTTCTCGTGAATACATTAGGTGACAGGATAATTAAAGAATGGCACCTATGGGCTGGGGTGATGGCTCAGTGGTTAAGGGTACTTGTTTGCAAAGTCTGATAGCCCAGGTTCGATTCCCCAGGACCCACATAAAGCCATGTGCACAGAGTGGTGAATGTGCCTAGAGTTCATTTACAGTAGCAGGAGGCCCAAGCACACCAACACTCTCTCTCCCACCCTCCTCCTTTCTATATGTGTGTGTATCTTACTCTCTCTTTTTCTCAAATAATAAAAATATTTTAAAATTACAATTTTTATTTTTATTTATTTATTTGAGAGAGAGAATGGGCATGCTAGGGCTCCAGCCACTGCAAACGAACTCCAGATGCATGCCCCGCCTTGTACATCTGGCTAACATGGGTCCTGGGGAATTGAACCTGGGTCTTTAGCTTTGCAGGTAAATGCCTTAACCACTAAGCCATCTAGAATGACAACTATAGGAGGTTTTTCAGCACACATTCTACACAGCTACAGGCATGTTCGTCGTTACCATCTCAAGGAGGGTTTTCCCCCTCATAAAAGCATAAGAACAAACATAGAACAGATAAAAACAGAGTGCACGCCACCTTTGAAAACTCTAGTCTCCTGTCAGATAAGCTGTGATGCAAATTTCTGGGAACACCTGTCCCTGCGTCACCATGGAGACAGACCCTCCTTTGACCATCACCCGTGAAGGGGTTCTCCTTTGGAAGGCTGCTGTGCAACTGACATAGTGTAGCACAGGAATGGAGCTGCTCTCACCAGAGAAAGGACAGTGCAAGGAAAAAGAACCAGTGATGTACTGAACGCGGGTCACAGTGGAGGGAAAGCAGGCGGCTGGCAGTGCCTCTGCCTAGAGTCCAGCCCAAATCACCTTCCGCTTGTGGGCTTTTGCAGCCAGGCATGAAGTGGGGCGTGGGGGGATAGATCTTGAGTGGGATGAATTTGATAGGAAGTGAGTTAGTTTTCCCAGGACTACATACTTCCAAATGTATGTTGTTTTTTTTTTTAACCTTCTTATTTTGTAAATTAAAAAATAAATAAATCCCTATTATACGTGCAAGCTAACTTGTGACTTCAAAATATCTTCCTGTTGCATCCATCTGTACAGAGACCAATTCTAAAAGAATTTGGAGTAAAATCATCTCCACTCAGGGACCAGAAGCCTAAGAAGTAGTGAGAAAAGATGAGACAGACCATCTCTGCTGGTACCAGATTTGGGAATGAATTACAATAAGACAGTTTGGGGAAAAAATTGCAAAATGTTTAAAACACTCAAGGTAGACACATAATGCATTTTTCTCTTTCTCCCTGCCCAATTTCTCTGAGGAATCTCTTCCATTCTAAGTGCTCAAGTGCCCTCAAGCCAGTGGCTTCCAATTTCGTGCTGATTCCCTAACTAGCCCTTTCTACTCTTAACTAGTCCCCTCTCTTGAACCTTTTTATTTGGACTCAGAATTTTGCTAAATTCATAACGCCATCCCTCCCCATCCTCTGCCTTGAAAATGAAAGCTCTTTCTGTTTTAAGGACTATTATGGGCTGGCATCTGTAGCTGAGATGAAAAAATAACCCCATTACACTGCCTATAAAAATGTGCTTTCCTGAGAACCCACAGGCCTCAGGAATGCAAATCAGAAAATGATCCAATTGCCACCAACACATAGCAGAGAAAATTGTCATTTGCATCTGCACTCCAGATCCCTGGGACTAAATAAATCAGTGCCTCATTCAACCTAGGAGCCAGGCACCGATGGAGAACCTGAGTGGAGGTGGATTTGGAAGGAGGGATGGAAGGAACTTGGCTCAGAAAGTTTGAGGCAAATAAATCCACGTTAAGATGGAGGCCTGGGGGTGTCTGGGAAATGGCTTAGTGGTTAAGGCACTTGCCTATGAAGCCAAAGGACCTAGGTTCAATTCCCCGGGATCCACATAAACCAGATTCACAAGGTGGCACATGCGTCTGGAGTTCTTTTGCAGCAGCTGGAGTCCCTGGCTTGCCCATTCTCTCCCTCTCTCTCTCTCTTTCTCTCTATCTCATTTTTTCTCTCTCTCTCTCAAATAAATAAAAATTTAAAAAATATTTTTTAAAAAAAGATGGAGGCATGGGTCATGAACTCATGTGTGTCTCACCAATGCAGATTTCTAATTTTATCAATAGCACCTCCTTTAGTTTATCCAGGAATGGGAAACTCAAAGAATTGCACACCAGGTTGGCAGAACAATGCTGTCCCTGCCTAGTATCTCCAAAGTTTCCGTTTTCTGTCAAACTATAAACCCGTTCTCTAAAATATAAAGAGAAAGAGAAGGGTATGTGCTGGTTCTCTTCTGTTTCTTTTCTAGTCAGCTTCCCAACCTTCCTACCTGGAATCTCTACCTGACTCCAGTCAAATATAGCAAGTAGCATGACACCTTTTAGGGATCACACATCTTATGTGTTAGCCTTTTCAGAACCTCAACGCCCTGTTGATCTTTACAGACTTGGGTTCTTTTTTAATTTTTTTATTTATTTGTTTGTTTGTTTGTTTGTTTGTTTGTTTGTTTGTTTAAGAGAAAGAGAGATGCAGAGAGAGAGGGGGGCACTCCAGGGTCACTAGCCACTCCAAATGAAGTCCATGTGCATCTGGCTTATGTGGGCCTAGGGGAACTGAACCAGGGTCCTTTGCCTTTATAGGAAAGCACCTTAACCACTAAGCAATCTCTCCAGCCCCAGACTTGGGGTTTTAATAGTGAAGAAATGAACATAGCATTGAGAACAAAGTGCTGACATGAAGTACAAACAAATCCCCAGAGAGATTTAGGCAGACATCATATTGTAATGATGATTTTCTTGGGAATAGGGCATTTCAGTGAAACAATGCATGCTATATTAAATTATGGGCATGCTCAAAGACATGGAGGGAAGGGAAAATTTTTAAAGACAAAAACGAGTAGACATCAGGTATTTTAAAGCAATCATCCTTAGCCATGATGACTAATAAAAGAGTGATGCTGGTCTAAGGGTAAGAAACAATTACCAGATGGTACACTTGAGACATACTTGAGGAAGTGCATCTGGATATGGTGGTGGCATTTTCATCAGGTCATAGGCTGAAGTGTAATGGAAGTGTTGGGGTTCCTGCCAATACACCAGTATGCCAACACACCAATAAACTTAGGGTGTCCATAGATCCTTGTCTTATGAATTGAAAGAATTAAAAATCCATAGACCAGAGGGTAAGGTTTAGAGAGACTTATTAGATTGATAAAAGGAAAGAAAAGTAAGTAGAGTGCTCCTCCATATAGAAGGCAGGAGGGGACAAAGAGCCCACATGGAGGTAGGGTTTGGGGTCATCGAATCTCAGCCCAGCCATGCTGAGAGGAAAGAGGAGCTTATCAGATGAGAAACTTGGAAGTTCAGGAAAGGTAAACTGCCAAAAAGAGGCCATGTCCACCTGTGGTATTTGAATATATGTCCCCCAATATATTCAGTGTTTTACTAGTTATAGTTTGCATCTGCAATCACCTTGCTAGAGGCAATGTCACTGGGGGCTGGTCTTAAGGTGTTAATGGTGGGTTTGAGATTCCATTGTAAAGATATGCAAATGTGCCTAGCAGGAGTTCCTGAAGTGTGCTGTGTGACTTTTTGGCTGTAGTTTTGCTCTGTGTGCTGTGGTGGCTGGTTGGCTTTTCTCTCTCTGCTTGGTCTTGTGAGAGAAGGTCACTTCTTCTGCCATTATGGAACTTCCCCTGGATCTGTAAGCTTCAATAAATATCCCTTCCTCCATAACTGTGCCTGGTCTGGAAGTTCATCTCAGCGAACCTGAAGCTGTCTGCTACAGCACCAGTTAAGGATTTATTAATAATCTTGTGTGGTGGATTTATCAGTTAAGGATTTATTAATAATCTTATTGTGGTGGGCCTTACCCTCAGGTTCAGGGGAGCCTGAGAGAGCTGGTTGGTCTGAACTCAAGGGACTGGCTCAAGAAGAGGTCAATACACCAGAGTAGGAAATGAGAGAGAGATGAACAGGTAGCCTGGACCAGATGCTAAACTCTGGTTCTGCTGAAGCAGGCCAGTGCCTGTGACATCTCTTTTTAAAAAAAATTATTTATGTATTGATTTAAGAGCTAGAAACAGGCAGAGAGAGAGAGAGAGAGTGGTAGAGCCAGAGCCTCCAGCCACTGCAAATGAACTCCTTGTGCATCTGGCTTAAGTGGGTCCTGGAGAATTGAACAGGGGTCCTTTGGCTTTGCAGGCAAACGCCTTAACTGCTAAGTCACCTCTTCAGCCCCGCCCCCCGTGGCATCTCTTTATGGTTCCCTCTTTTGGCTCTCTAACTGGCTAGTGGAAAATAAAGCGACCTGACCAGTTGCCCTCAGTCATGTCTTTTGTGACAGAAAAATATTTTTAAAAAAGATGGAGGCATGGTTCATGAACTCATGTGTGTCTCACCAATGCAGATTTCTAATTTTATCAATAGCACCTCCTTTAGTTTATCCAGGAATGGGAAATTCAAAGAATTGCACACCAGGTTGGCAGAACAATGCTGTCCCTGCCTAATATCTCCAAAGTTTCCGTTTTCTGTCAAACTATAAACCTGTTCTCTAAAATATAAAGAGAAAGAGAAGGGTATGTGCTGGTTCTCTTCTGTTTCTTTTCTAGTCAGCTTCCCAACCTTCCTACTTGGAATCTCTACCTGACTCCAGTCAAATATAGCAAGTAGCATGACACCCTTTAGGGATCACACATCTTATGCCGCCAGCCTTTTTCAGAACCTCAACGCCCTGTTGATCTTTACAGACTTGGGGTTCTTTTTTAATGTTTTTATTTATTTGTTTGTTTGTTTGTTTGTTTGTTTGTTTGAGAGAAAGAGAGATGCAGAGAGAGAGGGCACTCCAGGGTCACTAACCACTCCAAATGAAGTCCATGTGCATCTGGCTTATGTGGGCCTAGGGGAATTGAACCAGGGTCCTTTGCCTTTATAGGAAAGCACCTTAACCACTAAGCAATCTCTCCAGCCCCAGACTTGGGGTCTTAATAGTGAATAAATGAACATAGCATTGAGAACAAAGTGCTGACATGAAGTACAAACAAATCCCAGAGAGAGATTTCCACAGTGTAATGATTTTCTTGGGAATAGGGCATTTCAGTGAAACAATGCATGCTATATTAAATTATGGGCATGCTCAAAGACATTTAGGGAAGGGAAAATTTTTAAAGACAAAAATAAGTAGACATCAGGTATTTTAAAGCAATCATCCTTAGCCATGATGACTAATAAAAGAGTGATGTTGGTCTAAGGGTAAAGAAACAATTACCAGATGGTACACTTGAGACATACTTGAGGAAGTGCATCTGGATATGGTGGTGGCATTTTCATCAGGTCATAGGCTGGAAGTGTAATGGAAGTGTTGGGGTTCCCTGCCAATACACCAGTATGCCAACACACCAATAAACTTAGGGTGTCCATAGATCCTTGTCTTATGAATTGAAAGAATTAAAAATCCATAGACCAGAGGGTAAGGTTTAGAGAGACTTTATTAGATTGATAAAAGGAAAGAAAAGTAAGTAGAGTGCTCCTCCATATAGAAGGCAGGAGGGGACAAAGAGCCCACATGGAGGTAGGGGTTGGGGTCCTCCCTCATCTCAGCCCAGCCATGCTGAGAGGAAAGAGGAGCTTATCAGATGAGAAACCTGGAAGTTCAGGAAAGGTAAACTGCCAAAAAGAGGCCATGTCCACCTGTGGTAGTTTGAATATATGTCCCCCAATATATTCAGTGTTTTACTAGTTATAGTTTGCATCTGCAATCACCTTGCTAGAGGCAATGTCACTGGGGGCTGGTCTTAAGGTGTTAATGGTGGGTTTGTGATTCCATTGTAAAGATATGCAAATGTGCCTAGCAGGAGTTCCTGAAGTGTGCTGTGTGACCTTTTGGCTGTAGTTTTGCTCTGTGTGCTGTGGTGGCTGGTTGGCTTTTCTCTCTCTGCTTGGTCTTGTGAGAGAAGGTCGCTTCTTCTGCCATTATGGAACTTCCCCTGGATATGTAAGCTTCAATAAATATCCCTTCCTCCATAACTGTGCCTGGTCTGGAAGTTCATCTCACCGAACCTGAAGCTGTCTGCTACACCACCAGTTAAGGATTTATTAATAATCTTATTGTGGTGGGCCTTACCCTCAGGTTCAGGGGAGCCTGAGAGAGCTGGTTGGTCTGAACTCAAGGGACTGGCTCAAGAAGAGGTCAACACACCAGAGTAGGAAATGAGAGAGAGATGAACAGGTAGCCTGGACCAGATGCTAAACTCTGGTTCTGCTGAAGAAGGCCAGTGCCTGTGACATCTCTTTTAAAAAAAATTATTTATGTATTTATTTAAGAGCTAGAAACAGGCAGAGAGAGAGAGAGAGAGTGGTAGAGCCAGGGCCTCCAGCCACTGCAAATGAACTCCTTGTGCATCTGGCTTAAGTGGGTCCTGGAGAATTGAACAGGGGTCCTTTGGCTTTGCAGGCAATCACCTTAACTGCTAAGTCACCTCTTCAGCCCCGCCCCCCGTGGCATCTCTTTATGGTTCCCTCTTTGGGCTCTCTAACTGGCTAGTGGAAAATAAAGCGACCTGACCAGTTGCCCCTCAGTCATGTCTTTTGTGACAGTAATTATCAATTCAGAATTCAGTTGTGCATAAGAAGACTTCAACCTCCCAGCTTTATTTGCCTTGTGGTGGTGGTGGTGGTAGTGGTGCTTGTTGTTAGGGTTGACACAAGTGACTCCATTTTGATTCTGACAACTTCCCATTTCTTTTTGCAAAAGTGAAGAATAAGTTTTCCAGATGACTGTATAATGAAAATGTGGTAGATATGCACAATAGAATCTTATTCAGCTATGAACAAAAATGAAATTAGGAAATTTCCAGGACAATAGATGGATCTAGAAAAGATTATATTAAGCAAGGTAACCCAGACTCAGAAAGATAAAGATCCTATGTTCTCTCTCATGTGCAGACTGATCCTAGCATATGATGAATGTATCTAAGAATGTAGGTAGGGCTGGAGTGATGGCTTAGTGGTTAAGGTGCTTGCCTGCAAAGCCTAAGGACTCATGTTCAACTCTCCAGGTCCCACATAAGCCAGGTACACAAAGTGATGGAAGCACACAAGGTCACACAAGCACACAAGGGAACACATATGTCTGGGGTTCAATTGCAGTTGCTGGGGGTCCTGGTGTGCCAATCTCTCTCTATCTCTCTCTCTCTCTCTCTCTCTCTCTCTCTCTCTCTCTCTCTCCAAAAAAAGAATGTAGATAAATGGACGGAAACATGAGTAAAGCCTTAAAAAGTAGAAAGAGACCAAGAGAGGGCAAAAAGTGATGCTGAGGATGGAGGAAAGCAAAAGAACACATGTGACCTAAAAGCAGGAAGGAACCTTGGGGGACAGAAGGAAGAAAGAGAAGAGGAGATGGCATACCAACTAACATTTTGTTTGAAAATCCCACAGCAGGGCTGGGGAGATGGCTCTGTCATTCACACGGCTTGCTTTCAAAGCCTGAGGGCCCCAGTTTGATTATCACTACCCATGTAAAGCCAGGTGCACAAGGTGATGCATGAATCTAGAATTCATTTGCAGTGGCAAGAGGCCTGGGTACACCCATGCATTCTCTCTCTCTCTCTCTTTCTCTCTCTCTCCCCATATGACTCTCTCTACTTAAAAATAAGTAAATGAATTTTTTTTAATTTAAAGACAGAGGGGTTGGAGAAGATGGCTTAGCAGTTAAGGCATTCACCTGAAAAGCCAAAGAACCCAGGTTCTATTCCTCAGGACCCACGTAAGCCAGATGCACAAGGGGCCACATGAGTCTGGAATTTGTTTGCAGTGGCTACAGACCCTGATGCACCCATTCTGTCTGTGTGTCTGTCTGTCTGTTTGTCTGTCTGCCTCGCTTTCTCAAATAAATAAATAAATAAATAAATAAATAAATAAATAAATAAATAATATTTTTAAAAATTAAAGCCAGAAGATTCCATAACAATACCTAATACTTTATATGTTAATTTTAATTTTTATTATAAGAGTAAAAGAGATGTTCTGAGCATTTAAAATTTTATAAATATTGATCAATACCTACCTATAGCTAGATTCTTTGTATTTAATCTTCACTATGGCAATCTGAGACCCAAACACCTTATAACGGCTATGGATGCAAATCACAGCACCATGTAGCAACAGCTCTCCCTTCTGAGGACCACACAAGGTGGAAACCACGGTTCCTTCTACATACAGAACTATGGAGCACAAGGAGAAAGGTTCAACCATATGGGCAGAGGAGAGGAAGATAAAGAAAGAGACTTAAAGCGGGCAGAAAACAAAGCAGTGCTTTGAAGGGGAAAAAATTCTATATGACAAGGGTTATGACCTCACTAGTAGACAATAGGACTGTTCAGGTCTTCACAACACCTTTCTTATCCTCACACACAGAATAACAGTTATATTTCTCCCCACAGCACACCTCAGAGATACCAAGCGTCTACCTTCCACTGGAAAGCCATGCTAGGCAGATCTTTGTTGCTAAGCCTGCTGGCTTTTCTGAACTCTAACTCAAAAAGCATAATCTTTCCTTTCCCCTTTTCTATCGCTCCTAGGGAGGCTGGCCAAAATCTTGAGCATGCTTGCCCAAATACTCTGGGCTTTCTCACCATTTTCTACAGAATTTTCCTTTGCTTTCATGGACAATAACATAAATAAAATAATAAATAAATAAAGTGATGCTATGGAGACAAAAAAAAAAAAAAAAAAAAAGCATCAAAGTAGCTTCCCTGGGTTCTCAGTCCCAACCCAGAGCCTTGGAATCCCTTCACAGACTCAGCAGTTCCCCTTGCTCTTCTTCCTTCCGTCTCCCACTCCCCTGTTGCTAACTTTATCCATTTTCCTTCTTTCATCTCTCTCATTTCCTCCTTCCTTTCATCCTTCCTTCTTCCCTGTCTTCCCTTTCTTCCTTCCTTTCTTCCCTCTCTCCCTTCCCTTCACTCTTCTTTCCTTTCTTCCTTTCTTCCCTCCCTCCCCTCTACAAAGTATCAACAGGCTGACATGTGGCACATCTTAATTTTAAAAATAAGACTTCTACACGTGATTTAAAGTTAAATGCAAGTGTTCCTGGGTAGACAGTAACAAAGAAATGAATTTAGCAGGACGGAACCTGGCGTCGGTAGGTAACTTCTGCACAGCTGAACACACTATTTCTGCCCATGGTCTTCTCTTGGTAAATAATCTATGCAAGACTTTGGAAATAAAGACAGTGTACCCACAGAGCAATGTCTTACTTCCCACAGCTGCCGTGCACCTGTGATAGAACTTTAAAAGTTCATTTCTATTTGGAACTTGGAGACAAGTTATTCCTACTTAACTTTCTTTGCTCTTCCAAAAAAAAAAAAAAAAAAAGCCTCATCTCTCATCTCAGTATGTTTCTCTTTGTGGAATAGCTGCTAATAGAATACATTTGTCATCTTTAAATTCTCAAAATGGTCTTTATAATGATATTTCAATATATCACATATAATAAAAACCATAGCAATTTTTTAGTATAATGACTGTTTCACATAGTTTTAGCCTATGTGACTAGCCTCTTCTACTGTGTCCCTGTAGGACAGTGGGAATTATGGGAAGTAGCATGTTCATCTACTCATGTTGGGAGAAGCTTGAGATTGGGCCTCTGACTCGTGTCCTCAAGAAACCCACAAAAGTGTTCTGCTGACAGCTTCAGAATTTAGACAAGCTATCTCTTTATACATTGGGAAGCATGTGGAACCTTGATTCTAAGCTGTAGGCAAGCAAACTGTATTTCTCTCCTTCAGTATCCATATGCCCCAGCATTTCTTGCCAGCACAAATTTAAAATATTGTCTACTTGGTCCTCTTTCCTGAGCATACTGGTAGCCGCCAGGCCAGGCTTACCACCCTGCTCCCACTCTTCTCTCCTTTCTCTTCTCCCTTTTCCCAAATTGTAGATAACAGAAACATACCTGGTTTCAGGGGAAAACATGAGCCTCACACGGCTCTGAGTAACCCTCTTCCTGTGTAAGAAGAAAATCCTTCCAGTTCCTGGTTGACTAAATAGAAGTTTAAGTCCCCATTCACCCACAAATCATCATCCAAATGGCTGGGATCCACGAGGCATGGGAAAGAATAACTTTTCTCCATTGCTGCCTTTGCTTTGGTCTTCAAGAGGTCTTTTCTTCAACCATGAGAAACCTTCCAGAGAGAACCATGGCTTTCCAGAAAGGTCAGAAATGTAAATAGCATGAATTTCAGGTTTTCAAAGTTTAATCTTATTTTAATTAAATAATTATAATAATTACTAATAACTATTATCTACTTGGGTCATAAGGCTCTATTCTGACTCCAGCAGTGAGACAGGGTGAATTGAGGTCTGGTTTTGCCCTTCCCCATCTCCTGTTCACTCTTGTGCTGCCAGTCCCTTTGAAGAGGCAGAGCAGAGACAAAAGGAAAAAGCAGAGCATGGAAGGAGGTGTTGGAGAGATGTCTCTAGATAAAAGTCCCCACCTTCCTAGGATGGATTCCCCAATACCCATATAAAACCAGATGCACAAAGTGGAAAATGTGTCTGGAGTTCATTTACAGCAGCAGGAAGCCCTAGCATGCCCCTTCTCGTTCTCTTATCTTCTCTCCTCCCTCGCTCTGTCTCTTTCTCCCCCCAACCCCTCTCAAACTAATAAAGAAAAATAAGTAGATGGAATTATTTAATTAGTTCTGGGAATTATTTAATTACTGTGGCTACTCAATACTTATGGTATCAGGCAGAATAAGACCCTCCCCAGATGGCCACTTGTGACTAGAGATCCTGACATGATGAAAGAGACTTTGCAGATGTAGAGAACTTTCTGATGGAGAGGGGACCCTGGATCATCCAAGTGGGCCCAATGTCACCACAGGGTTTTTATAAAAGAGAAGCAGAAGGGGCAGAGGGGCAGAGGCAGAGATGTGACATGTAACCAGAGGTCAGAGTCAGGCTGTTGTTTGCTGGGAGCTGCACTGTGTGGAAGTGTGAATGAAATGTCCCCCATAGACTCATGTGTTTTAAGTACTTGGTCTCCAGCTGGTGGCAATTTGGGAAGGTTGTGGATCCTCTGGGAGGTAGATTTTTGCAGGAGGATGTGTGTTGTGGGGTTAGGCCTTGGGATTGCATAATCTAGCCCCACTTACCAGTGCCAGCTACCTAAATCTCACTGCTTCCTCCCTGCTGCCATGTGATAACATGAGCCAGCTTCATGCTTGAACCATACTTTCTTCTGGACACCATAAGGCAATGAACTGCTCTGAATAGGTGTTTTGCCTCAGCGATGAGAAGGGAACTACGACCTAAGGTATGAGGGCAGCCTGAAACAGCCAGAAAGGGCAAAGGGAAGAACTCTGTACAGCTCTTATCAATAACCAGCCTTCCAAAACAATATGGTATTATAAATTAGTGTTGTGTCATAGTGTGAAATCTCTGGGACTTTATTACAGGTACCATGGGAAATTGATAAACTGACTGCCTCATGAGACACATTATGGGTTTTCCAGGCTTTCAGAGCAGATTTTCAATAATACAGATTCCTTGAAATAAGGTTTCTCAACTATGCACGGTGTTTGCCCTGCACCAGGGAAGCATTTGATAATGTTTAGAAACATTCAAGATCATCATGACATAGGGGAATGGCACTAGGATATAATGTTTAGTAATACCATGTTACTAAACATTGTACAATGTACAGGAAGCCTGAGAGAGAAAAAAAAAATGTTCTAGTCCAAGATATCAATAGTGCCAAAATTGGAAACTCCTTAACTAAAGCAAGAAATGGATTTTTTGACTCTTTTTTTTATTAATTATGATTTTTTTTTGTAATTAAGTAGGAACTTTGTATGGAAACATCATGTGTTGGTACCATCATTTCTATCATGTCTGGTCCCATTCTACTGAGGGATTTTCTCAGTAGGATTGCTGGTATTCACTGTAGCAGACAGCCTCAGGTCACTGAGATGAACCTCCAAACCAGACACAGTTATGAAAGAAGGGAATTTATTTGAAGCTTATAGATCCAGGGGAAGTTCCATAATGGCAGAAGTTGTCCCCCCTCTTACAGGACCAAGCACAGTGAGAGAGAGAAAAGCCACAAGCCACACCAGCATCACCAAAAACAGCAAACACACTTAGCAACTCCAGGCAGAGATCAAGCACCCTGCCTATCTTTAGACTGGAATTCCAGATCCACCCCCCACACCTTAGGGCAGGACCCTAGGATCCACCCACAATGACACCACCTCCAGCCAGGTGGCTGCAGATCTAAATTACAAACTTTAATAAAATCCTGAATATACTGTGGGCCATCCATTCAAACTACCACATTCACCATGGGGTTTGGGTTATGAGTTGTGAGAACATCGATCAGTCTTTGTGGGGGGTGTGGGGGAGAGGCAATGCTTTTGGATATTCCCTTCAACCTGTGGATCTTACAATCTTTCCACACCCACTTCTGTAGAATTTCCTGAGCCATGGTGGGTGTTTCGTAAGTCTACTTTAATGTTGAGCTCTCAGCAGCTTCTATATTTCTGCTTTGGTATGTTTTGATGCTTTCGTACATTTTGAGTATCCTCAGTGTCTGTCACCATCACCCTAGCCCAGGTTTTCAGGCTCACCATGAAAACAGCACTCTTGCTCATCTTACCTGTTCCTCTGTGGTTTCACCTGGGCCCTGGCTGATATACAAGAGGTGGCTTGCCTCCTGCCAGGAAGTCGGCTATATCTTCCTGTCTTATTGATAGACTTTTGGTTGTCCTTGGTTCTTGCTGCCTTCTGAAAAAGAAAAAGATTCTCCACTGGAGAGTAAAGTCAGCATAGGTTGAAAGTGAGCTTCCCATTAGAGTCCATAATGTTGGTCTCCATAGGATTCTGACTCAGTTCCCAGTTCCAGCTATGGGTTCCTCTTTACTGAGTGGATCTCTTAGCCAACCAGAAAGCCACTGGTTATCCACCTAGGTTGAGTGCCGTCATTGCATAGCTGTGTACATCTTGTCAAGCTGGTGGCTTTCATATTGCAGGGTCCCCTGCTTGCTCATAACATTGTTGGCTATTTTCACCCAGCAGCTCATGTAGTACTTTCCATCACTATAAAGGCTAACCATCCAGGAAATGACTTCCTTCCAGATTCCAGCTGGATTTCTCCATGTTCTGTGTCAGCAGTATGTGGTGTCTTCAGCAATAGGGTCTTGCCTTTTACCTCAAGTGGGTAATCAAATGTTTTGACAGAAGCTTGTCTTGTTTTGGGGACTTCATAGGTCTGTCCAATCAACATCTCGTGTGGGTTGTGACCCATTTCTAATACTGGGAGTTACAAGCCAGAGCCAAATGTCCTAGGGTTAGGCTTCATCCCACCCCTCTCCAGGGCCCTTCTTACCAGACAATCCCCACATACTCTTACTGAGGGTTATATATTTTAGTCACTATCCAAAATGAATATAACTATGGTACCAATTCATTTTGGGTTTAGTTTTGTGTGTATCTCCTCTTACTCTCCCATTACTCTCTTCCCACACCCTTCCATCCCTATTATCTGTCCCTCAAGTTGCCTATCAGGTATGCCTGCAACTGAAGCTATTTCAGGTGAGGAACCACAGATGAGGGAGAATGTGCAGTGTTTGTCTTCCTGTACATGTGTGAGTTCACTGAGTATGATATATTCCAAGTCCGTCCATTTTCCTACAAATTTCATTATATCATTTTTCCTTACTGCTGAGTAGAATCCCATTGTGGTGTGAGTTTAAAGATCAGGATACTGAAAAAAATGTAGACAGGGGAGGACTAGCTCATAAGGTTGTAGGGGAACAAGGACTGTGTCAGAAAATGTGAAAAAAGGCAGTTCGTGTTATAGTCTATCAGAAAAAACTGGCTGCATTCTGCCCATGTCCTGAGAACTTGAATGAGTCTGACTTCCAAAGTAATGGCCTCTCAAGACAGATTGGCATTATTCAGGCTGGCGTTGGGAAAGCATCTGTAATTGTTGCATCATTCAAAAGAAACCTTTGCTTCAGTGAGGAAATAGCAAAAGTATGCTGAGGGCAAGACACCACCCATCACAGGCTTCATCTTGTGACAATCTAAATCCGAAATTTGTATGGAAGATGAGGACCTAAACTGAAGAGGTTCCATAACTGAACACAACTGCCTAGGGAAGTGTTACACCAAGTGTTACACCTTGAAGGAATTCAGAGGCCCTTTCTGCCATAGACAAGGAGGCGAGACTACATCCCAAGCTGGCAGCAGAACTTGGCAGCATTGTCCATGTGGTACTGGTTTTGGAGGCATTAAAAATGAAAGACTGAAGATGTCATGGAGTCTTTTCCATGGTTCCAACGTGTCACTGAAGCCAGGCAATCTGTGGCAGGGTCAGAAGGAGACTCTAAGAGACTACTTGGTAAAGGTGTGAAGGTTGCAGAGAAGACCCTAGGATGCTGGAGATGCAAGAACCGTGAGACATCTGCTGGGGAAAGGTGTAGGTATGGAGTGGAGCTGCCCCTAGAAAGGGTGGCTATGTGTGTGCAGGCAGCAGAACTCAGGGGTGGGGCTACCCAAGTCCTTTGGAGCACAGAGGATATCACCACAAGTACCAGATAAGAGACATGGAGCTTCAACATTTATAGTTTTCCCTGCTGGTTTTTGATCTTGCTTTGGTCTAATTTGTCCTCATTGTGCCCCAATTCCTCCTTTCTGGATTGGAAATTTTAACTCTGTGCCATTCTATATTGGAAATGTGTAGCTTGCTTTTGATGTCATAGGACCTCACAGTTCAGAGTTTGCCTTAGTCTCAGAAAAAAAAACTCTGCACTTACACATTTTATTTTTATAATTTATTTTGAAAGAGAGAGAATGGGTACACTAGGGCCTTCAGCCACTGCAAACAAACTCCAAATGCATGTGTCCCCTGTGCACATGTGCAACAATGCATGTTTGTATCTCTGTGTGTCTGGCTATGTGGAACCTGGAGATTTGAATAAGAGTTCTTGGGCTTTTCAGGAAAGCACCTTAACTGCTAAGCTATAACTCCAGCCCTGTATTTATACTTTTTAATGCCATTGGAATAGTTAAAGACTATGTATAGATTTTTTAAGTTGGATCAGATGCATTTTGATGGTCATGAGCCTATGGGAAGAAAAGATGGAAGGTTATGACTTAAAAGTGATATGTTTTCAGCAGTAGGGTCTTACCAATAACCTTTGGTGAGTCATCAAGTACTCTGACAGAAATCTGTCTTCTTTGGGGAAACCTTGTAGATCTCACTGATCAACAGCTCCTGTGGATGTTAACCACATGCTGGTATTGGGGGTTACAGGTCAATGCCAAGGGAAAAGAAGGAAGAAAAAATATAGGTAATATGAAAGAGAAAGAGAGAAGAGGGAGTGATGCAGAGAGAAACAGGAGAAGATTGACGTTAGTCTTCATCCTACCCTCTTCCGGCCCTGTGATTCAGGTGTTCTCTCCAAGCACCTGATGCGGGTTTGACCTTATAGTATGTCCTTCAGGATATAAGATTTTATGGAACCCTTTCCATTTGGGTCCACCCACCCTTTCCCTGCCCTCCCACCCAACCATCCCTATTGTCCCATCCTTGAGATGTTTAGTAGGTGTATCAGCATCTCGGGAGAATATAAATTAGGAGCCATAGATGAATGAGACCATGTGATGCTTATCTTTCTGTGATTAGGTGGGTTCGCTAAGATGGAGAGACCTGAATGGAATCTGGAAGAGAGTCAGTCCCCAGACAGTTAGCTTGTCTAGTTCCAGAAGGCCTAGAAAATGACCAACATCTTTCTAAGCAACTCATGGTATAAGCTACTCAGCAGCAAACAATCTGACGTGATGCTCACACAAGTGCAGTAGTGGCACACAGCCATGGTGGGTTACCAACTGCTCTAGATTTGGCTAATGGATCTGCTCAGTGAAATGGAACCCATACCTGGAAATGGGAAACAAGTCACAACCATATCCAAAAACAAGCTTGCTCTCCAATATCAAGATCCCACCAACAGTGGGATACAAGAGGGCCTACACCTAGTAAATTCCCTCTAAAATGATAATGGTTATTCATGTATCTTGCACTTAACTCACTCTCCATTGGAGAATCTGCTTCTCTCTTTCAGATGGAAGCATATCCTGAGGAGAGAATCAGCCCATCACACCACAACAGGGCACCAGATGAAGACATTGAGTTATAGGAGAAATGAGCAAGAGTGCTGCTTTATTGGTGAACCTGGTATCAGCACAAGGGTGAAGGAGATAGACACAAAGAACTTTCAACCCCTACCAAATCAGACATCCAGAGACACAGAGACTCACAAGACCTTGTCACTAAAATAAACCTAAAATGAACCCAACATGGCTCAGGGAACTTCGCAGAAGAGGGGGCGAAAAGATTGTTAGAGCCATGAGTTGGGTCATTATACACAGAGTACAGCCTCTCCCGCCTAACTGATGGCTACCCCCATAAGGCAAGACCCACATTACCCCTGGGGGGAGGGCAGAGACAAGACTAAAGATGGTACCATCATGGCTGTATATATACTATATACATAACTAACAAAAAATATATTAAAAAGTAATAAAACAAAAATCTGACAGATCTTGTCCATAGTCATATCACGTCCAGAGATTTATTTTCTTGTGACTAACATTTAAGAAAGAGATTTCGGGTTCAGCGGTTAAGGCACTTGCCTGAAGAACCTGAAAAAAAAATGATATGTTTGAGTGTGAAGTTGACAAGTTATAGACTTTAGGACTCCATCTCACCCCAGTCATAGTGGCTGCCATCAAGAAATCAAAGGACAACCAATGCAATACTGGCGTGGATGTGGACAAAAGGGAACACATAACCCACTGGTGGGAAATAATCAGAAAACTAAACATATGCCAGGCACAGCAGCTAACTCCTTTAATCCCACCACTGGGAAGCTGATATAGGAGGCTCACCATTAGCTCAAGGCTAGCCTAGGGACTACAGAGTAAATTCCAAGTCAGTATGGACTACAGAGTGAGATACTGCCTAAAAAAACTTAAAACTGTCATATGCCCAGCTATCCCATTTTTAGTTATATACCCAGATGAATTTAATATACCACAAAGATACTTGCACAGTCATGTTTATCACTGTGCTGTTCACAACATCAAGTAATAGAGCCATCCTAGATGTCCATTAATAGATAAATGGATAAAGAAAATGTGGTACATATACACAACAGTTTTCTTCAGCTACAAATAAAAAGAAATTGTGACAAATACATGTTTGCTTACATATGTGGAACTTAGATTTAAAATTCTTAATGTGTATCTATGAATATTTATGTGTATGTATGTAGATAATGAAGTTAGAAAGAGGATAAGGAGAGGGGAGAAAGGAGGTGTTATGGGAGGAGGAAAGGGGTAACAGAACGCATACAACATGAAAGTAGAAGGAAGGACAGATTGAGGAAAGGGAAAAAACACAGAAAGAAGGAGCAGGCAGGGAGGAATGGAGAGGAGGGTATTGGGGGAAGGGGAACAAATGTGAAGACAATATAATGGCACATGTGTGGGAAATGCCAGAGTGAAACACAGTACATGGTGTCTTAGATTAATAAAAGTAAATTTAAATAAGTTTGAAATAACAGAAAAGTAATTGGGAAAGATAGGAGTTGCTGGCGTCTAGTGTGTAGAGGTTAGGGACTCTGCTAAACATCTTACACTACACAGACAGCTTCTCACAGCAAGGATTTATTCAGCAATGTCATGGTCTAGATACATGTTAGATTCTCCCAGCAAAACTTCCAACCTCTGCTCACATTGCATACCTTGAGTAACCCTTACGAGTAAGGTGCTGGTTCTGGCAGTGTTCTTGACTGTAACACTGATTTCCCCCAGAATCTTTGGCTTATCTTTGTGGAGGAGGAAGGCATTGAAGGGAAATGAATAGGAGAAGCTGCTATTCTCTTCTTACATAACATCCCTATGGAGGATTTTTACTCTTGTGTGGTTTAGAGATGAGAAATGATCATTGCATCATTTCTCTAGAACTGATGAGTACTGGGATTAAAGAAGTGAGCTGCTGTGCCTGACTTACCACCCTTGATATCCACCCAGAGGGCTTAGCAAAACTTCGAGAGCCACAGCTAACACCCTGTTGCATATCTGCCCAGTTGGATGTTGGACATATATCCTTGTTAACTGACTTGAAGGAAAACATTGAGTGTCATTCAGTAAACATGAGTTTCATTTCAAAATGCATCTTGCACACACACACTTGTAGAACTGAAGCAGGTGGGACACAGTGGTGAGTTTACAGAAAAAGGATAGAGAACCGGAAGCGGAGGTGTGATCCAGCCCTCAATCCAACACAAACTTTACCCAGATGTTACCTCCTTGCCAAAGCCATGCTTCATCACAGAGTTGAGCAATGCCCCCTCCACAGAAGACACTAACGTGGTCAGATACCTCTAGAGAAAGGATCCCATGCCCACTCAAAATCTCTCTAACTCTTCCCCCTGCTTTCTAAGGAGCTGCTGGTTGTCCAAAAATGGCTATGCCAAAAAAAAAAAAAAAAAAAAACACCAGGCATGGTGGTGCACGCCTTTAATTCCAGCAATCAATCGGGAGGCAGAGGTAGGAGGATCGCCATGAGTTCGAGGCCACCCTGAGACTACATAGTGATTTCCAGGTCAGCCTGGACTAGAGTGAAACCCTACCTCAAAAACAAACAAAAAAAAAAAAAAAGAAAAGAAAAGAAAAGAAAAAGACTATGCCATTCACTTTCCCACTGGCAATGGATAAGGATTCTGGGTTCTCAACATTCTTACCAACACTTGTTAGTATCATTTTCTCTTTTTCTGCCTGAGTGTATGTGTGCATGTAAGATCATGTGTGTGTGTGTGTGTGTGTGTGTGTGTGTGTGTGTAAGTAATGTCATGTGTGTGCGTGTAAGGGCATGTGTGTGTGTGCATGCAATGTCATGTGTGTGCATGTAATGTGTGTTTGTATGTAATGTGTGTGTGCATGTAAGGTCATGTATGTATGTGTGCATGTAATGTGTGTGTGTGTGTGTGTGTGCATGTAAGGTCGTGTGTGTGCATGTAATGTTGTATGTTTGTATGTAATGTTGTCTGTGTTCATGTAAGGTCATGTGTATATGTGTGCATGTAATGTCATGTGTGTGCATGTAATGTCATGTGATTGTGTGTAATGTTGTGTGTGCGCATGTAATGCTGTGTGTGTGCATGTAATGTCGTATGTGTGGTGTCAGGTAATGTGCATGTAATGTCATGTGTGTGCATGTAAGGTCGTGTGTGTGGTGTCTGGTGCATGTTCCCTTGCAGCATATCAGGTGCTTGTCTGCAGTGGGGTGGGGGAGGTCACCTAGAGTGGGCAGAACAAAATGTCCAGTATCCAGCTTCTTTGCTCTTCCACCTATTTGTGTTCGAGACAGGATCTCTTAGTGACCCCAGAGCCTGCTGCTTGCCACGGGCCCAGGTGCCTCCCTGGCCTCTGCTCTCCGTGCAGGATTGCGGTTACAAGTGTTCATACCCGTGCTCAGTTGTTGACGAGGAGTCTGGAGACTCAGACTGGGGCAGTCTCAGGCCCTCAGGCCTGTGCAGGACACACACCTAACTGATGCGCCAAATGTCCAGCCCATATCATTTTCTTTATTTTTTTTAAACCACCCTACTGGGTGTGAAGTGATAGATCATTGTGGGGTTTTTTTTAATGCACATTTTCCTAATCTCTATTAAGGCAAAATACTTTTCTTCATATTCTCATTGGCCATTTGTATATTGTCTCCAGAAAAAATATCCAAATCTTTTGCTCATTTAATTAATTTTTATTTTTTTATTTTTCAGTGGTGGGTTCCTTGTGTATTTTGAGTGACCCCTTATCAGATACAAGGTTCACAAGTATTTTTTCCCCATCATGTGGATCATCATTTCACTTCCCCAATAGTGCCCTGTGGAGCATAAAATTCTTAATTTTGTTGCGCCTCAATTCTTTTATTTGATTACCTATGCTTTAAGTCTCATATCCAAGAAATCATTGCCTAACCCCAAATCACAATTTACACCTACATCTCCTTTTGAGCCTCTGGCCCATTTTGTATTAGTGTTGTGTTATAAAGGCTCTTCTTTCCATTGTTTTCATGTGGATATTCAGTTGTTCCAGAGACATTTCTGAAGACCAGCCCTTCTGTCATTGAATAGTTGTCAACCCACCTGTTGAAAATCAATACTTTCTGTATTACAGAAATTGCCATACGAAATTGTACCATTTGTGATCTGTCCTTCCAAAACTCCCTCACTCTCCTCCCCCCCCACCTTGTCCTCATCCTATACAGATTAAACTGTCCATTTATGCAGACAATACCTTAACTTATTTACTATTTATCTTCAGTGACATAGTGGACACTTACTGAACACTCACATGATGAAGAGCTTTGTTGAGAAATAATGACCATTGTGTATATCACAATGTGTATAGATAATCTACTTAGGACAAAAAATACTGTTAAATATTACATCTAACTAAAATTACATGATCACGTCCTACATGGGATGATAGGAGCCTAATTACATGAGCAATATGATAAAGGGAAAATATATCTAGGGCTGGAGAGATGGCTTAGCCATTAAGGCACTTGCCTACAAAGCCAAAGGACCAAGGTTCAATTTCCCAGTACCCATGTAAAGCCAGATGAGCAAAGTGGCACATATGTCTGGAGTACATTTGCAGTGACTAGAGGCCCTGGTGCACCCATTCATAAATAAATTTTGTTTGTTTTTTTGTTTGTTTGTTTGTTTTTGTTTTTTCAAGGTAAGGTTTCACTCTAGTCCAGGCTGCTCTGGAATTCACTATGTAGTCTCAAAATAGCCTCGAATTCACAGCAATCCTACCTCTGCCTCCCCAATGCTGGGATTAAAGGTGTGCACCACCACGCCCGGCCCTAAAGATTTATTTTTATTTATTTATTTATTAGAGACAGAGAAAGGGGTGGGGTGTAGAGAGAGAGAATGAGAATGGGCACGCCAGGGCATTTAGCAAATGAATTCCCAATGCATGAGCCACCATGTGCATCTGGCTTACGTGGGACCTGGAGAATTGAACCTGGGATCCTCGGCTTCACAGGCAAGCACCTTAACCACTAAGCCATCTCTCCAGCCCTAAATAAAAAGAAAATTAAATAAATGAATAATTTAATAAAAGAAAAAAATCAAAGAAGTTTAGTAGAAAGCAGATGCAAATGTAACTACATAACCAAAACTCATTCCTTGATCCTCCAGTATTGACCTCCACAGGTTATGACCTTGGACAATTCAATTCTTTCTTAGTTCACTCAGAGCCAAGAGCTCCCTCACCACTTACAGTATTATTATCCTACTGTTGTGATATCTGTATTCTTTAGAAACATATTTTGAGGGGCTAGAAAGATGGCTTAGAGGTTAATGTGTTTGCCTACAAAGCCAAAGGATCCCAGTTCAACTCTCCAGGCCCCACGTAAGCCAGATGCACAAGGGGGGCGCATGCATCTGGAGTTCATTTGCAGTGGCTGGAGGCCCTGGAGTGCCCATTCTCTCTCTCTTTCTCTCTGCCTCTTTCTCTCAAATAAATCAATAGTAACATATTTTGTAGTCATCACAAATGACTCTGCTGCAGGAATATAGTTTTTACTTGCAATTTACTTTTCAAAAATCGATACAATTTATCTGTTCAAAAAGAAGACACTTGATTCAGAGACATAATCCTGACCATGAGAGCAAAGAATCAAAGAGCTCTCTGAAAGGTAGGTTGGTAAAACTCTCAGCCAGCTCCTAAAACTGTGATTTCTCTAGGAGGTTCCGATTTAGAAAGAATGGGAGTGAGCTAGGAAAACAGTCCATTTACAGAAAGAAATTCATCAGCTCCATCTTGTGGTGAAAAGTGTTAACTAATATTTAAAGCTGTTGCATAATTCATTGGTGGTTCAAGACATTCGTAGATGAGAGCACCAAAGACTCCAGAGCCTACAAAAGCAAAAGGCACCAAGATCTATGAACAAACATGGCAGATGTAAGAAAATTCAGATCCACTACCTGGAAAATAATCACCTTACCAACATGTTACGATTGTGTCCTACATTCAAAATTAAAAAAAAAAAAAACTGAAAACACAATTTGTTAGCTTTTGTTTAGTAACCAAAACATTGTCATGCTCTCTTTGGCACCAGCATGGCCTGTTAAATATCTTTCCAGGTTGCACTTTGAACAGAATTCAGCCTTGAGTAGGACTCTTTAACTAGGGGCAATAACTACTTTAACAGTGTACAAGAACTGTTTTAAAAGGTAAATGCAGGGCTGGAGAAATGGCTTAGCAGTTAAGGCGTTTGCCTGCAAAGTCAAAAGATCCTGGTTCGAGTCTCCAGGACCCACGTAAGCCAGATGCGTGAGGGGCGCATGCATCTGGAGTTCGTTTGCAGTGGCTAGAGGCCCTAGCATGCCCATTCTCCCTCTGTCTTCCTCTCTTCTGTCTCTCTCTCTCTCTCTTTGTCTCTCTCTCTCTCTCTCTCTCTCTCTCTCTCTCTCTCTGCTTGCAAATAAATTGTAAAATTTTTTTTAAAAGGTGGGCTGGAGAGATGGCTTAGCGGTTAAGGAGCCTGTCTCCTAAGCCTAAGAAGGCCGGTTCCAATCTCCAGGTCCCACATTTAGCCAAATGCAAAGTGATGCAAGGGCACAATGTCGCACTTGACCACAAGGGAGCGCACGCATCTGAATTTCGTTCACAGCAGCTGAGAGGCTGCTGGCACGCCCATCTCTATCTGTCTTCCTCTGTCTCTCTCTCTCTCTCTCTCTCTCTCTCTCTCTGTGTGTGTCTGTGTGTGTCTCTCTCCAAAAAAGAAAAAAAAAAAAAAAGGTAAATGCATCCAAGAGTGAATTTATACAACTGTTAAAATGTTTGTGGGAGCTAAGGGAGGGAGTTCAGTCTGTAAAGTGTTTGTCTTGCAAGCATGAGGACCTGAGTTTGATCCCCAGAATCCATGTTAAGAAAAATCAATCATGGCGGTAGGCACATGCCATCCCTCTGCTAGGGAGACAAGTGGATTCCTGGGTCTCAATGGCCAATCAATCTAGCTTACTTGGCAAGGTCCAGTCCAAAGAGAAACTCTGTCTCAAAAAAGTGGACGGTGCCTGAGGAATACCCATGGTATTGCTGGATTTTAGGACTAGAGTCCTCAAACCCTAAACCCCCAGTCTGTGTTCATATTTAACCAAAGAATTAGGCAAACCAAATTGAGAACTGATAATTATTAAATTATTATATTTATTTAGAGAAGTACAAAACCAAGGGAAGGAAAAATTGATACACCCACATGGTCTGACAGCCCATGAAGTGGTGGGCGTGGAAGAAACACGAAAAGAAATTTACAGGGAAAAGAAAATATAATAAAGAGAGATCCTGCCACATGGCAGGCAGGAGGGGGTACAGAGGGATCAAGGGTGTTCTCCCCTCCTCTCTGTCCAGCTGGGCCAAGGGGAGGGATGACTTTCCAGAACCTGAAGGTACAGGTGATGAGCTGGCAGCCAAGAGAGCCCTTGCCCCTGATAAGAGTCTATTTACAACTTTATTGTGGTGGGCTTCACCTTCAAGCTCAGGTGAGTCAGAGTAAGAGCTGATTGCTCTGGTCTAGGGGTTGGCTCAAGAAGAAGCCATCAGGGCTGGGGAGATGGCTTAGCTGTTAAAGGCGTATGCCTGCAAAGCCAAAGTATCCCTGTTCGACTCTCCAGGACCCACGTAAGTCAGATGCACAAGGGGGCGCATGTGTTTGGAGTTCGTTTGCAGTGGCTAGACACCCTGGCACATCCATTCTCTCTCTCTCTCTCTCTCTCTCCCTCTTTCTCTCTCTCAAATAAATAAATAAAATATGTTTGTTTGTTTGTTTTTTTAAAAAAAGCCATCAATGATGTAACCAACCCCAATGTCAGGATCAGATTTAAATTCTAGGAAAGGGGAGCCCCCTCCCAGGTAGAGGCTCAGGTTGTTCCTGGAAAAACACAGGTCTAAGGAACTCCTTTAAGCAAGAGATAAGAAGTCAGATCATTCTTGGATCTCTAGCAAAGTGGGGACTGTGAGGACATTCCTGCCTTTACTTTTAGGGCCCAGTCACCCTAAACTACCTAACAAAGCTACCTGACTGCCTCTCATTCTGGCCTTCACATACATGCACACGCACACATGCACACACACATGCACACATGAACATGCACACATGAACATGCATGAACAGACACATCAGAAAATATTTGGGGATTGTGGTGGTTTGAATGTAATGCGCATCATAGTCCCATGTGTTGTGATTAAGACTCATGTTTAGCCCCCAGCTCGTGGAGACATTGTGAAGTGGACCCTAGGTGGAGGAAGTGTATCACTGGAGGGGTCCTTAAGGTTTGGTAGGCCAGCCCCACTGAATGCTCCCAGTGAGCTCACAAATGCCTGCTTCCTCGCTGCGTGTGATAATGCCTCCCCGTGATGAAACCCTCCCCAACACTGTAAGCTGAAACAAACTTTTTCCTTCCATTAGGTGATTTTGATTCGGTGTTTTGTCCCAGCAATGAGAAGTAACTGCTACATGGATCTTAGCCTTTAACTAAACTTTCCACCCACTGTCACACCAGGGATCATCCTTCACAGTACAGGTAAGACCTCAAGGGACACTGAGCCATAGGAAGGTATTCAGAAATCTAAAATCAATAAGCAGGGCTGGGGAGATGGCTTAGCAGTTAAGGCATTTGCCTGCAAAGCCAAAGGATCCTGGTTGCACTCTCCAGGACCCACGTAAGCCAGATGCACAAGAGGGCACATGCATCTGGAGTTCATTTGCAGTGGCTAGAGGTCCTGGTGCGCCCATTCTCTCTCCCTCTCTCTCCCTCTTTCTCTCTCTCTCTCTCTCTCAAATACATACAAATCTTAAAACACATTATTTTTTAAAAATTTTAACATCAATAAGCCAAGCTGAGGAGATGGCTCAGCAGTTAAAGGGGCTTGCCTGAAAAGCTCGACACCCCAGGTTGAATTCCTCAGGACCAACATAAAGCCAGATGCACAAAATGGCACATGTGTCTGAAGTTCATTTGCAGTGGCAAGAAGCCCTGGCATACCCATATTCTCCCTCTCTCTCTCCCTCTCTCTCTCTCACAAATAAAATAAAAGGGCATCTAAAACAACATAGGCCCTTTTTTTCTTTCCTTCCAAATAAATATATAAAAATATTTTACCTGAGCTAAAGTGAGACCCTACCTCGAAAAATCAAAAACTATATATATTTTTTAAAATAAATAAAATCAAGAAGCTATTTGAAGAAGTTATTTTTCAGAATATCACCATTTTCTTCATGGCATCCAGTCATCAGTTACACTTCTAGAAAAGAATTTAAACGCAGTAAAGAAGACTAAGGTATGATAAGCCAGATACATCTCTACACAGCATCTTAGAACCACTGCGGATGCCGTTGTGGGAAAACATGTACACTGTCCACTCAAAAGGACAATTATGCAGTAACAATCTTTGCTGCTCAGCATAAGCACAATTTTTCCATCAGATGATGCAAGTTCATTTCTTTCAACAGATCTACAATAGTGCTTTTGTTTGCCTGTGACTGAGCCTTCTGCCCTGTGTGTAGTGAACAGACTGCAATGGTACGATCCAACCCATCAACACCCTATGCCATCAGCCGGGCAGGGAGATCCAGCTCAAGTGGTGAGCACTGTGTCTGGAGTGCCTTCCATTTTTAACTCCCAGCCTACTGAATAATGCGAGTGAATGTACCCAAAAACTGTGTCCTTACATAACTTGCCACATAAAACTTAAGTTTCATGGCAAGTCCAATATTAACACCATCCATCCCAGGAACACTGTCACACAGGCACAGAAATCTATATCCAATTGTTCAATAGCTTCTTTTTTTTCACAAGAATTAATTTCTGAATTACTTCCCATTGTTGTGTCTGTCTTGGGCATACAGTCCAAAATATTTTCAGTCATGTGAAAATTGCCAAAACCCATGGTGAATAAATAGAGCTAATTATTACATCTAAGTATGACTAAATATGCATGCTGATTATATGCAATAGCAAATGTCCCCATTTAAAGACTTTTCCACATATTTTTGTTCAAATATCTATGCCGTATTTCCATGGCATGAGCAATAGCATTTCTGGACACATTTATACTTGCACAGACTCATATCTATTGAGGACATACAGTTCCCACTACAATCAAGTTTACAACTTGCTATCTAGGAAGACGTTGATGCCCCAGGCGAATTTTTCACTTAAATACTAAGGGCTTATTTTATATACAACCAAGTTAAAACCTTGTTGACATTCCAACTCTCTTTTCAGCTCATTGGGTTTTATTATTTGTTTTTCCACATGTCCAGTCTTTGCTCCTAAACTGGCTTGTTTCATAATGACATCAAAGCTGTTTCTTTTCATTACATCTTTTGCCAAGAAAGCACATAAGAATATTCACTAATGTGCAAAGTCAAACACATGACCCTCTATGTCTTTCTTTATTTTCCGACTTTTCATAAAGATATGCATCTAAGAAATATTATTTCCACACTGTATTGTGTAGCAGCTCCACAATCCACAAACTGTTTCTTAGGATATAATTATTTTAGAGTTATTTCCTATAACTCAACCTCACCTCCTTCCACCTGATAGATGGACACATCTCCTTAAAGGATGACACACTCTGAAATAGTTAAATTCTGTTGTCAACTTCCTTAGACTAGGAATCAAGAAACACATCTCAAGCTGGAGAGATGTCTTAGCAGTTAAGGGGCTTACCCGCAAAGCCTAAGGACCCATGTCTGATCTCTCTCCAGATTCCATGTAGGCCAGATGCATAAAGGTGATGCAAATACAAGGTCACACATTCTCACTAGATAGAGCAAGCATCTGGAATTCAATTGCAGTGGCTGAGGCCCTGGTGTACCCATTCTCTCACTCTTTCAATCTCTCTCTTGAAAAGGAAAGGAAAGGAAAGGAAGTGAAAGGAGGGGAGGAGGGGGGGAAGGAAGGAGGGGAGGGGGAGGGGAGGGGAGGGGAGGGGGAGGGGGAGGGAGGGAGGGAGGGGAGGAGGGGAGGAGGAGGAGAGGAGAGGAGAGGAGAGGAGAGGAGAGGAGAGGAGAGGAGAGGAGAGGAGAGAAGAGAAGAGAAGAGAAGAGAAGAGAAGAGAAGAGAAGAGAAGAGAAGAGAAGAGAAGAGAAGAGAAGAGAAGAGAAGAGAAGAGAGAAGAGGCATCTCTTGGGTGTGTCTGTGAGATTGTTTCCAGGAAGGGTTAACTGAGGGAGGAAGTTCTTTTTCCAGAATGGGCCACTAACTCTCCTAGTGGTGGACAAGTGTCACGAAGCTCTGAGGGATGGGGAGAAGACTTAGCAGTTAAAGGCACTTGCTTGCAAAGCCTGAAGAACTGGGTTCAATTCCCTGGTACTCACATAAAGCAAGACGCACAAAGTGGCACAGGCATCTGGGTTTCATTTGCATTGGCAAGAGGCCCAAACGGCCGGCATTCTCATTCTCTCTCTCTCTCTACTCTTTCTCTTTCTCTCCCCTTCTCTAAATAAATGAATAAATAAATATAAAAGAAGCTCCAAGAGAAGACAGACCCTTTCTTGCCTGGCCACTGGGGATTTTTACCTGGCTACCTCCGCCACTCAGTCACGTGTGCTTGTACCCTGTTTCAACTATCCTTCATGAACGTCGGAACCCAGCTTCCGCAGCCTTCCAGGGGGGGACTAAAGACCAGCAGCTCTCCCAGAATCTTCCAGGCCTTCAGTGCCAGACTGGGATTGCTGAAGTGTCCAACCTTGTGTGCCGAGCAGCTACCGGGTTCCTCCACACTCAAGTCTATAGACAGCTATTGTTCAACTGCCCAGCTCATATTCTGTAAGCTGATCCAATAAGTACCCTATATAATACAAATTCATTCTATCACTTCTGTACCTGTAGAGAACCCTGACAAATACACACCCCCACAACCCCCCAGCTTTTATTAGAATGAAAATAGAAAGATTTGAAAATACCAGTGCTCAATTTTCCCCAGAAAGAATCATTCAGAATCTTTTAGAGTGGGATGGGGATGTGGTTTTGTTTTGTTTGTGTGTGTGTGTGTGTGTGTGTGTGTGTGTGTGTGTGTGTTGTATGGACTTGTGTGTGCAGATGCGTGCACTCCATGTGCATCTGATGTCCTCCTCCATCACTCTCTCATCTTATTTCCCTGAGAGAGGCTTTCTCACTGTAGCAGAAAGCTTCAGGTTCGGTGAGATGAACTTCCAGACCAGGCACAGTTATGGAGGAAGGGATATTATTTATTGAAGCTTACAGATCCAGGGGAAGTTCCATAATGGCAGAAGAAGCTGGCCTGCCTTCACAGGGCCAAGCAGAGAGAGAAAAACCACCAGCCACACAGCACAGCACACTTTAGGAACTCCTATCAGGCACACTTTGCATATCTTTACAATGGAATCTCAAACCATCACCACACCTTAAGATCAGCCCGTGACATTGCCTCCAGCAAGGTGGCTGCAGATGCAAACTATAAACTAATAAAACACTGACTATATTGGGGGCCATATATTCAAACTACCACCCTCATTAAACCTGGAGCTCACTGTTCTTCATTCAGACTAGCTGACCAGGGAACCCCCATGATCTTCCTATCTTTGCCACCTTCCGGGCTGGATTACCCAGCTCCTTCCCTGCATACTGAGGATCAAACTCAAGTACTCATGCTTGCTGAGCCGAATCACAGCCCACATGTGGATTTTTTTTTTTTAATGAGCCCTTCAGAAAATTCAGGCAGTGCTAGTCTGTAGACAGGGTTGAGAAATACAGGTTGAAAGAGTGTACAGAAGAGCCAATAACTGAGGTCAGATGCTAGGTACGAAGCGTATCACGAGGCTACGTACCAGCCACCCTGAAAACCAGTGTCCCAGCGAGAAGCCTCTTTTTAAATCTATTTATATAAAAAAATAGATGAAGAAAGAGAGAGAGAAGAGTTATGGGCAGCTTGGTGGGGAGTTTCTGCAGAACGCCCTCAATAACTCACATATGCTCACACAAGGTGGCCAACACATGCATGCCTGGCACCTAGAAGGCTTGTATGGCAGATGGTGTCAGCCAAGGAAGCAGCAGCCATTCCAGGAGAGCAGAGCAACAGAGGCAGCCAGTGACATAAAGAGATGCAGCTTTTCCTCTCTCTCTCATGCCAGCCAAGGCTTGCAGAGTGAGAGATGGATGTCTTAGAACCCATCCTGTCCCCAGATAGAGAGATCTCAGCTCCACTGGCTAGGAGAAAGGGGAAAAATAGGATAGGATTTAAACTAAATATGAAATTAAACTAGACTATTAATGATCAAAACAGACCCTAAACTGTGAAAACCTGCTCAGGATATTACCATGGGCTGATTCAATGCGCGCAGCAGGAGCCCGTGTTGTGTTTATTTCCTTCATCAAGTTGACAAGGCTCCACAAGCTAATTATATGATAATGTTTTCTTAGTCATCCCGAGTTTCCATATTGTCCTTACTGGATTTCTTAGCATTTCTCCTGCCTTACATTCACTGAGATGAGATCCATGTTCTTTGATGATCATGCAGTTGCGTGGCATGGTGGCTGGGGTGAGTCTACCCCATAGACATTCATCTGTCATCTTACATTGGCTTCACTTGAATGACCACACTCCATCTGACTCTAATTTACACAGTCTCCTGGACCTGGTCACAGATCCCTTGGGAATAACAATGGTGAAGATTTAACAGCAGCTTTTCCAGGGGGAGAGGGGACTCAAAGGTTGTCTTGTAGCCTGTCAATCTCTTACATCCCATGGGGAATGAACCAAGGTTTAGGACTTCCATAGATACCTTCCCCTTCTCACTTCCTTCTCTGTATTCCTCTCCAACTGTCCAATTTTTGAAAACACTTTCTAACCCATGTGAAAGTATAGAGATAAGTGAGACAAAATTGATTCACCAATTACATATTCTTCCAAATCTGATAGCTTTAATTTAAAATTTAATTTAAAACCTTTTTCTTTGGTCCCCTATGAGAGCTTTTCTGAAGTAGAGATGCTTCCTGTCTTTGTCCGTTATCTGTTATTACAACAGAACAGTGCATTCAGTGATTAATAAAGAGAGATTTCGTTTTTATAGTCTTAGAAGTACAAAGCCCAGCAGCTCACCTTGTAAGGGCTTCTTGTGGCATCATTCCATGGAAGAAGACAGACAGGTGAGAAGGAGCAAAAGGTCTTGAACTCACTTCTATAATAAGTGTGCTCTTGAGATAATATTTATCCATCCATAACCTCAAAATCTCTTAAGGACTGGAGGGATGGCTTAGCAGTTAAGGCATTTGCCTGTGAAGCCAAAAGACCCAGGTTTGATTGTTCAGGACCCATGTTAGCCAAATGCACAAGGGGCACATGTGTCTGGAGTTCGTTTGCAGTGGCTGGAGGCTCTGGCACACCTTTTCTCTCTCCCTTTCTCTGTCCCTGTCAAATAAATAAATATATATAAATAAAATATTTTTTAATCTCTTTAAATGTCCCACCTCTCAACACTGTTGCACTGAGGATTAAATTTCCAACATAAGAACTTTGGGGGAGCACTTTCAAATTATATCTAGCTGTCCAGATTTTAAAAAGTGAGGTGACTTGGCAGATGTGACTGAGGTGACTCATCTCATGCTAGCATTCAGCCTTCTTTTCTTGTTGTGAAGTACAGTTTTATTATGACACATTTCTAGCTTCTTTACTTTAAATTATTAGTGTGGGGTGGGGAGTAATCCAATTCATTTTTATCACTTATGTAATAGGGAAAGCACATAAGAAGTAGCTGGCCCCAAATTTGAGAGTGAAGATGTTAGGAGTTGGGATATACTGTAAATAAACTGAAAAGCATATTCCTTGTTTAAAAAAGCAACCACTGGTATAGACACAAAATTTTTCCTGAAATTTAAAGAAAGCAACTAAAGATATTCTGTAAAGCAGTTTTAACTTGAATTTTGATATTTTTCAAAATGGAAAATATAACATGCCATACATGTATGCTTTCAATAAATAAAATTTTAAAAAAAAAAAAAAGCAACCACTGGCCAGCTTCTAACTCACCATATAAACTAAATACACCTAACTCTTCTAATTTCTCAAGAGAAAACAGATTTTTTTCTTTCTGCAGTATTTTATTGAGAGTTTTAATTCATGAACATGCTGTAAATTGATCATAATATTCTCTCCTATTACCCTCATTAGACCTCCTTCCCCCACCCCGTTCCAGTGAACCTGCTCCTCTTTTTATGTAGTCCCTGTTCTCTTTGGATGGGTCATTTTTTCCCTCCTCCACCATCTATGTGGAAATGTTGATGAGGCTCAACACTGTGCAGGTTTTCTGGAGGTGGTGACCTCTGCTGTGAGGTCATGAATGCGTCAGTCCCCTCATGTCTGCAGAACAATGTCCCCGAGTGTTGCTCCACACCCTTTGCTCTTATCCTCTCGCTGACTCCTCTTCTGCAGTGTTCTCTGAGCCTTGTGAGGTGTGAAAGATGTCAAATCTAGCATTGAACTCTCAAGAGCCTCTTGTTTTCAGCATTGTGATGAGGTTTTTTTTATTGACAACTTTCTTAATTATAGATAATAAACCATGGTACCTTCCTCCCCCACCACCACTTTCCCCTTTGAAACTCCACCCTCCATCATAACCTCTCCCCCTCTCATTCAGTCTTTCATTTTGATGTCACCATCTTTTCCTCCCAGTACGATGGCCTTGTGTAGGTATTTTGTGTCTGGAGGAGCACATTGTAAGGAGTCCCATCCTTCCTTTGGCTCGTACATTCTTTCCGCACCCTCTTCCACAATGGACCCTGAGCCTTAGAGGTGCATTAGAGATGTTTCAGTGCTGAACACTCCTCTGTCCCTTCTTCTCAGCACCATGGTGCCTTCTGAGTCATCCCACGGTCACCACCATCTGAAAAGAGAAGCTTCTTTAACCAACAGTGAGAGTATCCTTAATAGATGAGTATGAACATTAAGAGAAGTGCTTACTGGGCAGTTTGGTGAGCATAGTATATACATTTAGCCAGACACTAGCAGACGTTACACCCCTAGGGCTCATGACTACCCCTGTTGTAGGTTTTCAGTATCAGGGATGTATTCCCTCCCATGGAGCAGGCCTCCAGTTCAATTAGAGAGCAGTTGGTTTGCCCCATCACAGACATGCCATTATTATACCCATTGGCTCATTTGGCCCATTATGATGAGTTTAGAGACTGCCCAGTATCCACAGCCATCTCCACAAAGAATCTTGTCTGGCCAGGCCAGGGGTGAGACCAGCCCTATTATTCTTCCTCCTCCCTCCTCCACAGCACTGCCTGAGCCCCGGCTGGCATTGTAGAGATGCCTCATCCAGTGCTGAGCACTCAGGTGGTACTTCCCATCACCCTGAAGCGTCTCAGCTCTCCCCAGTTGTGACCACCATCTGAAACAAAGAAGCTCTAACCAAATGGAGAACATTAATCAATGGGTAGAAACATATATTAAGATGGCAATTTGATGGGCACAATGCAACCTTTAGCCAAAGAACAGTGATCGTTTCCCCTATGGTCTGTTACCTTCCAAACCATAGGCTTTTGATTTGGTTTTCAGAAGCAGGCATGAATTCCCTCCCATGGAATGGGCCTCGAATCCAATCAGAGAACAGTTAGTTACTCCCAAAATTTACATGCCACTCTTGCACCAATAAGCACACCTTGCCTGGCTAGTTGGTTGTGTGGCACACAGGATCCACTGTTGGTTAAGACTGTTGATAACTTTTCTCCCCCAGCACCCAGCATAGCACTTTCTAGCACTCTGGAAGCTAGCCAGTAGGGAGGCAGCTTCCAGGTCAGTTCCAACTTGGTTTCTCAGTGTCTTGTAGCCACAGCATGTGATGTGTTGATCAATAGAGTCTTATCATCTAGTCCTTATTGCCGATAGCCTGTGTTGTTTGGTGGAGGGAGGGACTCATGGGACAACTCATTGGGGAAGGGGGTGTCCCACCCCTGGCACTTGGTTTTTTGTGTAATGACCTTGCTGCCTCAAGGTACTGTTTTCTTCCTTCCTTCAATCCCTTTATTTTTTTTTTTTTTTTTTTGGTTTTCCAAGGTAGGCTCTCACTCTAGCGCAGGCTGACCTGGAATTCCCTATGTAGTCTCAGGGTGGCCTCGAACTCACGGCGATCCTCCTACCTCTGCCTCCCGAGTGCTGGGATTAAAGGTGCACGCCACCACGCCTGACTATTTTCTTTTTTTTATATAAGATATATATTTCAACTACCTGACAAAGAAGTAGATTTCTATATGGCTTATTTATAATTAGCTCTCCAGGAAGTTCTCTTACCCACTGAGCCATCTCTCACATCCTGGCAATTTATTATTGCCACACATGGTAGCCACACAAATAAAAACTCTCCCAAAATAAGAGTGATGAGAAAAGAAGCAGGAGGTTAGATATAGTTTCACATGCCTGTAGTCACAGCTCCTTTGGAGGCAGAGGCAGGATAATCACAAGTAAGAAGCCAGATTGGGCAACATAGAAAGGAAACAAAATAAGGCAGATCAATGATGAAATAATTGTTTTTACAAATAGTTGAGTGACACAAATCTTCTGAGACAGATAAAAAGGCATGACACACTGAGATCCCTAACACAGGATGCGTCTCCTACAGGGGAATATGGGCTGATGTGTATGTGACAGGAAAGTGCAGGCCAATCGCCCATTGCAAATCCTATCCAAAGGGCCCCTGGAAACCTCAAACGAATGGGTCTTTATGAAAAATGAAAGCAGAATCAGTAACCAAATCCTCTCATCATTTGCATGTCAGGCCTCTCACTTCAAGTCACGTGAGAAGCAAATGAAGAAAACTTAGAAATAACCATCAACTTTAGGGGGGAAATATCACTGTAGCCCTGTGTGGGTGTAGAAGGATTGCCCAGCAGCTCTTGGCTCTCAGTGTGGAATCTAAAAGTTAGAGTTGGAAAGAATGATGATTATCATGACAGATGCCTCAGACAAAGATGCTTCTAGGTTTAAAATCTTGATCACCTTGGTGGTCTCTGCAATAAACTGTATCATTGGCACCACCGGGAATGGCTTCATCACGGTCATCTACGGGGCTGAGTGGGTCAGGAACAAGAGACTCCCCAGGGGTGACTACCTGATGTTGATGCTGAGTTTTTCCAGGTTCTTGCTACAGATTTGGCTAATGTTGGACACTATTTATAGTCAACTATTCCGAGTCATTTATAACCAAAAAATGGTGTATATATCCTTCAAAGCCATCATTGTGTTTCTGAGCTATTGTAACCTCCAGTTTGCTTCCTGGCTCAATGTCTTCTATTGTCTTAAAACTGCCAATATTACTCATCCTTTGTTCCTTATGACGAAGAAGAAAATGATAGGGTTGATGCCTCAGCTTCTGTGCCTGTCAGTGTTGCTCTCCCTCACCTTGAGCGCTTGCTTCTTCCACAACATCTTCAATGCGTACGTGAACAGTTCCATGCCCACGCCTTCCTCCAACTCCATTAAGAAGTACATCTTTGAGACCAATTTGGCCACCCTGGCTTCTTTGTATTGCACAGGGATTTCTGTTCCTCTGATCATGTTCACCACAGCGGCCGCTCTGCTCCTCGTCTCTCTCAAGAAGCACACCTTGCACATGAAAAATAGTGCCACTGGCTCCAGGGACCCTAGCATGAGAGCTCACTTGGGGGCCATCAAAGCAACCAGCTACTCTCTCATTTTCTATATCATCAATGCAGTGGCTCTGTTTATTTCTATGTCAAGCATGTTTGATGCCTACAGTCTCTGCAATTCCCTGTGCAACTTTATCATGACTGGCTACCTAGCTGGCCAATCTGTGTATTTGATCTTGACAAACCCAGGGCTAAGAAGAGCCTGGAGGTGGTTTTAGCACCAAGTTCATCTGTACTTAAAAGGAAAGATGCGCTGACTGAACCCAAGGAGTATTATTATAAGACCTGGTTCACCCATCTCTGCCTTTCTTTTCCTCACGTTGACCTATTCATTTGCTAATTTGTGTCTTCCCCCAAACAGCTCTGACACATCTCCTCAGGCAACTGGATTCCTTCGTGAATGTGAAGTTGAATTAACTTAAGAATCTAAACAGAAGTAGCTAAGGAGCATGAAGGTGAACTCGAGGAAGCTCTCAAGGCTCATTCACATCCAGCCCTGGGCGTCTCTCTGCTGTCTCTGACTCGGAAGCTTTAGGAGAAGTGAGCAGACACATTAGTTTGCCTGTGAGAAGCTCTGCTTGTTGTAATGTGACAGGGCGGCATCAAGATTCCAGAAGCTTCCAGAGAGGGAGATTGAAAAGTAAGATTGTAAAGAACAGTAATTCTGGGAGCTTGATGGCAGGAAAATATGAAATAGAGGATGGGACATAGAGAAATGAATGATCAATTGAATGTTTTCTTTTCCCACATGAGAGGAGATGGTGTAAGAAGGAAGAAAAAGAAGAAGGAAGGGAAGAGCACAAGTGAGCAGAGAAACCCGATCAGTCATCAGTCTCCTATGCTGAGCATGAGGTTCACTGGCAGGGCAAGCAGCACCTGTACCTCGGGCTTTACCTGCTCTGCGTTACCGTGAGGAAACTAGTGGGTGAGGGCAGGTCAGTGGGAGTGTGTACCTGCGAGCAGAACACTCTTCATTGTCAAGCTTCAGAATGGCATTGCCAGCAGTGTCTCAAAGGGGTGTTCACCAAACAGGCTCTTGAGCCTTTGCCCTACTGGGTACCTTGTAAATCATAATTACTGAAGCAAGCTTAGATAGCTCCCCAGTGAAAACCTAAGACTGGCAGCAAAAACTAAATTCTGAACTCCCTGGCTCTCAAGTTCATGTTACAGAGTTCCTTACATCTCCAAACAAAAAAATAATAATAATTTAATTAAGAAAAGAGTCACACACATTCTTTCATGCAAGAATATTCCTTTATAGGATACAATTTTGAATTTTGATAGCTTCCTTAAGTGAAAGCTTAGTTAAGAACTTATTTATTTAAGAGACTATTATAGTGAGAATAGTTGTGATAGTAAGACAAACTAAACTTTGAAGTTGCATTCAAATTTGTAAGGAGAAAAGAAATAAACATTTACCCTCAAAAAAACATGTGTTATATAAAGGCCACCCATACTCTTTGAGTGTACGTTAATGAGTTGCAGAGAATAAAAACAGAAAAATGATTTGAAGTTGTCATTGCATTAGCATGAGCCATGACAAAAAGAACAAAGTGAATAATCCCTATGCTTGTTCTCAAGAAATGTTGACTCGCTGTTTGAGAGAGTCTAAAGCAGCACGCTGGGAGTTGACTATAGCTTATCAATGCTGGGTGTTCCCCTGCCTTCATCAAAGTGAAGTTCTCTTTTCCTTTATTTAAAGCCCAACTAAACATACAGAAAGAGCCACAATGTTTGGTCTTCAAATTAGCTGTAGAGTGGCAGAAATCAGAACTCCCAAGTGAAGCAAAACAGAGAAATGGACTCTGCTGGACTACAGAACAGAATCAAACGCAAAGCCCGGCTTGCTGTTGTCCTTGTACGCTTGCTGGGACCACCTTGCAAATTTCTTCATGATCCCTGCTCATTGTCCCCCAGGGGAGATTGATGGTTACTATGTGAAGGATATTCACGAACTGGGTGGGCAAGCAAAGGGGCTTTTGGTGGCCAGGGGACTCCAGTCTGGAAGGTTCAATCCAAAGGCAGAGGGTGTGCCTTCCTCCCTCAGACCTGGCTATGTTCTCACAAGTGAAGACTAGCCTGGGAGCCGATGCCAAGCTAAGGGTTGTGACTTGACGAGCACCAAGTTGTCTCACAATTCCAACTCCATCTTCCCCTTCTGGCCCTCTTGGTGTCTGTAGAAAATCCACTGTGGGCCTTCGACTCTACTCTGAGGGAATTTCTTTCTCATTCCCTCTTGTGTCCTTTGCTTTGAGGCTCCTAGGTAATAATTCTCTCTGTCCTCTCCTATGAATGAGTCATGAGTTGGCTGCTGTAGGAGAGGCAGCAGTTTAAGGGAAATGATCGCCTTAGGTGTCCTCTGGAAAGAGACACTTTACACTAACAGAAGTCTCTGTTGACAAAAGGAAGATGGAAGCATTCACAAGCCTGTGGCCCAGAAAGGGCAGGTCTGGGCAGGGAAGGTGGGGGTGAGGGGTTGTGGGAGAAACCAAGAAAGGGAAGGCATGAGGTGCTCAGAGCTGAAATCAGGCTTGGCCAGTCTGTTTGAGAGAAAAGCTCCACCAGCAGGTCTGGCCCAGGACTCTGGCAATTATCTCTGCACAGAACAAAACAAAAATTGTTCCAAGAGCATTCAGAAGCAACCTCTCTAGATGGGACACTTCCTGGTTCAGGGCGTGGCATGGCAAAGGTGTTCAGTACATTTGACTTTTTTTTTTTATATTTTATTTTTATTTATTTATTTGAGAGAGGCAAAGAGGGCGAGAAAGAGAGAGACAGAATAGGCATTCCAGGGCCTCCAGCCACTGCAAATGAACTTCAGATGCATGTGTCACCTTGTGGATCCTGCTTATGTGGGTCCTGGGGAATTGAACAGAGGTCCTTTGGCTTTGCAGGCAAATGCCTTAACCGCTAAGCCATCTCTCCAGCTCCAGTATATTTTACCTTTAAAAAAATGTTCTTGTTTATGTTTTATTCAGTTCTCTTTAAAAAAAAAAAAAAAAGATATGGGGCTGGAGAGATGGCTTAGTGGTTAAGGCGCCTGCCTCCTAAGCCTCAGAACACTGGATCCAGTCTCCAGCGGTTCCAATCTCCAGGTCCCACGTTTAGCCAGATGCAAAGTGATGCAAGGGCGCAATGCCGCACTTGACCACAAGGGGGTGCACGCATCTGGATTTCATTCTCAGCAGCTGAGAGGCTGCTGGTGCGCCCATCTCTATCTGTCTTCCTCTCCCTCTCTCTCTGTCTCTCTCTGTGTCTCTCTCAAAAAAAAAAAAAAAGATAGTCTCTTATAAATGTTCTGTTCTCAGTGGCATCAGGAAAAAAAAATAAGAGAAAATGGGTTTTAAAGGCAATCCAACAAGAAAGTTTGACTAAATTTGATGATGGCTCAGCAGTGAGTCAGGATTTGGAGAACTCTGAGGTAAAAAGTGAATAGGAAAACTTCCTGGGTCCCTTAGGCGCTGTTCCAGCCATACAGTATTGCAAACAAAAAGCCAAATCTGAGTCCTGGCTGTGGAATTCGGTGGAGAGTGACATAGGCTTGTTACTATATCTCTCTGAGCCTGTTTTTTCCACTGTAAAATGAGAATCATAGTAATCACTTCTACCTCTAGGGTAAGCTCATTCTAAGAAATGTGTGAAGCCGGGCGTGGTGGCGCACGCCTTTAATCCCAGCACTTGGGAGGCAGAGGTAGGAGGATCGCCGTGAGTTCAAGGCCACCCTGAGACTACAGAGTGAATTCCAGGTCAGCCTGGGCCAGAGTGAAACCCGACCTTGAAAAGCCAAAAAAAAAAAAAAAAAGAAATGTGTGAGATAAAGTGTTCATCACATAGTGACTAGACCAGCATAAGTTGACAATTAATATTCCACTGGAGAGGTGGGGGAAGGTGGGCACCCTGAGCAAGGTCCAGGTAAGCACTCCAGCTTTTACTGCCTGGTGACTATGTGAGTGTTGATTTGAACAGAGTAGAATCAAGGTCAAGGGTCAGCCAGGATTTTCTGTCAAGGGCCAAACAGTAGATAGGTTTTGTGAGACTAAAAGCTCTGTCACAGGAATGGTTATGCTCCAGAACAATGGTATTTATGGACACTAAGCTTTGAATTGCACATCACTTTCAAATCTCATGAAACACTATCCCTGATTTTTTTCTTCAACGTTTAAGAATGCAAAAAAATGGGCTGGAGAGATGGCTTAGTGGTTAAACACTTGCCTGTGGAGCCTAAGGACCCCGGTTCGAGGCTCAATTCTCCAGGACCCACGTCAGCCAGATGCACAAGGGGGTGCACGCATCTGGAGTCCATTTGCAGTGGCTGGAGGCCCTGTCTCTCTCTCTCTCTCTCTCTCTCTCTCTCTCTCTCTACCTGCCTATTTCTGTATCTCCCTCTCTCTCAAATAAATAAATAAATAAAATAAAATATATTTTTTAAAGAATGCAAAAAAATGGGGCTGAGGAAGTGTCTCAGTGGGTAGAGTGCCTACTAGTATGCCCAAACCCTAATTCTCAGCATGGCATAAAACTGGGCATGCACAATTAGAAGTGTGTGGAGGTGGAGACAGGATCAGGAGTTCAAGGTCATCCTCAGCTACACAGGGAGTTTTAGGAAAAATAAATAAAGCCAGTTCTTTGCATTTCCTACAAGCTATAGTTTGTAAATCATGTATGTATATGTTATACTTTCAATATTTCAATATTCCCAACATTTTACTACTTTCAGTTCTTAGCTTTCCTCCCATCCTTTACAACCCTTAAAACACAGCCCTGCTCTGTGTGTAAACAAACAAGACATAATCTAGTTCCCTGGTCTCCCACCTGTGAAGGAGTCCTCGCCTAACACTTCAGAGAAGATGACTCTGAAGCTCCTCGGAGCAATGAGTTAACAAGTCTCTTTCCTGCGATGTCCTTGGGCGTGCTTGCAGACTTTACTTACAGCTTCCAGACAACCGTGCCCCTGGAAACCACCACTGCCAAGGCTGAGCCCCCGGTTATGCTTCCCTTTCAGGGTCTGACCCAACATAGCAATGCTTAAGTCTTTGTAGTCTTTTTAGATAGGCAAGGGACAGACTGGCTTCGTGCATGGTGACAGGGAAACTTCCAGAGTCATTGTGATCTGTGGAAAAAACCTTCACTTTGGTGTCACAGACCGAGATTTGAATCCCCACCTTGGTGAACTGAGGCTCCACTCTGAGCCCATTTCCTCACCTGGAAAACAGAGAAAAATCCTAACATCACCTTCCAGGGCTGCTATGAGGCTCAAAGGACATGATGTATAAGTTTGTAATTTATAAGCTATAAAGTACCATTCAAAGATTATTTATATCACCATTCAACAAATACATATTCATTAATTCAAAGATGGCATTATTATTTGGGCTGGAGAGATGGCTTGGTTAAGGCACTTGCCTGAAAAGCCCAAAGGCCCAGGTTCGATTCGCCAGTACCCATGTAAGCCAAATGCATGAGGTAGTGTATGTGTCTGGAGTTCATTTGGCCTGGCGTGCCCATTCTCCCTCCCTCCCTCTCTTTTTTTACTCTCTCTCATAAGTAAAGAAATAAAAATTTTGTTTTTTTTTTTTTTTTTTTTTAAGAGGTAGGGTCTCACTCTAGCCCAGGCTGACCTGGAATTCACTCTGTATTCTCAGGGTGGCCTCGAACTCATGGCAATCCTCCTACCTCTGCCTCCCGAGTGCTAAGATTAAAGGCGTGCGCCACCACGCCCGGCAATAAAATATTTTTATAAAACAGGAATCTGGTAGACCTGGGCTTCTATTGTGCTGGGCATAGTGTTGCACACCTTTAATCCTAGCACTCAGGAGGCTGAGATAGGAGGATCGCTGTTAGTTTGAGGCCTGCCAGAGACTAATTCCTGGGCTAGAGCAATATCCTACCTCAAAAACTCAAAGATTATGTTATTAAAATTCTACCCTATAAGAGTTCACTGTCTGAGATGAAATGACTAACTTACATGTGGGAAATGTTCTGCGTACGGTGTGTACTATGGGTGGAGTCAAATATACACAATTAAACAATTAATTATTTGATTAAACAATTAAAAGTATATACTCAAAAAAAAAAAACAAATGTTGTGCTAGAGAGATTGCTCAGTGGTTAAGGCACTGGCCTGCAAAGACTTAACCCAGGCTCGATTCCCCAGTACCCACATAAAGCTAGATGCACAAAGTGGCGCATGCATCTGGAGTTCTTTGCTGTGGCTGAAGGCCCTGGCATGCCCACTCTCTCTCTCTCTCTCTCTCTCTCCATCTGTCTCTCTATGTCTGTCTCTTTCTGCTTGAAAATAAATACATAAATTTATTAAGTAAAATAAAATAGATAATTTTTTTAATTGTGATCTTGCTCCATTTTTCTCCTTCACCATGGGAAGTGGAGAACTCAGGGTGGATGCCTGGTCTCTTGGTCTCACTGAGCCAGTTCAAAGAGATGAGGGCACAGAGGAGAGGGAGTTTTCCACTGAGCATCTTCAGAGTGCCCCACCCCTACCTTCAGAGCTGGAGGATGCAAAACGGAGAAGGTTCCCATTACAAGCAGCCCTCCCTAGGGAAAGGTGCCATTTGCATCTCCGTGAGACTGCAAATGAATCCATGGTCTATTCAAACCAGCTTCAAGAAAATACATTGTGAAGTCGGGTGTGGTGGCGCACGCCTTTTATCCCAGCACTAGGGAGGCAGAGGTAGGAGGATCACTGAGAGTTTGAGGCCACCCTGAGACTACATAGTTAATTCCAGGTCAGCCTAGACCAGAGTGAGACCCTACCTTGCAAAAAAAAAAAAAAAAAAAAAGAAAAGAAAAGAAAAGAAAAGAAAAGAAGAGAAGAGAAGAGAAGAGAAGAGAAGAGAAGAGAAGAGAAAAGAAAAGAAAAGAAAAGAAAAGAAAAGAAAAGAAAAGAAAAGAAAAGAAAAGAAAAGAAAAGAAAAGACATTGTGGCCCTGATTACAACAGGAACTCAGGTTATAGAAATACTCATCCGGGAAAGACCCAGGACCATACAGGCCCTTCTTGTATCTCCCTGGGCAGTGCAATAGCACCAAACACTCATGCTGTACTCATAAATGTAGTGAGAAAAAAATGGTTTATTTGGATTATTTTGTCCAGAAAAATACTTTGGAAAAGTCAGACTAGTCACTTGGATGTGGTATCTGTTTAAGGCTCTGTAAACTTCCCCCAAAGTTTGAAGAGTCAGACCCTGTGACCTGAGTCTGCTCTGTGCCCAGTCCTGTAGGAAGGAGCATCAACCATCACCCCATTTCAAATCTTTCCACCCTTGGCGTCCACGTCTGTTCAGCTTCCTTGTTTTCCTACCACTTCTTCAAACATCAGACACACTTAAAACGCAGACGTCATTCCCGATTTATTGATACCCTTTATCCATTGCCATTACTAAGGGCACCGACCATACAGATATTAAAACTCAAAAGCTCCACATCCCAGAGAACCCTGCTGCCCTGGACAAAGCAGGACAGTTGGTTGCCCTAGCACCACCCAATCAACACAGGCTCTTTCAAGTATAACCTCTGAACTATAGCTATAATATTCATCCCAGTGTCATTCTTTCATGAGCAGGAGACACGGACATGCACACCCATGTACCCTTGAACTGCACATGTGCATGAGCACGCAAACAGCCCCTGCTCAAAACCCTCCAAAGATTTCTCATCACCATAGACATTTCGCTGACACACAGAGCTCCATGACATCCCAGGACACTCTTTTCTGACAGCTCTTGTAGCTGTATTTTCTGTGCTCTAGCAAATAATCCCTTAAAGAGCTTGATGGATCAGAATATTTTAATTTTTTTATAATTTATTTTTTATTTATATTATTCTAGTTTTACATTCATATTGGTGACTCCATGATCCTCCTCCCTGTCCTCCCCCTTCTAAAGGGACCCTCATCACTTGGAATATTTTAATTTTAATTTTTGAAATTTTCCAATGTATAGAAAAGTAGAAGAAATACCACACTGATCCCTTTGTGTTCATTTTCTCAGCCTTAAAATCCATTGTAATTTGAATATGAACTGTCCCTCAATGCTGAAGTCTTGGTGCTCACAGTGGTGTCACTGAGAGGTGATTTATGAGTGGCCTCACTTAATCAATGGATCAGCCCTCTGATGAGTTCACAGCTGAATGGATCAATAGGATATGGCTTCTAATGGGAGAAAATATGTCACTGAACAGCATGTCCTTGAAGGATAATTTGAGACTCTGATGTCCCTTTCTTTCACACTCCCACACTGTGATGGTTAATCTCTGGTTATCAACTTGAGGACATTTAGTGTCACCAGGGAAACAAACCTCTGGTCATATTTGTAAGGCATTCTCTAGACTGGATCAGTTGAGCTGGAAGAACCCACACTAACTGTGGGTGATACGGTCTTATGGGCTGGGATCCTGGACTGTATGAAAAGGACAGAGCTGGTAAAGCATTCAGCATTCATCTCTCCCTTTACTTCCTCCCTGCTGGTGTGATGAAGTGGTACCAGCATCCTGCTCCTGCCATGCTTGCCCCACCATGATGAACTCCACACTCTGGAACCGTGAGCCGAAACAGACACTTTCCTTCCATAAACTTCTGGTTGGGTGTTTTGTGTCGGCAACAAGAAAGCAATGGATCGGGCACCCAACATTCTGCACGGGCTGTCACAGGTGGTCTTGCCCTGCTGCAAGCAAGTGCACAGGGCACCACATGGTAACATACATGTACACACACACACATTCACACATCATAAGATCCATCTTCAAAACATAGACTGAAATGTACCAAAATATGTACTATCGTTATTCTGGAAAAGCTCTGAGTTATTTCCTCTAATTCAATTTTTGTTGCTTTTTGTTTTTCAAGGTAAGATCTCATGCTAGCTCAGGCTACAATTAACTGTGTGGTTTCAGGGTGGCCTAGAACTCATGGCAATCCTCCTTCCTCTGCCTCCGGCGTGCTGGGATTAAAGGTGTGCACCACCATGCCCAGCCTCTAATTCAATTTTGATGGTTATCGAAACATGGATTCCCTGGTTGCAAAATCGAAAAAGAAGGAGAAATAAACTCAAAGCAGAGTTAAATGGAAAAGTACTAAGGTGATTCAAGAGCAGCCATGGAACTCTATCTGTGCATTTTGAAGAAACATGACTGGAGTTCACAAAACCAGAAGGCCATGCAGGAGTGCCCTCTTTCCTCCAAACCCCCTCATGTCTTTTCCTCCCTCTCCCTCCATCATCTCTCTTGCTAAATAGCTCTATCTACATCTCTTTACATCAGGGTTCTGCTTTTCAAACTTCCCACTTACAGAATGTTCATGATGCCTGGGGTCTCGTGATTCCATCTTGCATCTAGTTTAAGATGGCCAAATGAAAGGTTTCCCGCTTTCCACTGTGCAAATACCCCCTCCGTGACCAAATTCACACTGCTATGAGGACAGCAGTGAACGAGGAGGTGGAAGAGACACAGCACCCTTGCTTTCTAACTGGTCAGAGCCCATTGCAGCCTCTGCTCTCTCTTCCTGCCAAACAACAACAGAAATTTCAGAGCCCAGGTTTGATTTCAACAGAATTCACAGTGTGATCTTGGCAAGTTGCTTATCTCCTCTAAGATTTGGTTTGTTCATATTTAAAATAGGGCGATAACAACTTTGCTTTATGAGATAATTACTGTACCATGAATTTCTTTTAGGATAGTGTCTAACGTAAATAAAATATGATAAAATATGTCCTGTTAATCTAAGCCAATGGTGTTTGGCTGTGTGGCCACTAGATGGCAGCGTCCTCATTTCTGTATCACAAGCATAGCAGAGAGTTATTTCCAATTCAACAAACTACGATTCAAATATATAAATTAAATATGATTTTTCCCTTTTGTAAATATTTCCTTATGAAAATTTTCATATTTTTCTTTGAAATTCCACTGAGAACCCGGCTATTTGCCATTGTGTGGCAATCTCTAACACCCTTCTCAGAAGCTGTTATTTGAGGAGGTTTTGGAACCTGTAGGAAGTGGAGCCTTGCTGGGGCAAGTGTGCCACTGGGAGCTGGCCTTATGGTGTTATATCCTCACTTCTTGCTCTCTTTCTGTATCACTGATCTGATAACGTGATTCCAGCTTCCTTCTCCTGCCAGGCTTTCCCCACCACGATGGACTCTGGAACTGTGAGCCTAATTAAATTCTGTTCCTTTTCCTTTTCCTTCTATACACTCCTTGTACTGGTTGAGTATTTTGTCCCAACAATAAGAAAGCAACTGATAGCCAGGTGTGGTGGTACATGCCTTTAATCCCAGCACTCAGGAAGCAGAGGTAAGAGGATTGCCATGAGTTCAAGGCCACCCTGAGACTATGTAGTGAATTCCAGGTCAGCCTGGGCCAGAGTGAGACCCTACCTTGAAAAACCAAAATTGAAAAAACCAAAATAAAGAAAAAGAAAGAAAGAAGAAAGAGAAGAGAGAGAAGAGAAGAGAAGGAAGAAAGAAAAGGAAGGAAGGAAGGAGGGAGGAGGGAGGAAGAGAGAAAGAGAGAGAGAAGGAAGGAAGGAAGGAAGGAAGGAAGGAAGGAAGGAAAGAAAAAAGAAAGAAGGCAACTGATAAAAAAAAAAAGAATTATATAGCATGCTGGAAAAATGGCTTAGCAGTTAAGAGACTTGCCAGCAAAGCCTAAGATCCCAGGTTTGATTACCCAGTACCCACATAAGCCAGATGCACAAGGTGACACATGTGTCTGGAATTTGTTTGCAGTGGCATGAAGCCATGGCTTGCTCATTCTCTCTCTCTCTCTGCAAGATCATGGATATCCAGGCTATTTTGTGTCTGGAGGAGCATGTTGTAAGGAGTCCTACCCTTCCTTTGGTTCTTACATTCCTCCAGCCACCTCTTCCTCAATGGACCCTGAGCCTTTGAAGATGTGATAGAGATGTTTCAGCTGAGCACTCCTCTGTCACAGTGCCTGAAACTACTTACACAAGACCATCATAATTAAAAGAGAGATTGATTGAGAGTGGAAGGGGATATGATGGAGAGTGGAGTTTCAAAGGGGAAAGTGCGGGGGAAGGAAGGAAGTACCATGGGATATTGTCTACAATTAAGGAAGTTGTCAATAAAAAATAAATAAATAAAAAGAAAAATTCTTTTCTATATAATTTTATTTTACACTGGGCATGGTGGCTCACGCCTTTAATCCCAGGACTCGGGAGGCAGAGGTAGGAGGATGGCCATGAGTTTGAGGCCACCCTGAGAGTACAGAGTGAGTTTCAGGTCAGCCTGAGTTAGAAAAACCTTGAAAAACCAAAAAAAAAAAAAAATTATTTATTTATTTGAGGAGGAAGAGGCACATACAGAGCCTTTGAAAATAGGATGAAGAGTTTGGGAGATTACTCAGTAATTTAAGGTGCTTGCTTGCAATGCCTGATGGACTGGGTTCAATTCCCCAGTACCCACATAAATCCAGATGCACAAAGTTGAGCATACATCTGGAGTTCCTCTGCAGTGGCAAGAGGCTCCGATGTTCTCTCTCTCCCTCCCTCCTTCCTTCTCTCCTTCTCCCCCTTCCTCTTCCCTCCTCCTTTCTTCCAAATAGATAAAATTTAAAAACTAAAAGTGGAGCCAGAGAAATGGCTCAACAGTTAAAGTTTCTTGTTTGAAAAGCATGATGGCCAGGGTTTGAATCCCCAATAACCAAGTAAAGCTAGAGGCACAAAGTGGCCCATGTGTCTGGAGTTCATTTGCAGTGGCTAAAGGCCCTGGTATGCCCACACTTTCTCTCTCTCTCTCTCTCTCTCTCTCTCTCATAAATAAATAAATAAATAAATAAATAAATAAATAAATAGTTTTTAAACTCCTTGTTAAAAAGAAAGGAAATGTTGGAGAGATAGATGGTTAAGCAGGTAAGAGTATTAGCTGCTCAACCTTGAAGTCTGACTTCAGTCCCCAGTACTCAGACAGAAAAAGATGGGTGCTGGGCATGCTGGTGCACACCTCTAATCCCAGCACTCAGGAGGCGGAAGTAGGATCACTGTGAGTTCAAGGCCACCCTGAGACTACATAGTGAATTCCAGGTCAGCCTGGGCTACAGTGAGATCCTACCTTGAAAAACTCAAAAGAAAATAAAAGAAAGAAAAAGCTAGGCATGGCTCCAGATTCCTGTAAGCCCAGAGCTGAGCAGAGTAGAGACAAAAACAACACTGGGGTTCCCTGGTCAGCCAATCTAGCTGAAATATAGAGAGCTCCAACGTCCATGAGAGACTCTGTCTCAGGGAAATGAGGTAGAAGAGTGACAGAGGAGGACACATCCTCTTCTGGCCTCTATGTGCAAGTGCTCGAGATGTGCGAATCCACACACACACACACACACACACACACACACACCACAAAAGGGTAGGTATGGTCAGTTGAGGTGTCACACTCCGATAATTCCAGCACTCAGTAGGTTGAAGCAATAGGATTGTGAGTTTGACGCCAGTCTTTTCTACATGGTGAGTTTGAGGTGAGCCTGTCTTGAAGAGGGGGGTGCAGATGGGTAGGTATATATGATATAGTGAGATATGAATTAAAGGGAATGATTAACTGAATTCTATAATTTGAGGTTACACCCACACACGCAGTCATCTTTCCTGTACGTGATGGAGAATGGTGGTCCTTTCAACGTAATATGGAAAGGTCTATGATAAGAACACATAGATATCACAAAACCACAAAGGAAGAATACTTTGCCTAGCCTGGAGGTTCACAAAGGCATTCTGAAGAACACTGGTCTTCAGGAACATGTGATTCAGTGTCTAAGATTTTGGACCCAGGTTAAGAACACAGTCTATGACTTGTGGCCAGTTAGATTCCTGGAGCAATACCACATAGAAAACACCTAGTCCCTAATCGTAGTGCTACTAGAACTCACAGACCCCAGTAGAGCTTCACCAGAGGTTTAGCTATGACTCAGCTTCTCTAAAGGTAGCTTTATCACTAAGAACAACGCCCTGTGTATCTTCCATCACTTCTCTGCTAACCTAGAGTCCCGGAAACACTTCATCGTACTGTCTTTTGCAGAATATGGAGACTGGTGTGTTCTCATTCTGGTTTGATCCTCTGCAAAGTGAGGATATAGAGCCCAAGGTCATGTCAAGTCTCAACAGCAGAAGGGGCTGACGACTATGGTGACCTTTAAAATCAGAAGGAAGCAATTACCAGGCAGAGTCCTTTGAGCAAATGGCTGGTGAGCTCCTCACAGCCCACACGCTGTTGGGTGCACTGCAGGCTACCAGCTGCCAAGGTCACAGGAAATCCAGAAGGCACAGAGGCTAAATCAGTAGTTGGAATGTTATTTTCTCCTAAAAGATGGCTCTTGGTCCAAAAGGGGAATGTGTTCACTCGAGAGCTTAATGATCCCACCAGATAACATTGGCTCAGTTCGTATTTCTCATGGAAGGAACAGGAAAATAAAAACACTTGAGCAGCCTGAAATTTGCTTAGGATTGACCTTACAAGCACAGGAACTCTGCCTAGTCCCCATGGACAGAACTGAATGGTATGTTCTCTAACATTTTTGGAGCTAATATCAGGCAGGGGAAAGTAAGCAAGGTTTATTCTTGGAAACTGAGAACATTTTCAAAGGCAGTAACCACCATTTCATATCCAGTCTGCAGAGGCTGGCTCAGGATTGCACGGATTCAGGTACCAACTCAACAACTCACAAGCTTGGTGACCCTGAACAATTTCTCCATTAAGAAAACTGAGGTGGGGCAGGGGAGATGGCTTGGCAGTTAATGGTGATTGCTTGCAAAGCCTGCCAGCCTGCAGCTAGTACCCATGTAAAGCCAGAATCACAAAGCGGTGCATGAGTTTGGATTTTGTATGCAGTGGCAGGAGGCCCTAGGGTGCCCATATTAATTCTCTCTCTCTCCCTCTCAATAAATAAATAACATATTTTATGGGGCTGGAGGGATGTCTTAACGGTTAAGGCATTTGCCTGCAAAGCCAAAGGACCCTGGTTCGATTCCCCAGGACCCACATTAGCCAGATGCACAAGGGGTCACATGCATCTGGGGTTCATTTGCAGTGGCTAGAGGCCCTGGTGCACCTATTCTCTCTCTCTCTCTCTCTCTCTCTCTCTCTCTCTCTCCTCCCTCCCTCTTTGTCAAATAAAGAAATAAATAAATATTTTTAAAAATAAGTAAAATATTTTTCAAAAGAAAGAGCAGAGATGATGGTAACAGTATCCAACTGAACAACCACTTTAGAGAAGCTTGTCAGTTTCTCAAAAAACGTAAACACAGTTACCACTGGACCTAGAGATTCCACTCCTGGGTGTCTATTCAGAAAGAGTACAAACACGTCCCCACCATGACTTGATGTGGGGATTCACAGCCGCTCTGTTCCTAATGGGCATCATGTAGAAATAACCCAAACGTCCACCACTGGTGAATAAATAAGCAACTTCCTTCTGGTGGCATGCTTTATTACCAAGAGAGTAAAACCCTGATACATACTACGACATGGATGAACCCCAGCATATTGCTAGGTAAAAGAAGCCAAAGGCAAACCACCATATCGTATATAATTCTATTCAACAGAATGTCTGCAAAGCAAGTCTACAGTGAAAGAAAGCAGAAGGCGGTGTCCTGAGCGGGGCTGATGGTACAGTTGAATGCAAACGAACTAGGTCAAGATGACCTTTGGGGATGATGGAGAACTCCCAGGACAGGACCAGGGCGATGGCTGTACGGTTGTATGTATTTACTAAAAGTCATGATACACAGAATAGGTGGAATTTATGGCACAGAAATAAAGCTGCTGAAAACAACAGGACCTACTTCCTTGGGTTATTAGGGGATTAAACAAGTTAATATTTACAGAACGCTTAGAATAATACTGTGACATGTAGCAAGCTCAACGTGTACTTGCTAAATAATAAAAACAAATATTTGTGCCTATGTGATCTATCACAGGAGTAAATTACTGACAGTTCTTGTATATTTTTTCTTCACCACAGGAAGCATTTCTGAGGACTTAAGCAATAGAATTCTATAAAATCTGTTGATAAGCTGGAGCTGAGCTGAAAACCTCTTCCCTGTAGACCAGCTGACAGAAAGCTGGAAGCGGCTATGCTGCATGCAGCCCTATGGGAGAAAGAAGTCAATAATGATGGTAAACAGCAGTGGACACTGCAAGCCTTAAGACTGACCTGCCAGGCCAAATGTGCCAACTGGTACAATAGCGCATATCTGTTTGGGGAAAACCAACCACTCTCTAATTGGACTGGAGGCCAACTCCACGGGAGGGAATACATGCCCAGTACTGAAAAACTCGTCAAAAGTCTACAGCAGGGGACGTCATAAACCATAGTGGAGTAACAATTGCTGTTGTCTGGCTAAATACACATATTATGACCACCAAACTGCCCTGTAAGCACTTTTTCAATGTTCAATTAAGGTCACTTACTCCTAGTATGTTTTCCTAGTTTCTTTCTCTTTCTCATTGTCTTCAATCGCCACAGCATGCATATGGATACACACACACACACACACACACACACACACTGCACACACACACACACACACTGCACACACACACACTGCACACTTGTTGAATTTACTAACTGTGACCACCTGGGAGCATCTAGCAATTCTATCACATAAAAGAGTTACCTTATGACAATATTCATCCAATCCCACCTACTGCCAGCTTGAGGCCAAACCACAGATCAGCTCTGTCTCTTTTAGAAATTTTATATAAACAAAATAATATAATAATTAGTCCTCTCTCATTGGGCATTGCATTTGAAAAGCAGAAGTGGGATTCCAAGGGCTCCTACCTGTGTGTTAGTGAATAAGGGTTGGGGATGTTACAACGTATCCTACAATGAACACAATAGCATCCTCCTACCAAGAATTATCTAGTTCCATGTATCACATGATGAAGTGGAGAAAGTATGCACTAAAGGAAAGAATAAAGGAATAAGTGAATCCTTTTTCAGACCTAAACCTACAGATTGTTCTCAATCTCCTTTCAGTTTCAAAAGGCTTCTGAAAATATTTCCATATTTCTTCCCATCTTTATCAGTCAGCTTTGTGCTACTGCAATAAAATATCTGAGGCAATTGAAACATAAGGAGAAAAAAATTATTTACCTGTTGATTTTAAAGGCTTAAATTAAATTGGGTAGTTAAATTGCTTTGGGTCTCCAATGAAGACACTGAGTAGTAACTCACAACAATAAGCAACTCACATCTAGAGCTAGGAAGAAAAGAGAGAGGAGAGAGAGAAGACCAAAACTGCACAATCCCTGGGAGGTCATACCCCTAAATGATCCAAACACTTTCCAATAGGCCCTGCCTCTTAAAGGTCCACAGTTCTCCCCAATACCACTACTTTGAGGACCAAGCTTTCACATGTAGCCTTTGAGAGACATTCAGCTTCCAAACTATTGCAGGGCACCTTCCCCACATGTGAATCTTACTTCCTCCCCTGCTCTGTACTTCCCTTTAATTCCTCTTTCCTTCTTTCTTTTCCCTTCCTTCCTTTTCCACAGATAGTGATCATAAAACCAATCCCTAATAATGTCTCCCCACTCCAGTCCCTGGGAGTCTACCACCCAACTCTAATAGTTTATCAGTTATTTTCTCATTGTTGAGACAAAATACCTGACCAGAAGCAGTTTATGGAATGAAAAGAGTTTAATTCCGCTTACAGTTGCAGAAGGTAGAGTCCATTGTGGCTGAGAAAACTTGGCAGGAGCAGGAACCTGGTGTCACATCATCACATCACCAGGAAGGGGGAAGTTGAGAGAGATAAATGCCAGATGCTCAGATAAATTTCTCCTTTTTATATAGTCCAGAAACACAGTCCCTGGAGTGTTGCTACTTACTGTTAGGGTGGGTCTCCCCACCTCAATTAATCTAATCTACAAAATCCTTAACAGACATGCTAAGAGATTGCCTCTATTATGATTCTAAATCTTGTCGGGTTGACAAAGATTAACCATCACAAAGAGAATGAAGCAATGACTATATCTTCAAATTTTTATTTTTAAATGTGGAGATTTTTTTAATGCACACACACACACAAAAAAAAAAATCTACAAAACAATCGCTCAAACTGAAAGTAGATGTATGGCTGTGTGGGTCAGAGGTTAGGAAGGGAATAAGGAGGAGATTGCCAAGGGTCGTGAGGAAGTTTGGGGGATTATGTAAACAGTCTTGGTTGCAGTAAATTTCACAGATGTATTCACATGCCAAAATTCACAAGGTACATGCTTCAAGAATGTGCCACTTACTGTATATCAATTATTACTCAATAAAGCTGTTTAACAAAAGAAAAAAAAGAGGGCTGGAGAGATGGCTTAGCGGTTAAGGCACTTGCCTGCAAAGCCTAAGGACTCAGATTGGCTTCTTCAGAATCCACATAAGCCAGCTGCACATGGGAGCTCACATACCTGGAGTTTGTTTGCAGTGGCTAGAGGCCCTAGTGTACCCATTCTTTCCCTTCTTCCTTCCCTTCCTTCCTCCCTCTCTCTTTTTCTCTCTCATAAAGAAAGAAAGGAAGAAAGAAAAAAGAAAAGAGAGGGAAAGGGAAGAAGGGAAAGAAAAAGATGATAAAATTCTGAAAAATTAAGAAATTTTATGTATGACCCCCTAATACAGCTACTTGTGATTTCTTTTGATCCACCAGCATATCCATTTTACAAAGGTAATACAGATACAGCATATATTTGCTGTCTTGGAGAAACCATGTTGAAATTCTCAGCTTCAACATCATCACACTGGTTTGTCCTAATAGGCTGTGAGGTGCTGCATGTAAGCATGGTATCAATCATATTCAATGGATCCTGGTGTGCCAAAGTTTCTCTCTTTAAATACAACATAGTATATCCAAAATCAAAACTAGAATATCAACTTCACTGTCTTGCCTTTTGGTGTGGTTCCTAGGTGAGAAAGCTAACACATGGAATTTCACACCACCCTTGCTAACTCCCCAGGAAAATGTCAAGCCTTGGGAACCAGTGATGTAAATAGTTGTATCTTGGCAAACATTAAATCTTTACACCATCATACATGTTGCTATGTGGCCTTTATAACTAAAGTTTTCTTTAAATCATAGGAATATATATAAATTGCGATGAATCACACAAATCCTAGGAATCCCCTCATTGCCATGGAGCTGTCAGTACAAGTTCTTAGGGACAACATTCTCCCTTTATTAATTCTACTTCTTTCCTTCCTACATCCACCCTTATTTTTGCCACTATTCTTCCTGCTTCCTTGTTTCATAATTGTCTTTTTCTTTCTGGGTGTATTGTACACTACATGGGCTTAAAGAAATCATACAAGGATTATAAAGTATTACCGATAGCAAAAGCTCTCCCTTACCCTGTCAGTCAGAGAATTTCTTCAAAAACAAACAATATTCTGGTTTGTGTTTCTTTATTCAGCAACATCGGGTAACATATACAGGAAGCTGGGAGGATGGCCCAGCAGTTAAAGATGTTGGCTTGCAAAGCCTGTCAGCCCTGGTTCAATTCCCCAGCATCCATGTAAAACCAGACACAAAATGTGGCACAAGTGTCTGCTGTTCATTTGCAATCACAAGAGACCCTGGCATGCTCCTCCTCTTCCCCTCCAACATACACATGTGCCATTAAATAATTAAATTTTAAAATATAGGAAGAATATCTATTGCAATGATGACTAGTGAATCTGAAAGTCCTTGGCGTGTAACCATTCATCTCTTCGTGTCTATGAGCAATGCCAAAAGAGGAGGGGAAATGAACCTCTGTAGGATAGGCTTGGTGGCAGTTGCCTACAATCCAATCAGTGCTTGAGAGGTTCAGACAGAGTGATCACGAGCTCAAGATGAGTGGAGACTACATAGTCAGCTTGAGGTCATGCTGGGCTCCATAGTGAGGCCATAAGTAAAAAAAAAAAAAAAGCATACATTTGTTTGGATATATCACATATAAAAATGATACAGTATACTGTGTGATAATTTGATTTTTCATTAATACATTTATTTAATTGATTGAGTCTGCCATTGAAATGTTCAATTGAATTTTTCACTTGAGGTACTTCTTTCATTATCTTTAGAGTATTGACTTAAAATTTCCCTTTGCCAAACATTGGCTTATGTGTTATTTTCCGAATTTTCCATAGATGAGCTATATGACCTAATCTGACATCAATATAAAAAGAGCTTTCAAATTATTTTAAAGTTTCAAAGTACTTTGAATATTGATTATTGAATTGATCCAACAATGGTGAGTACTTGGACAGTTCTCAATATGTTGCTAATACAAACAGAGTTATAATAAATAACCCTATAAAGGAGGCAAACTCACAGGCCCACATATCTTCAGAGCAAAGAATATGGCTGGAAGCGACCCCAGTGTTCAAACACTGATAGTACCCAGCTTCAGAGTCTGAGATCCTTCCCATGCCTGCACATGGGGAAAACACACCATAGTGACTGTCTGTGGAGCATAACCTTTGTACTTGCCAGTCAGAAAGTGACCAAATAACAACAAATTGGGCATCATCTAGTCTTGGACCTGAGCCTGCAGCCCAGTTCAACTACACATTCCAAAGGGCAGCACCAACCATCCAGGAACACAGCCTTCATCTGTGCTCAACCACAGGTGCCTGCAGAGCCCATCCACCTGCAGCTCCAGCTGGCTTCACATTACAGCCAGTGGTCTTGCCCACATAGGAGAGCAGACTCACTTAACCTCAGAACACAGGGAATGGAGATTTAAAAAGTAAACAAAATTTGGAAAAGAATACATGAGTGAAAGTTTGGCAAAGGGAAATTTTAAATTGATATTCTAAAGATAATGAAAGAAGTAACTCAAGTGAAAAATTCAATAGAACGCTTTAACAGCAGATTCAATGAAGCAGCAGAGGAAATCAGTGACCTTGAAGATATTTACAATTATCAATTCACAGGAGCAAAAAGAAAGTGGAAAGAAGACTTCAGGAATATAAGGTCCTCAACTGGCCTAACATTGTCAAAATAGAAGCTATAGAAGAAGGCCTAAGTGAGGCCATGGGAAGAGAATGCATAAAAGAAGGGCAGGGGGAGGGTCAATCAAAATTCAAGATAGTGTGAATAAGACTTATGTAAACCTACTTTTTTGAATAATGGCACATCTAGAAGCTGTAGACTGTTACTAGAAAATTTCAGTGCCTGGGATGGGATGCCTTCCAGTGAGTTGTTGACCAAGGAGGTCCCGGTAGCCTCCAAAACATTAAAGGCTATTGCCAAAGCCCTTGGTTGCCCTTGAGAAACAGATGATAAGACCCTATTGCTGAAGACATCTCTTGCCTGAGAGGCAAGGTCACTGAGAAAGCAAGCTGGTGCTGAGCAGAAAACCTTCTCCCTGTAGAGCAGCCAACTGAAAGCTGGAAAAAAGCTGCACTGCATGCAGCGTATGGGAGCAGAAGTCATCAGCAGTGAAAACAGTGGACACTGAATATTCAAGTTTGGCCATACAGGCCCAATGTCTGAATGGGTGCAATAGTGGCATGTCTGCTCTTGGGGTAACCAACTGCTCCATAATTGGACTGAAGGTCCTCTCTATGGGAGGGAATACATACCTGGTACTGAAAAACCTAAACAAAAGTCTATGGCAGGGGAGGTCATGAGCCTTAGGGGTATAAAGCCTGCTCTTGTCTGGCTAAATGCATATATTATTCCCACCAACCTACCCTGAAAGCACTACGTTTAATGTTCATATTCACATACTAATGCTATTCTCACTTCTGGTTAGAGAAGCTTCTCTTTTCAGATGACAATGACCACTAGGATGACCCAAAAAGCAACATAGTGCTGAGAAGAAGGGATGGAGGAGTTCCCAGCACTGAAACACCTCTGTCACACCCTCCAAGGCTCAGGGACCATTGCGGAAGAGGGGGCAGATAGAATGGAAGAGCCAAAGGAAGGGTTTGACTTCTTACAATGCAACTGCCCAGACAGAAATGACCTTGCAGTGCCTAGCAATACCTTCACAAGGCCCTCAAAATAGAAGAAAAAGGTGATGACATCAAATTAAAAGAGAGACTAATGGAGAGAGGGAAGGGATATGATGGAGATTGGAGTTCTAAAGTGGAATGGGGGAGGGGAGGGAAATATCATGCATTTTTTGTATGTGAGTTTAGAAGTTGTCAATAAAAAAGTTAAAAATAAATAAATAAATAAAAATAAATAAATAAAAATAAATAAATAAATAAAAATAAAAATAGGGCATGGAGAGATGGCTTATTGGTTAAGGTGCTTGTCTGCAAAGCCAAAGGACCCTGGTTCGATTCCCCAAGACCCATGTAAGCCAGATGCACAAGGTGGCACATGTGTGTGGAGTTCATTGACAGTGGTTGGCACCCATTCTTTCTCTATCTGCCTCTTCCTCTCTCTCTCTATCTCTTTCAAATAAATAAATTTTAAAAATAAGGGCTGGATAGATAGCTTGGTGGTCAAATGCACTTTCTTTTTTTATTTTTTTATTTTTTTGATTTTTTGAGGTAGGGTCTCGCTCTAGCCCAGGTGGACCTGGAATTCACTATGTAGTCTCAGGGTGGCCTTGAACTCAAGGCAATCCTCCTACCTCTGCCTCCAAAGTGCTGGGATTAAAGGCGTGTGCCACCACGCCCGGCTTCAGATGCACTTTCTTGCAAAGCCTGATGGCCCAGGTTCAATTCTTCAGAACTCACATAAAGCCAGATGCACAAAGTGACATATATATCTGGAGTTTGATTGCACTGAAAAGAGGCTTGGCATGCCCATTCTTTCTCTCTCTCTCTCTCTCATAAATATTTCATAAAAATAAAATAAAAAATAAATGAATCTATACTGATATAAATAAATGATTGACTATATTTAAATAAATAAATAAATAAATAAATAAATAAATAAATAAATAAATAAATAAATAAATGGGGCAGTTCTTGTTTCAGACGAATTCTCATTAATAAATAAGAAGAAATCAGGGGAAAGAAAAGTCACTACACGCCACAGTCATAATTCCTTCAGGCAACTGATATGTGCTAAAATTAGTAGCAAAAGGCTAATGATGTTTTACATAGCTTCAGAGCAGCTCCCCCCAAATATTTATTCACTACAGCAATAGTTTTAGCAAAAGTTAACGGGCTCGTATTTTTCCCACTGGGAGATGGACTTAATGCACTAAACCTCACTCTGAACCTCGTGTGGGTTACATTGGTTGACTCTTTCCAAATGTTTGGAGTATGTAAGAGGAAATGGTGATTTTTTTATAGTTAAGAAGCCTGACAGGGGCTCCCTCGTACTCAAATGATTAAAACTGACAGCACTATGATGTCAGCATTATGTAGTCCCTGTTGTGACACAAAGAGGACCTTTCACCTCTGCATCATTCTTCCCCAAAATTGATATCTCCAGCCTAATCCTGGAAAAATACTCAATAAACCCAAGAGTAGGGACATTCCACCCAACAGCTGAACAGGGCCGTTAACAATATCAAAGTCATGAAACACAAAAAAGGACCAAGAAACGCTCACGGGTATGACACTGAAGAGGCATGGCAGCTCCATGAGGTGAACTGAAGCTCTGTGAAGAACCACATCTGTGTTAAGATCCTCAAGGCTGACTGGCTGGCTAGAAATTTCTGGTTATGGTTAGAATGCAACAGATCTAGACCTTTTTTTGTAATCGCAGAACTAAAGAAAGTCATAAGTCCACACAATTTTAAGTTACAATAGAGGGGACATCTTTTCTATCAGGTTTTAGGTGCTAGCTCCTAGCATACTTAGCTATAGGGCTTCCGGGTTGGTAGAAGCTCAGTCTGCTAAATAATACATCCCCAAAGTTTGTGTAATAGTCACAAAGATGTTAGGTCAGTAGCAAATGGTTATTAAGGGAACTAAAGATAGCTTTCAATCTGTGCATTCCAACATACTTAATTTTTTTGTTTTTTTTTGGTATGGCCTTTGCAATGGAATGAGCCCTGATCTCTTTCTCCACATTTTGCCTTTGGCACATAGGAAAGCTACTGATTTTTGTGTCTTGATTTTCTGTCCCAGCACCTTACTGAAAGAATATCAGCCTTAGGAGTCTTTTGGATTGTGTATCTGAAAAAAAAAAAAAGAGCAGGTTTGACTTCTTCCTTTCTAGTTGGTATCCCTTTTATTTCCTTCTTTTGTCTTATTGCTTGAGCTAGAACTTATAGTACTGTGTTGAAAACCAGTGGTAAGAGTGGGCGCCCCTGTCTTGTTCCAGATCTTAATGGGAATGCTTCGAGTTTTCCTCCATGTAGTATGATCTAGGCCTGAGGTGCTTTAAATAATAGCCCTTATTATGTTGATATATGGTCTCTCCATTCCTAACATCTTCAGTGTTTTAATCATGAAATAATGCTGCATTTTGTCAACGGCCTTTTTTGCATCTGTTGAAATGATTGTGTGGTTCTTGAGTTTATGTTTATTTGGGTGATTGATGTGTTATGTTTATCAATTTCTGTATGTTGAGCGATCCTTTCATCTCTGGGATGAAACCTACTTAATCAAGATGGACAATACTTTGATGTGTTTTCGGGTTTGTTTGCATGGATTTTGTTGAGAAATTTTGCATCTAAGTTTATTAAGGTTATTGGTCTCTAATTTTCTTCTTGTATCTCTGTGTGGTTTTGGTATTAGAGTAATACTGTCTTTATAGGAGTTTGGGAGCCCCCCCCCCTTTTCAATTGTGTAAAATAGCTTGAGAAAAAGTGGTTTTCGTTCTCCAATGAAAGTTTGGTAGGATTCAACAAAGAATCTGTCTGGTCCCAGACTATTCTTTTGGGGGGAGAGCGTTTAATTACTTTTCCAATCTCTTTGTATGTAATAGGTTTGTTTAGATAATTTATCTGTTCTGGGTTTGGTTTTGGTAAGTGGTATGTGTCTAGGAATTCATTGATTTCATCCAGGTTTTCCAATTTTGTGGAATACAGGTTTTTTAAATATGTCCTGATGATTCTTCCAATTTCATCAATATCAGTTGTGACAACTCCATTTTCATTTCTTTTTTTTAAGATTTTATTTTTATTTTATTTTTATTTATTTGAGAGAAAGAGGGAGGGAGGAAGGGGAGAGAGAGAGAGAATATATAAATGGGCACCAGCCGGTGTAAATGAACTCCAGAGGCATGCACCACCATGTGCATCTAGCTTATGTGGGTGCTGGGGAATTGAACCTGGGTACTTAGGCTTCGCAGGCAAGCACCTTAACTGCTAAGCCGTCTCTCCAGCCCTCCATTTTCATTTCTAATCTTTTTGTTTTGTGTTTTGGGTTTTTTGGGGTTTTGTTTTGTTTTGTTTTGGTTTTTGGTTTTTGTTTTGGTCTTTCAAGGTAGGATCTTGCTCTAGTCCAGGCTGACCTGGAATCTGGAATTCACTCAGTCATTTCTAATCATGATAATTTGAGTCTTTCCTTATATTCTCTTTGTCAATTGGGCCAGAAGCTTATCAATCTTGTTTATTTATTAAGAAGTAGCTCTTTGTTTTATCAATTTTAAAAATTGTTTTCTTCATTTCCAGTTCATTAATTTCTGCTCTGATTTTGATTAGTTTTTTTTTTCTCTCTCTCTCTCTTTTATTTTTCCTGTGGTTTTTCAAGTTAGGATCTTGTTCTAGACCAAGCTTACCTGTAATTCACTATGTAATCTCAGGATGGCCTCAAATTCAAGGCAGTCCTCCTACTTCTGTCTCCTGAGTGCTGGATTAAAGGTGTGCTCCACTACACCCAGCTTTGATTATTTCTTTCCATCTAGAACTCTACTTCTTAGGCTTGTTCTTGTTTTTCCGGTGTTTATAAATTGATGATTGAGTTATTAACTTGAGATTTGTGTTTGCAATGTAGGCATTTAGGGCTACAAACTGTCCTTTCGGGATTGCCTTCATTGTGTCCCATAGGTAATGGTATGCTGTGTTTTCATTATTGTCACCTTGTGTCCCATAGATAATGGTATGTGGCATTTTCATTGTTGTTTGGTTCTAGAAATTTATAGATTTCCTTTTTGATTTCTTCAATGACACATTCACTGTTAAATAGCTAGTTGTTCATCTCCAGGAGTTAGTGTTTTTCTGTTATTTCTCATTGTTAATTTCTAGTTTTATTGCATTGTGATCAGATTTAATGCAAGTAGTTCTGCTAATTTTCCTGAATTTGTGGAGACATGCTTTATGTCTAATATATGACCTATTTTAGAGAGGGCTCCATGAACTTCTATGAAGAATGTGTATTCTATGGAATTAGGGTGGACAATTCTACAGATGTCTGTTAAGACCACTTGATCTATGGTGTTGTTTAGCTCTGTTAATTTTCTTCTGCTTGGCTGATTTATCTATTGATGATATTGGTATTAAAGTTGGCTAATATTAATTATATTGGGATTTATTTCTGGTTTCTTGTCCAGTGGATTTTTGTCTTATAAAATTTGGTGCACCTGTGGTTGATAGATATAAGTTTATGATTGTAATATCCTCTTGTTGAATTGGTCCCTTAATGGATAAGAATTGGCCTTCTTTATCTCTTTTGATTAATTTTGGTTTGAAGTTTATTTTGTCAGATATTAGTATAGCCACCCCTGCTTCTGTTTTGCATTTGCTTGGAAAATAATGTTCCATCCTTTCACCTTGTGGTGGTGCCTGTTCTTCATGGTAAGGTGAATTTCTTGTAGACAACAAATGGATGGGCCCATTTTTCTTATCCAACCAGTTAACTTGTGCCTTTTGATTGGGTAATTGAGTCCATTAATTATTAGAGTTATAACTGAGGTTTGAGTTATTCCCTGTCATATTGAAGTTGTGGAGTTTGATGCTTTCTTGAACTTTGCATATTTTCATATCTGTTCTAGTTTTGGTTATTGTTTTTCCCTCTTGTAGCCTCTTGAGGTTGGTTGTTCATCTCTTCTGTATAGAGTGTTGCCTGCAGTATTCTCTGTAGAGTTGGCTTTGTGCACATATATTCATAGAGATGGCTTTTATCACGGAATGTTCTCCTTTCACTATATATTATTAGGGATACTTTTGCTGGGTAGGGCAGTTTCAGCTGGCAGCCACAGTCATTTAAGCTTTGGAGTCCCCCATTCTAAGCCCTTCTGGCTTTTAGTTTCCATAGAAACATCAGAGGTAATTCTCATGGGCTTACCTTTGTATGTAATGAGTTGCTTTTTATTTTTTTTTCTTACTGCATTTGTTACTCTCTTTGTTTTCAGTGTTTAGAATTTTAATATAATGTGTTGTGGAGAGTTTCTTGTTTGGTCTTATCTATTTGGTGTTCTGTGAACCTCTTATATCTGGATAGGTATCTCTTTTCTGAGAGTAGGATTTTTTTTCAATAATTTTGTTGAACATGTTCTCTATGCCATTGGCCTGTTTTTCTTCCCATTCTTGTATGCATGTGATCCAGATATTTGTTCATTTTAAGGTGTCCCACAATTCTCTTATATTCTCTTCACACTTTTTTTTAATTAATAATTTTTGGACTCCTGGTTAATTTCTTCTATCTTGTCTTTGAGTTCTGAAATTCCGTCCTCCAAGTAATCTATTCTTTTGGTGAGGTTTTCTACGGGGTCTTTTAAAAGGGCTATTTCATATTTGTTCTCCCTTGTGTTTTTCTCCAGCATGTTCATCTGTTTATTGAGTTCCATTAGAACCTTGATTCTTGGGTTTCATTCCTGCATTTGATCATGCCCTCATTAAGATATTCCACTGACTGCTGAGTTCATTTATTCAACTCTCCTTCAATCCATTTGTCCATTAAGATCTATGTGACTCTCTTCCATTTTGTTGAGGCAACTGTTGAAAACAATTTGTTGGTGGTGGTTCTCTTCCATTTCATTCATGAGTCTCGAATTTTTGTTGCTTCTTTTCCATTTTATGCATCTGTTTGTTCATAGCCCCATTAAGTTTGTTTAATATGCTTGTCATGCTTTCATTTGGGGATTCTATGTCTGAAGTGTCTTCTGTGTTTTCATTGCAGACTTCCATTATGCGACTAGGTAGGGCTTGATGGATTGCGTTTGCTTTGCATTGGAGTTTGCCCATCTCTAGATCAACCTCTTGGTTTTCTGAGTGAAGTACTTGTGCCTATTGTGGTGCCTGTGTTGCATAACCTCATCAGCTTTGATTAAGGGGAAATGAAAAGGGTTCACTAGATTGGGCTGAGCACACTAGAGTCTGAGCAGGGTCCTCCTTGCCTGTGCAGCCTCCAGGTGGGTCTGGGTGTGGCCCTATCTTGCTTGGCCCACATGCTACCCAGTCAGGACTCTGTTCTCCCAGTGTTATTCAGTGCTTAGGGAGTATGATCAGCACAAGGACCCTGTAGGGTCCAAGGCAGATGCCCCAGGCCTGACAGAAAGGATGTTCTGTGCTGGGCTAATATTGATGCTCCCTGCTCACAATAATTGCTGGGTCCACAGGGGAGGACACAATCGTGGGCTTGATTGCTCACCTCTGCCTAGTACCTGGCCTTTGTGCAATCATCCCCAGAGCCGAATGGGTGATAGGTTAGGTACCACAGGCCTGTGTACATGCGTATTCCACTTTAGTGTGTTGGCTCCCATCCAAATTGCAGAAGTTATTAGATCTGGTAAGTGCAGGGAGGAAGCTTACCTTGGCTTGGGTCCCCGCCCACGTTGTTTCCCAACTCCCTCTTTTTCTTCCCAAGGCTGGCAATGATCCGCTCCTTTACACTTTGCTCTGCATGCCCCACATGCTTCACTTCCCCACTCCCTCTTGGCTCTCAAGTGGTGATTACTGGCTCCCACACAGTTTGCCATGCTCATGTCACTTCCCTACTTTATCTTTTTTCTCCCTTCAACTGGCAATGGCAATTACCCTCTCGCTTACAGATTGCTCGTGCCACTTCAAGCACGGATTGCCCCACTCGGGTATAGTAGCCGGCTCTGTTTCCCAGCTGCCACTGCTACTGAGGGTTGGTATGCTGGAGCAGAATTCAGTGAGTGGTTTCTGGAACCTCTGCTGCCTGCTGTTCCTCAGCTGGGTTCTCCTGGGTTGGAAATTAACAGACCGTGATTTTTTGGGAGAGGAGTGTATTGCACAGGATCTTGCACTTTATTCTGCAGATTTCTTCAGCCCGGTTCCTATTCCACCACCCTGACTGGAACCATCGCAGACTATCTCTTGGTTCCTTCCATGCTTTACTCCTAAGGCACCTCCAATCTTGCCCTTACTCTGCCACCATGGCTTGGCACCAATAGTCAATGAGAAGCTAGACAATTGCAAGGTCCACGGAGCTTATTTTTCAGTCCCTCATAGAGACAAGCGGGTTTCCTGAGTAAGAGAATGAGGATTGTTTCCTACATCTGACACACTGCTGCCCCACAATGATCTGAGGCAGGGGTTAGGGGAGCGGGGGCTCTTTTGCCCAATCTCTAGACAGACAGGGACAGGAGGACACCAGCACCATCGGGGCATGTGTAGACTCAGAAGTGTTTTTGACTAGTGGCATCAGGTTTATTTTGAGGAAAAGCACAATTTAGGGCTTTCCCAAAAGCACTCATGAGGCACAAAAGAAGTAGACACAATCCCCCGTTCTGCCACCCCCATCCCAGCATTCCCCGGGAAACGTGGATGGTAAAAAGTCCTGAGAGCAACAAGAGATTCTCCCCAGACAGAAAAACCCAAGTTCCAGTGCTCCACTAGAGCAGGAAGACAAGGAGGAGGAGGAGAAAGAAGAGGAGGAGGGAATAAACAGATGGTCTGGTTGTTGATACCAACAGGCTGCTTCCTCAGGTCAACCTTAAAGTCTGGCATTCACAGCTGGGGGCACTGGGCCCATCCACTTCTCTCCTGGATGAAGAAAACCATAGAGTGAATACAATGGTCTCAGGTGTGCTGGCAGCAGGGAGTCACCCCACAGGGCCCCAGGACTTTCCTGGAGAGACTTGCTTGGCTTCAAGGTCTAGAAAGCTCCCCTTTATCCTAGGGGCAGGAAGACCCTCTCCCTCCCCTCCCCAACCTTGGACAGCATTGCCTGTATAAAGTTTCCTTCTTGGAAACGTCAAGAATATATTTGCTTGGAACCCTTCCTTCTGGCCATCTGATATAACGGGGGTGAGGCTGAGGCCAAAGGCTTAGAGGGAAAACCTGGAACTTACCCAGCAGGTGTGCCAGCAACTCCAACCGGTCAGAGCCAAATAACATGTGGGTTTGGCCATCCACATGGACCACAGTGACAGGCAACCCAAAGGCCTGGAGAAAGCAGTTAGAGTGTAGGAGGAAGGTGACAGTCAGGAGCTTATATGCTGGTGTGTTTTCAGGTCACACAGAGGCAAAGCAAGCAGAGGTGTTTGTCCAGAGGCGCCTCAGCCCCAGCCTCGCCCTGCTTCCCTGGCACAGAGGCCATGGTTTGTCTGCCTTTAGCACCATCATCTTCCTCCTTCTCTACCTCAACTGGGCTCAGGAAGAAGAAATGGAGCAGAGGAGGGTTTTCTGAGAACCCTGGGGGGACTCGTGATGGGGAAGCAGGTCCTCTTTTATTTACTTATTTATTTATTTATCTATTTATTTATTTATTTATTTGGACAGAACCTGAAGACCCATGGTGAGATTGCTCTCTGCCTTTCAGACCAGGGCTCTGGAACACACATGCAGTGCTCACCCCGTGTTTGCAGGCTGCCTCGGTGGTCTCTCTGAGCTGGTTCTTCACCGGTGCTGTGGAGATCTTTTCCAGAAGGCCTTGAGCTTGCTCTGCAGCTAAACCTGCCTTTTCTGCAGGCTGGGAAGATGTCAGGGGACAAGGCCTTGTCTGTTTTGTGGAGTGGATGATCAGCAGAAACCTGGCCTTTCCCTTCTCTGCATGAGTATGTTTTCCTGCCTAGGCCTTTGCCCACCTGCAGGCAGAGGGTCATGTCTGTCAAGACTGTCTCCTTTCCCCAAAGTCCTGAGCTGAATGCAAAGAGCAGGGTCATGGAGTCATTCACAGACAGTGAATGTGAAGAGCAGCGGCATGGAGTCATTCACAGACAGTGAACCCATAGGGTTGGTGTCTAAGTCCCAAGGAGTTCACTAAAGATTTTGGAACAGGGTTATGAGAAAGATTTCTGGGTGGAAGGGTTATTTAAAAAAAAATGGAATTCAGGCTAGGGAAATGGCTTAGTGGTTAAGCCTAAGGACCCCAGTTCAATTCCCCAGTACCCATGTAAGCCAGATGTACAAGGGGGCGCATGCATCTGGAGTTCGTTTGCAGTGGCTGGAGGCCTGACATGCCCATTCTTTCTTTCTCTCTGCCTCTTCCTCTCCCTGTCTCTCAAATAAATAAACTAATTAATTAATTAGTTTTTAAAAATTGGATACCTGGGCTAGAGAGATGGATCAGTGGTTAAGGTGCTCGCTTGCAGAGTCTGATGGCCTAGGATCCATTCCCTGGTACCCAGGTAAAGCCAGATGTACAAAGTGACACATGCATCTGGAGTTCATGTGCGGTGACAGAGGCTCCAATGAACCCATATATTCTCCCTCTCCCTCCCTCTTTCTCTCTTTCTTTCTCTCTCTGTGCTTGTAAATAAATAAATAAATAAATGTTGAACAAAATTGGAATTTAGAGGCTCTTTGTATTCTCAAGGAGCTTTTAGAATTCCCAGTGTGAAGGCCATACACTAGTGAATGACATCAGCTTCTCTGGGGTGACACTGGGTGCTCCGTGTGATGCCCAGGTCGAGGAGCACTGCAGATGGACCTGCAGAGTAGCTGTCTTTCACGGGCTCCGGTTGTGTTCTACCCCAAACAGTCAACAATAAGGGAACAGAGAAATGAACAGCAGTAAGGCCACTGGGTGGAATGCAATGTCGAAACAAAGAACTACATTCGCAAAAAGTTGAAAGTGGCTGGTTAGAAACGTGTAAAAGTAAAACGCACACTAAACTTGGCACATACTTCACAGGAAACAGATCTAGACACTAGAAATGTACAAGCTGCTCTTTGCCCATTTCATTTAGATGGCTTGCCACTTCACCCCTCACCTATCCTGTGCAAATTGGAAGGAGTAGATTGTTTTGAGGAGAATAAGGAGATTGCTCAGTGGTTAAAGGCACTTGCTTATGAAGCGTGCCAGCCCGGGCGCAATTCCTCAGTAATTCACATAAAGATGGACAGACATTCATTTGCAGAGACAAGAAACCATGGTGCACACACACATACACAGACATGTAAAAGTAACTATTTTTTTTTTAAAGTTTGTTTCGAAATTCCTGGCTTAATCGCAGAGGACATCTTATTTTTAAAGTACTCGGCCATGCCTGCAATGTATTTCAGTGTTCTGAGTAGTTCTCACTAAGCATCCTTTTAAATTTTTATTTATTTATGTACACTTGTGTGTGTGTGCACGTGCATGCGCGCACATGCACTAGGATATCTTGTTGTTGCAAATGAACACTACACCCAGTCACTATTTTTTGCATCTTGCCTTACATGCGCCCTGGGGAATTGAACATGAGCTAACCAACTTTACAAACAAGAGGCTTGAACAGGGAGCCATGCAAGTACCTTTTTGGTATTTTTAAAGGCTCTCTGTTTCCACTATGCATATGTTGCTGACGTTTGTGTAAACAATTTTTGGAAGCCTCCTGAATGTTCCATCCTCGAGATTCAAATATGATCCATATTGCATGGACTTTCATCCAATACATTTTATCTATGTAGTGTCTTCCTTTGTGTCTTTACACACACACGTATACACACACACGTATACACACAAGTATATGTATGTACATGTACATATATCTTTAGTTCCAACTTAACAGTAATGTGTCCCCTCAAACACATTCTTTCTCTGTCCCTATGGACTTTTCCACAGGAAAGCTCTGGTCCTCAGATTCCGGTGACAGGAGTGGGGAGGGGACCGGACACTCACAGCCAGGATGCTCTGGGGCTCCGTGATGTCTTCATCCTAAGAAGAAGAAAACCTCAGCAGGAAGGGAGTGGCAAGGACAGGGGGATGACCTGGAACTGGCCAGGGAAGGGTCAGAAGGTCCTCCAGCTACTTGCCGAGCCCTGAGTGGGGTCCCAGAGCCCAGTCCTTACCCGGGACCAGAGGCGCATCCACAGCTCCCTGGACACCTTCTCTAGCATCTCGGGCTGCTCCATGTTCACAGTGGTGAGGAAGCGCATGGCAGATAGACTTCCTGTGGGGCGGGGCACTCAGCGGTACAGCTGCTCTCCTGAGCATCCTGATGCAGGACCCACTCAACCCTGCTTGCGACACCCCCTGAGCTCAGCTGCCTTCATCCTTCACCCTGATTTTGCATAACCTGCGTGCCCTGCTCAGTGTCTCCTTCAGGAAAGGTCTCCCCTGCTTCCTTCTGCTTTCTGGCCCTGATGCTGGGTTTCCCGTGCCTGCATGCTTCACGCGCGTTCTGCCCCAAGCAAACCTCCCCTTTCCAACCGCTTCCCACCCTCTTCACCTTTGCCAAGAACGCTAGCAAAGAAATCCTTGGGCGTGTGGATGGGAACCTGGAAATGCTGCTTCAGGAGACGAAGATCCCTGGCCATGTACTGGGCTTTGCGAGGAACCAGAGCTGGTGCCTTGTTCCCTGGCAATGGAGAGGTCCACACCGAGTGAGAGACCCGAGGGTCAGTCGCAGGCTTGAAGGAGCCCTCCCTCGGTGTTGGCAACTTGTTAATATACAAAGTTAGTGCAGGACAGTCCCTCTAGGCCACAGAATTGAGCCATCCAGGAACGGTTTTACTCTGAACCCAGGACTTCACCCTTCCTACCGCTGTCTTTCATGATCCCGGAAATGAGGCAGGGCCGCAACTGCAGCTTGATGTTCCAGAGGTGCTGGTACCTGCATAGGACCTACAGGTGCAGAGGTCAGGAAGGCGAGCCCATAAGGGAGAAGGAGCAAGCCACTCAGGGCTCTCACCCGCTTCTCAGCGCAGCTGTAATAGCTGCACCTGAACTGTCTGGTTTCAAAAGACAAAACTTTCTCTTTCTCTGCTTGAAATCGATCTCAGAATACTCCCCTCCCCTCCCCCCCCCGTGGATGCTCCCCATCTTGTACTGCACCCCTGGCCCTTCTATTTGACAGCCGAGGGCCCAAGGGTGACCATGGACTCCTAGTTGCTTTGAAGTTGGCCCTGTACTGTCTAGGGCGATCACGTGGAGCCAGTGTCTAACCCGTGTCAAAGCACATCATGACCTTCAGCCCGGAACGTTCCCTGCTTGTCCTTAACCCCGCGGGCAGAGCCAGGAACTCCTGGTTCCCTGGGCCTGTGCCCTGCGCTCGCCCGCCCTGGCTGTGCCCTAGTCCTGCAGGCCGCGGAGCAGGCTGTCCCCCGGGCGTCACCTCGAAACCCAGCCAGGAGTAGGGGGACAGCACGTCATAAAAGAACTCCAGAGTGCGCGGGACGGGCCCCATGCTGCAGCCGCAGGTGGAAGGGAGTGTCCGAGCGCGGGCGGGCCAGCAGCAGCAGTTCCGGTCCTGCAGCACACCCAGCTGTCAAGGAGGAGGGACCGTCCACAGTAGCAATGGGCAGCCTCTGTGAGGGGCGTGGTGGAGACTCTCCCTGGATCCGCCCCGGGGGCGTGATGTGGACTCCCCCTGAATCCGCCCCGTGGGTGTGGTGGAGACTCTCTCTGGATCCGCCCCGGGGGCGTGGTGAACTCTCCCTGAATCCGCGCCGGGGGCGTAGTGTAGACTCTCCCTGGATCCTCTGGATCCTCCCGGGGGCCGTGATGTAGACTCTCCCCGGACCCGCCCCGGGGCGTGGTGTAGACTGTCCCTGGACCCGCCCCGGGGGCGTGGTGAGCCTGTCCCTGGATCAGCACCCGGGGGCGTGGTGAACTCTCCCTGGATCCGCCCCGGGGGCGTGGTGAACTCTCCCTGGATCCGCCCCGGGGGGCGTGGTGTAAACGCTCCCTGAATCCGCACCAGAGGCGTGGTGAACTCTCCTGGATCCTCCCGGGGTCGTGAAGTAGACTCTCCCCGGACCCGGGGCGTGGTGAACTCTCCTGGGGCGTGGTGAACTCTCCCTGGATCCTCTGGATCCTCCCGGGGGTCGTGATGAGACTCTCCCTGGATCCTGGGAATCCTGGATCCGCCCGTGATGGGGAACTCTCCCTGGACCAGCCCCGGGGCGTGGGGAACTCTCCCTGATCTCTGGATCCTCCGGGGGTTCGTGTGTAGATTCTCCCCGGACCAGCCCCCGTGGTGGACCCTGGATCCGCCCCGGGGCGTGGTGAACTCTCCCTAGACCTGCCCCGGGCGAGGTCTCGCGAGCTGCACTCTGCTGCCCTGGGCGGGTCCACCTTCGCTGGAGTGTCCTGGACCGCGGGACCCGCCGCCATAGTTGCTGCTGGCCCGCCCGCGCTCGGACACTCCCTTCCACCTGCGGCTGCAGCATGGGGCCCGTCCCGCGCACTCTGGAGTTCTTTTACGACGTGCTGTCCCCCTACTCCTGGCTGGGTTTCGAGGTGACGCCCGGGGGACCGCCTGCGCCGCGGCCTGCAGGACTAGGGCACAGCCAGGGCGGGCGAGCGCAGGGCACAGGCCCAGGGAACCAGGAGTTCCTGGCTCTGCCCGCGGGGTTAAGGACAAGCAGGGAACGTTCCGGGCTGAAGGTCATGATGTGCTTTGACACGGGTTAGACACTGGCTCCACGTGATCGCCCTAGACAGTACAGGGCCAACTTCAAAGCAACTAGGAGTCCATGGTCACCCTTGGGCCCTCGGCTGTCAAATAGAAGGGCCAGGGGTGCAGTACAAGATGGGGAGCATCCACGGGGGGGAGTATTCTGAGATCGATTTCAAGCAGAGAAAGAGAAAGTTTTGTCTTTTGAAACCAGACAGTTCAGGTGCAGGTATTACAGCTGCGCTGCGCTGCGCTGCGCTGAGAAGCGGGTGAGAGCCCTGAGTGGCTTGCTCCTTCTCCCTTATGGGCTCGCCTTCCTGACCTCTGCACCTGTAGGTCCTATGCAGGTACCAGCACCTCTGGAACATCAAGCTGCAGTTGCGGCCCTGCCTCATTTCCGGGATCATGAAAGACAGCGGTAGGAAGGGTGAAGTCCTGGGTTCAGAGTAAAACCGTTCCTGGATGGCTCAATTCTGTGGCCTAGAGGGACTGTCCTGCACTAACTTTGTATATTAACAAGTTGCCAACACCGAGGGAGGGCTCCTTCAAGCCTGCGACTGACCCTCGGGTCTCTCACTCGGTGTGGACCTCTCCATTGCCAGGGAACAAGGCACCAGCTCTGGTTCCTCGCAAAGCCCAGTACATGGCCAGGGATCTTCGTCTCCTGAGGCAGCATTTCCAGGTTCCCATCCACACGCCCAAGGATTTCTTTGCTAGCGTTCTTGGCAAAGGTGAAGAGGGTGGGAAGCGGTTGGAAAGGGGAGGTTTGCTTGGGGCAGAACGCGCGTGAAGCATGCAGGCATGGGAAACCCAGCATCAGGGCCAGGGAGCAGAAGGAAGCAGGGGAGACCTTTCCTGAAGGAGACACTGACCAAGGCACGCAGGTTATGCAAAATCAGGGTGAAGGCAGCTGAGCTCAGGGGGTGTCGCAAGCAGGGTTGAGTGGGTCCTGCATCAGGATGCTCAGGAGAGCAGCTGTACCGCTGAGTGCCCCGCCCCACAGGAAGTCTATCTGCCATGCGCTTCCTCACCACTGTGAACATGGAGCAGCCCGAGATGCTAGAGAAGGTGTCCAGGGAGCTGTGGATGCGCCTCTGGTCCCGGGTAAGGACTGGGCTCTGGGACCCCACTCAGGGCTCGGCAAGTAGCTGGAGGACCTTCTGACCCTTCCCTGGCCAGTTCCAGGTCATCCCCCTGTCCTTGCCACTCCCTTCCTGCTGAGGTTTTCTTCTTCTTAGGATGAAGACATCACGGAGCCCCAGAGCATCCTGGCTGTGAGTGTCCGGTCCCCTCCCCACTCCTGTCACCGGAATCTGAGGACCAGAGCTTTCCTGTGGAAAAGTCCATAGTGACAGAGAAAGAATGTGTTTGAGGGGACACATTACTGTTAAGTTGGAACTAAGGGTTTTTAAGAGTGCCTCAGTTGCTAGGGCTGTAACTCCATTGGTAGATAGAGTGCATGCTTAGCCTGCACAAGGAGGCCCCGAGTTCAGTCCCCAGCTCCATCATATATATGGTTGCAAGAGACATGCAAAGTGGACACCATGTTGATAAAATGTATTGGATGAAAGTCCATTCAAGAGGAATTAGTGTTTGAACCCTCCATGGGAAGGATGGAGCATTCACAGGCCTGCAAAAACTCTTAACACAAACCTCAGCAATGTTTTCATAGGAGAAGCAGAAGACTTACAGAGAGTCTTTAAAATAACAGAAAGATGCTGGGAGGTGACTTCCTGTGTAACGTACTTACTTGCAACGTCTGCCAGCCCAGGTTCAATTCCCAGCACTCATATAAAGCCAGACTCAAAAAGTAGTGCATGGGTCTGGTGTTTATTTTCAGCAGCAAGAGACCCTCTTGCACCCATATACATACACACGTAAAGAAATATGTAAAAAATTAAAAGGAAGCTGTTGTGGTGGTGCACGCCTTTAATCCCAGCATTCGTGAGGCAGAGGTAGGAGGATTGATGTGAGTTCAAAGACACCCTGAGACTACATGGTGAATTCCAGGTCAGCCTGGGCTAGAGTGAGACCCTACCTTGGAAGAAACAAAAAATAGGGCTGGAGAGATAGCTCAACATTGATTTATTTGCAAGCACAGGGAGAGAAAGAAAGAGAAAGAGGGAGGGAGAGGGGGAATAGATGGGTTCACTGGAACCTCTGGCCACTGCACATGAACTCCAGATGCATGTGCCACTTTGTACATCTGGCTTTACCTGGGTACCAGGGAATGGATCCCAGGCCATCACACTCTGCAAGCGAGCACCTTAACCACTGACCCATCTCTCCAGCCCAGGAATTCCAATTTTCAGCCAGATTTCAGCCAGAAATCTTTCTCATAACCTTGTGCCAAAATCTTCAGTGAACTCCTTGAGACTTAGACACTAGCCCTCTGGTGTGCACTGTCTGTGACTGACTCCGTGCCCCCTGCTCTTCACATTCACTGTGACTGACTCCATGCCGCTGCTCTTTGCATTCACTGTCTGTGACTGACTCCGTGCCCCCTGCTCTTCACATTCACTGTGACTGACTCCGTGACCCCTGCTCTTTGCATTCACTGTCTGTGACTGACTCCGTGCCCCCTGCTCTTCACATTCACTGTGACTGACTCCATGCCCCCTGCTCTTCACATTCACTGTCTGTGACTGACTCCGTGCCCCTGCTCTTTGCATTCAGCTCAGGACTTTGGGGAAAGGAGACAGTCTTGACAGACATGACCCTCTGCCTGCAGGTGGGCAAAGGCCTAGGCAGGAAAACATACTCATGCAGAGAAGGGAAGGGCCAGGTTTCTGTTGATCATCCACTCCACAAAACAGACAAGGCCGTGTCCCCTGACATCTTCCCAGGCTGCAGAAAAGGCAGGTTTAGCTGCAGAGCAAGCTCAAGGCCTTCTGGAAAAGATCTCCACAGCACCGGTGAAGAACCAGCTCAGAGAGACCACCGAGGCAGCCTGCAAACACGGGGTGAGCACTGCACATGTGTTCCAGAGCCCTGGTCTGAAGGCAGAGAGCAATCTCACCATGGGTCTTCAGGTCCTGTCCAAATAAATAAATAAATAAATAAATAGATAAATAAATAAATAAGTAAATAAAAGAGGACCTGCTTCCCCATCACGAGTCCCCCCAGGGCTCTCAGAAAACCCTCCTCTGCTCCATTTCTTCTTCCTGAGCCCAGTAGAGGTAGAGAAGGAGGAAGATGATGGTGCTAAAGGCAGACAAACCATGGCCTCTGTGCCAGGGAAGCAGGGCGAGGCTGGGGCTGAGGCGCCTCTGGACAAACACCTCTGCTTGCTTTGCCTCTGTGTGACCTGAAAACTCACCAGCATATAAGCTCCTGACTGTCACCTTCCTCCTACACTCTAACTGCTTTCTCCAGGCCTTTGGGTTGCCTGTCACTGTGGTCCATGTGGATGGCCAAACCCACATGTTATTTGGCTCTGACCGGTTGGAGTTGCTGGCACACCTGCTGGGTAAGTTCCAGGTTTTCCCTCTAAGCCTTTGGCCTCAGCCTCACCCCCATTATATCAGATGGCCAGAAGGAAGGGTTCCAAGCAAATATATTCTTGACATTTCCAAGAAGGAAACTTTATACAGGCAATGCTGTCCAAGGTTGGGGAGGGGAGGGAGAGGGTCTTCCTGCCCCTAGGATAAAGGGGAGCTTTCTAGACCTTGAAGCCAAGCAAGTGTCTCCCAGGAAAGTCCTGGGGCCCTGTGGGGTGACTCCCTGCTGCCAGCACACCTGAGACCATTGTATTTACTCTATGGTTTTCTTCATCCAGGAGAGAAGTGGATGGGCCCAGTGCCCCCAGCTGTGAATGCCAGACTTTAAGGTTGACCTGAGGAAGCAGCCTGTTGGTATCAACCACCACCTGTTTACTGCTTCCTGCTCCCCATCCTCCCCTTCCTCTCCTCGTCCTCCCCCTCTCCCTTACCCCCCTCCTCCTTCTCCTCCTCATCTTGGAGCATTGGAACTTGGGTTCTTTGTGCCTCTGAGGGCTGTCTGCCTTCTGTGTAACCCCTGGACTGCTGAGACAGAGGTTGTGGGAGGGGAATCTACCCTTAGCTTAGGTGCCTTTATTTCTGTGCCTCATGAGTAGTGCCTTTGGGAAAGCCCTAAATTCTCCTTTCCCTCAAGATAATTCTGATGTCACTAGTCAAAACATTTCTGAGTCTACATCTACCCTGAGGGCATTGCCCTATTCATGTCCCTATCTGTTTAGAGATTGGGCAAGAAGAGTCCCCAGCGCAGGTCACTGTGGGGCAGCAGTGTGTCGAGTGCAGGAAACCGACTTCTTTTTCTTAGTCAAGAAACCTGCTTGTCTCTACCAGGGACTGAAATTTAAGCTCCGTGGACCTTGCAACTGACTAGATTCTCATTGACTATCTGTGCCAAGCCATGTTGACAGCGATGGGGAAAGTGTGAGATCCAAGGCCCTGTAGCTGTGAAGAGTGGAGGGAACCAAGGAATATCCCAACCTCTGCTCAGATCCTGAACCTGGGCCCTGCTACACAGACCAATGGAAGCAGAGCAAGACAGTTCTGGAAGACAGCTGACCTTGCCATGACCTGAGGAAGTTGTTCACCCCTTCATGCATTCCTCCCCTAATGCCCCATGCTGATCCGGAGAACACTTTGGACCTGTGTCCGCAGCCTGGCAATAACCCCATTTCCCTCCAAAGTACCTTTGGCTTCCCCATCCCCCTTCCCCATTATTTGTTCATAGTCCCTGCTGCTATCCGTGCCCCGTGCACAGTAATCAGAATCCTGGGACTTTTGGAGGCATGCTGACTTCTGTGGGAAGACTGTCTTCTGAAGCTTAGACCTCACTTCATCACCTGATGGGATCTAGGGACAGAGCTCTCAGTAGTGCCAAAGGACTTTGCCAGATTCTCTTTGTTCCTGACTCTTGTCTTGCATCTATTTTCCTCTTTTGTCCCTCGTCACTTTCTTCTGCCTCTATCCCTTTTTCCATGACCCTTCCTTACCTAATTTCCCATTGCTAAGGCAAAAAACCTGACCAGAAGCAGCCTGTGGAGGAAATGGTTTATTTCAGGCTTGCAGGTTCATAGGGATGTTTCAGCATGGTGGGAAATGAATGCCATGATCGGGAATCCACCACATTTATTTGGGTATGTAGCTGGGCTAATAAGCGTCATGGTCTGTTCCCAGTAACACCTCACCTCCCAAATTGCCACCAGTTGAGAAGTAAGTATGAGGCGTAATCATAAACACAAAGATACAGGGGACACTTTTCATTCAAACAACCACATTCTTTCCGTGATTCCCACAAACTCACAACCATCTCATTATGCAAAATGCATTCTGTCCAACTTTAAAAGTCCTCATAGTCTCTACCAATCCCAATCTATCAATCCAACACAATGCAAAAATCCAAAGTCTCGTATGAACCTGTAAAATCAAAATACAAGTTAAATACTTCTAACACATAATAGCATAGAGTAAACATTCCCAATTCAAAAAGAGTAATTCAATCTCTCGGTCCCCAAACCTGTTCGCATATTTTTCCGTGGCAAACTTTATTATATCAAAACTTTCTGTTCTGTCATACACACCAGTCCATTACTTTATAATTCAAGTTCAAGTGTTCAAGTTCTCAGGACAGTGGCAAAACAACTCCTAGCCCAGATCCCAGCAAAGTCCTATTTTCCCCCTCAAGATTGTAAGCCAAAATGAACTGTTCTCAGCTGTTTTTTTGGTCAAGTGTTCTGTCCCAGCAACATGAAGGTAACTACAACAGGTGCTTATCTCTGCACTACTGCTTATATTAAAGAAGACAGTGATGGGCTGGAGAAATTTCTCAGTGGTTAAAGGCACTTGCTTGCAAAGCCTGATTGCCTATGTTCAATTCCTCAGTACCCACAAAAGTCCAGATGCACAAAGTGGCACATGCCTCTGGTGTTTGTTTACAGTACCCCACTCTCTGCTTGAAATAAATAAATAAATATAGGTTAAAAAAAAGAATGATAAGGGCTGGAAAGATGGCTTAGTGGTTAAGGCACTTGCCTACGAAGCCTAAGGACCCCGGTTTGATTCTCCAGGTTCCATGTAAGCCAGATGCACATGGTGGCGCATGCATCTGGAGTTCATTTGCAGTGGCTGGAGGCCCTGGTGCGCCCATTCTCACTCTCTCTCTCTCCCTCTCTGTAATAAATAAATATAATAAATCTTTAAAAATGATAAATCTTTTTAAAAAAGAGTGATAAGAGAGATATCTCGGTGATTAAGGGCACTTGCTTACAAAGCCTGATGGCCTGGGTTTGATTCCTCAGTACCCATGTAAAGCCAAATGCATAAAGTGGTACATGTGTCTGGAGTTTGTTTGCAGTGGCAGGAGGCCCTGATGCACCCATATTTTCCCCTCTCAAATAAATAAAAATATTTTTTAAAAATAGTGATGTTTAAGTCTCATTGTCTGTCACCATCTCTTCAAAGAAAGCATTGTGCTTCCTTGGTGCATTAATGACCCCACAGTTATTACTGATAACACCACAGAAGAAAAGCCCTATGTAGAATGGGGTTGGGGAAAGGGGACACTAGAGTATAATGCAATGGGAATATGACCAATATTACAATAGGTTCATATATTACAGTTCTCAATTAAAAATGAAGTGTATGCCAGGCATGGTGGTGCGTGCCTTTAATCCCATAACTCAGGAGGCAGAGGTAGGAAGATCGCCGTGAGTTCAAGGTCACCCTGAGACTACATAGTGAATTCCAGTTCAGCCTGGGCTAGAGTGAGACCCTACCTTAAAGCTGAGCATGGTGGTGCATGCCTTTAATCCCAGCAGGTGGTAGGCAGAGAGAGGTAGGAGGATCACCATGAGTTCAAGGCCACCCTGAGACTACAGAGTGAATTCCAGGTCAGCCTGGGCTACAGTGAGACGCTACCTCAAAAAAAAAAAAAAAAAGAAACAGTAAATAAACAAATAATAAAAAGTGTAAAAAATACTGATAAACATTTAATAGCAATAGGATGTTTAGATAAAATAAAGATAAACTTGAGGGATAGTGTTTCATAGCCATCAAAAATTATGTTTGTGGGCTGAAGAGATGGCTTAGTGGTTAAGGCATTTGCCTGCAAAGCCAAAGGACCCTGGTGTGATTACCCAGGACCCATGTAAGCCATATGCACAAGGGGGTGCATGCGTCTAGAGTTCATTTGCAGTGGCTGGAGGTTCTGCACGCCCATTCTCTCTCTTTCCCTCTCTCTCTCTCTCTCTCTCTCTCTCTCTCTCTGCCTTCTCTCTCTCTCCCTCTCAAATAAATAAATAAAAATTTTGAAAAAGAGTAAAATCTTTTTAAAAAATTATGTTTGTAAGGCTGGAGAGATGGGTTAGCGGTTAAGGTGTTTGCTTGCAAAGCCTAAGGACCCAGGTTCAACTCCCCAGACTCCACATAAGGCAGGCACACAAGGTCACGCATGCTCACAAGGTGGTGCATGAGTCTGAAGTTTGATTGCAGTGGCCCAGAGCATGCCAATTCCCCCCCCCCATCTCTCTCTCTCTCTCTCTTTCACTCTTTCTTTCTCTCATAAGAAAACTTAAAAATAAGTACATAGAATAACTTGGATTTCATATTTAAGAAATTGTGTTTGTATGGACTGGAGAGATGGCTTAGCGGCTAAGGCGCCTGCCTGCTAAGCCTAAGAATGCTGTTTCAATGTCCAGAGGTTCCAATCTCCAGGTCCCACGTTTAGCCAGATGCAAAGTGAGGCAAGGGCGCAATGCTGCACTTGCCCACAAGGGGGCGCACGCATCTAGAGTTCGTTCACAGCAGCTGAGAGACTGCTGGCGCGCCCATTTCTGTCTCCCTCTCACTCTCTGTCTATCTCTCTGTGTCTCTCTCTCCAAAAATAAATAAAAAATAATAAAAAAAAATTTTTTAAAAAGAAATTGTGTTTGTAGGGGCTGGGGAGATGGCTTGGTGGGTAAAGTGCTTGGGCCACAAACAGGAGGACCTGCGATGAGCACTGGGCAGGTGGAAACAAGGAAACCCTGTGGCTCCCTGGCCAGCTAGTATAGCCGGATCAATGAGCTCTTAAGTTCACTGAGAGACCCCATCTCCAATAGGAAGAGCAACTGAGAAAACCCAACATCAACCTCCACTCTCTTTGCACATCCACACACATACATATATACATGCACGCACACACACACACACACACACACACACACAATTTAAAGACTTTTTAAGAATTGGAAGTGCTTAAGATATGATGATTGGAAAAACATGAAACTAGTCTAATCATAATATAGCAACATAAAATGTTTTAGATAAGTGCATCAATATATTAATTCTGGACAGTTATGCTCAGGGTTGAATGGGGAGAGGCCACTCTCCCTCCCCCAGGAAAGGAAGTTTTGGGGACCTTGAGGCCAAGAAGTCTCTTCATAAAATACCTCCTGAACCCTGTAGGACAAACCTCTGCTGCCAGCACCCCTGAAAACAATACGTACACATCTGTGATTCTCTTCATCCCTGTGTACTCACTAGCCCTAAATACCAGACTTTAAGATTGTCCTGTGAACTACAAGTTTACCATGCTTTCCATAAACAATCAAGCCATCGGTTTAGCAATCCCTTTGTCCCATTGAGACACTGGGACTTGGATTTCTCTACTCAAAGGGAGGTCACCTGTGTCCCCAAGGTACTGTTTCTCTTCCTCCTACCTCCAGGGATGCCAGACAGAGTGTCTAACCCTTCATACAGTCATTTTGGAAAATAGTATGGAGGTTTCTCAACTTAAAGGAGAAATTCTATATAATCCAACAATCACAGTCCTGGATATATGTACTAAAGTGACGAAATCAGTGTGCCCCACATCCATCACAGCACTACTCACAATAGCCAGGACATGGAACCAATGGAAATGGCCATCAGTAGATAAGTGAACAAAGAAAATATGGTGTATGTGCATAATAGAATGTTACTCGGCCTTAACATTGGGAAGCTTCCATTTGCAACAGCATGGATGAAGTTGGAAGATGATATACTAATTCAAATAAGCCAGATGCAAAACAGTAAATTTACATGAGCTCACATGTAGAATTTAAAAGTCAAGCTGCGTGTTGCGGTGCCCACCTGTAATCTCAGCACTTTGGAGGCTGCACAACAAGATTATTAGTTTGTGGCTAGCCTGGGCTATACAGTGTGAATCTGCCAACAATAAAAATAACCTGAAATGTCAAACATAAGTGTAGTAGAATGGTGGTTATAGAAGGACGGAGCAGAGGAAGGGGGTGCTGGGAAGATATTGACCATTATATTGATATTGTACATTAAGCAAGATGAATGATTATTCGAGATCTATTGCACATCCTGATGACAAGACGTAGTATACTGGATATTTCCAACTTGCTAAAGTCATTCATAGTAAATGTTTATCATTACAAAAGATATGTAATATATGTTAATAAACACACTGTAATCATTTTACAATCTATACATATAGTGAAACATCAAAAAATACACAACCATTTGTCAAAGATAAACCTTTAGAAAAAAGTGAACTATTACATCAGTACTCGCAAAAAAAAAAAAAGCGTGATGCGATTACAATTCTGTGAAGATTTGCATTTCACCTCATCCTGTAAGGCCAACTTCAAGGATGTACAATTTTGCATTCACAAGGTCTCACCACTGGCTTAATGAGGGATGTCACTGTATTGAAATTCTTTATAACTTGTTTAGGGAAGGTTGAGGTGGGGTCCCAGTATGTAGTCCAGGATAGTATTTAATTTGAGACCTTCCTTTCTCAGCCTCCGAGTGCTTTAATTAGAGCTTTGGTTACACAAAAATTCATGGAATAATACATTCAAAATCTGTGTTTGGGGGCTGGAGAGATTGCTTAGTGGTTAAGATGCTTGCCTATGAAGCCTACAGACCCAGGTTCAATTCCCCAATACCCACTTAAGCCAGATGCACAAAGTGGCACATGCATCTGGACTTTGCAGTGGCTAAAGGCTCTGGTGTGGCCATTTTCTCCCTCTCTCTCTCTCTCTCTCTCTCTTTCAAAAAAAATGTTTTCAAAAATTCTGTGTGTTTCATAATAGGCAAATTTTACTTAAAAGGAAAATGTTACAAATACGGAACCCTACTTTCATGCATGCTGAAATATGTAAGCAGAAGTGTAGTGCCATCTGCAGAACTCCTTAAAATGAACAGAGAACCATCCACAGACCAGTAGATAATGAGCAAGTGCGGAATCATGTTGGTTGTAAAGGACGGGTGATGAGTAGAAGGGTGTTCACTGTAATATTGGTTCCTGACTTTTTAATAATTTCTAATCAAACCATCCAATCTCCCACTTATATTGCAAGTAGAAAACAAAATGTTAAACAGTTTTATTAGGGTGCCCTTTCAGTTGCATTTAGGCAGGCTGTCTGTATTACTTTGCATATTCTTGATCTTTGCTGGGGGTAACTGATGGCATCTGTGGAAAGGAACTGAGAGGCTGAGGTTTGTGGGTGGAGAAACTTTCTTTTTACTATAATCCCCCTCAACTATTAATCATATACCATGAATGCAGATTATTTTCAGTGAACTAAAACAAGTATTTTTAACTTTTTTATTGACAACTTCTATAATTGCAGGCAATAAACCATGACAATTTCTCCCCCTCTCCCACTTTCCCCTTCACAACTCCACTCTCCATCATATCCCCTCCCTTTCTTCACTAGTCTCTCTTTTATTTTGATGTCATCATCTCTTCCTCCTATTACAAGGGTCTTGTGAAGGCACTGTGAGGTCACGGATATTGAGGCCAATTTGTGTCTGAACAATTGCATTGTACGCAGTCCTACCCTTTCTTTGACTCTTACATCCTTTCTGCCACCTCTTCCTCAATAGACCCTGAGCCTGGGAAGATATGATAGAGATATTTCAGTGCAGAATACTCCTCTATCACTTCTTCTCAGCACTATGGTGCCTTTTGGGCCATCCCAATGGTCCCTGCCATCTGAAAAGAGAAGCTTCTCTTACAAAAAGTGAGAGTACCATTAATATATGGGTATGAATGTTAAGTACATTGCTTACAGGGCAGTTTGGTGAGCATAATGTATGCATTTAGCCAGACAAGAGCCTGTGTTACACTCCGAGGGCTCATGGCCTCCCCCATCATAGGTTTTTGATTAGGTTTTCAGTACCAGGCATGTATTCTCTACCATAGAGCAGGCCTCCAGTCCAATTAGAAAGCAGTTAGTTTCCCCCTAAAACAACTATATTTTAGTAATATATATCTTCATTCTTTTAAATTTAAGACCCATAGCTTGACACTCCCTCAAACACGGACACTAATCATTAATTCTTTCTTTTGTATGTGTATCTCTTCTCTCTGCTGTTACCACAAAACCCTATGACTAAGATCCAATCACCTTAGAGGTTAGTTAGCAAGGGCCAGGAACAATGTAAATAAACAAGGGCTCCTCAATGAAATCCAGTCCCAGTGGCAAAACGGTGCCCCCTGCTGGCCTCAAACAGATGTGCACCGTACCTTCAAATGTGACAGCTGCCAAGCAGTTCACCCAGCTGCCAGAGCACGGTGGGAAAGCAGTGGTAAACAGTGGCTTAACTCGCTGGTTTACAGACTAGAAACTGGTGCTCAGAAAAACTATGTAAGCTTACCAAGGCTCACCCAGCTAGTGACTGCTAGGACTGAGGTGTAAAAGCAGGTTTGGCCATTTCCCAAACATACATGCTTAACCCTGATGCCTGCTGTTTGCTGGAAGTTAGGGATATATGCAAATGAGACTCGTTCATTTACTTCTAATTTACTTAGTTATCAATTTGGATTTTTGAAAACAGGGGCTGAGTGTCCCAAGCCTGTCCTGGAATTCATGAAGCTCATTCCTTAGCCTTCAGAGTGCTGGGAATTACAGGTGTCCACTCCCACGCCTGGCTGAGTGTGGCACTCTTGACAGCAAATGTCGACATTTCTAATAGGCACAATGCTTTTGTTATTGTCACCCAGCAACAACCTCGCTTAAGTTCTCAAATATCAGAAATGTTTTGGTGGCTGGGTGCTAAATACCTGGTGCACATGGGCTGCCTGATCCCCATTGTTTGGCTCCATTCTTTCCTACTGAGTGTTGCACAATACTAAAACTGGTTTCTGAGGGTGCTGATTCTTCCATATTGAAGGATTTACAGCTCATATTAAACAAGAGGCAAATAATATAGAGAAAAACACTGCTGAATTAACAGGTCAAGTTGTGTTTGGTTCTAACTAAACAACATATACACTTTCTCTGAACTGGTTGATGCCTCTGGAGGATGGAAATGATAATCAGACTTACCCAGCTTGTTTGTAAGGATCAGATGAGAACCATGCCTGCGAGCCCAGTGATTCTTTCAATACAAAGACATGAATCTGTGATACCGTCAGTTTTCTGGCACCATGAGAAAATATGGAAGGAAAAAAATCACCTCAAAGGAGGAAAGGTTTATTTTTGTCTCACAGTTTCAGGGTTTCAGTCCAAGGTCAGCTGGACCCATCACTTTAGGTCTGAGGAGAGGCAGAATGTCAGGGTGGCAGGAGCATGTATTAAAAGGAGGCTGCTTACCTCATGGAAGCAGAGAGAAAAAGAGAGTCTAAGGACAAGATACCCTGAAAAGACATGCCTCCTCCAATTAGGCCCCACCTCCTAACAGCCCATTCAACTCATCAGCGGGGTAACCTGTTGATGAGGTTAGCTGCTCATTGTTAATCACCCCTCGGTGAACATGTTTGTGGTTACTTCATACACCAACTATAACACGACCACCAATTGCTTTTAGAAGAAGCCGCTTGGGACTGGAGAGACGGCTCATTGGTGGAAAGGCGCCTGCCAGCAAAACCTAAGGACCTGGGTTCAACTCCCCAGTACCCACGTAAAGCCAGATGCACAAGGTGGTACATGTGTCTAGAGTTTGTTTGCAGTGGCAAAAGGCCCTGCCATGCCCATTCTCTCTCTTCCTCTCTCCCACTCTTTCTCTCTCCTTCTTTCTCTTAAATAACTCTTGGGCTGGAGAGATTGCTCAGTGATTAAAGGTATGTGCTTGCAAAGCCTAATGACCCATAACAAGCCACTTGCTTTGAGTTTATGAGTACTGAGTCTTTTTTTTTTATTTTTATTTTTTTGTTTTTTTCATTTTTTGATTTTTCAAAGTAGGGTCTCACTCTAGCCCAGGCTGACCTGGAATTTACTATGTAATCTCAGGGTGGCCTCAAACTCATGGCGATCCTCCAACCTTTGCCTCCCGAATGCTGGGATTAAAGGTGTGCGCCACCACGCCCAGCCCTGAGTCTTTTTTTAAAAAACTATATTTTATTTGCTTATTTATTTGAGAGAGAGAAGAAGGGGGAGAGGGAGAGAGAGAAAGAGAGAGAGAGAGAGAGAAAGAATAGGTGCACCAGGGCCTTGAGCCACTTCAAACAAACCAGACACATGTGCTACCTGGTGCATCTGGCTTATGAGGATACTGGGGAATTGAGCCTGGGTCCATCTCTCCAGCCAAGGCTACTGAGTTTTGATTTGATGAAATGTTAATGTCCTGATATAGACACTACAATCACAATTTTCTCATCCTGACACAGAGATGACCTGATTTTATCTGTGATGATTTCCTTTGCTGACCTTGTTGTATGAAGAAAGACCAGCTTTCTCTTATGATGCTCAAAATAATGGAAAATTTCACCTAACTGTTCCTCAGGAAGAGCAGTTATGACAGTAGAGTGTCAGAGGCTTTTTATCAAGTCAACATTATCATACAACACAGAGATGTGGAGGGCCTGATACAGTGGTTATAAGCCAGGGACTGGACTTAGATCGTGGGTTCAGGTATTGACTGAACCATCATACGTGTTTCTTTTTTTTTTTTTTTAAATATTTTATTATTTATTTATTTATTTGAGAGAGATACAGAAATAGGCAGGTAGAGAGAGAGAGAGAGAGAATGGGTGCGCCAGGGCCTCCAGCCACTGCAAACGAACTCCAGATGCATGCACCCCTTTATGCATCTGGCTTATGTGGGTCCTGGAGAATCGAGCCTCGAACCAGGGTCCTTAGGCTTCATAGACAAGCGTTTAACAGCTAAGCCATCTCTCCAGCCCTCATACGTGTTTCTTGAGCTTCTTTTCCTTTCCTTTCCTTTTCTTCCTTCCTTCCTTCTTTGAGAGACAGGGTCTCACATAGCCCAGCTTTACCTAGAACTTGCTATGTGGCCTTGGATGACCTGAACTCCTGATTCTCCTGCATCTACCTCCCAAGTGCTGGAATTTCAGGTATGAGCAACCATGCTTGGTTTATGGAGTGCTGGAGCTCAGACCCAGGTTTTCATGCATGCTAGGCAAGCACTCTACCCACTGGGCTACATCTGCAGGTCCCATGTTCCTTAAGTTTCCAACCTCATCCATTAAATGAACACAATCATAATAAGCACTTCCTATGGTACACATTGTAAACTCTGTGTTTTTAGTACCGTTAGCAGCAAACACCAAACATGTCACACATGTTCGCCACAATTATAAAAGGGATCCAGATTCAGAAGTACAACATGACAGAATGATGAAGCCATAAATACAAGCACACAGCAGGAGGACATCCACATCTCAATGACTGGCCATCATCTCAAGAATCTAGTAATCTCAGCCTGCCAGGCGTGGTGGCACACGCTTTTAATCCTGGCATTTGGGAGGCAGAGGTAGGAGGATCACTGTGAGTTCGAGGCCACCCTGAGACTACAGAGTGAATTACAGGTCACCCTGGACTAGAGAGAAACCCTACTTCGAAAAAAAAAATCCTTGTTATCCTCACCCACCACTCATAATCCGCTAAGATGTGGCAAGTACAGTGGGCACCTAGAATGAACGGAACTCTGCAGGATTGATAGAGGCTGGCAAAGAGAAGGGAGAGGATAAATGAATTAAGTGAGGCGTTCCTATTTCACCGAGGATACTGTGATGGTTAATTTTCATTGTCAGCTTAATTAAATTGAAAATAAATGCCTAGGGCATTAGGGAAGCACATCTTTAGGGGTGTCTGTACAGAGGATTAACTAAGGGAGAAGACCTGCCCTGAGTGTGGGGGGCCCTATCCTCATGAACTGGAGACCCAGACGGAATCATTGCTGAGCACCAGAATTCCCCTTTTCCTGCTTCCTGGTAAGCAAGCTCCTGCAGTCACTCCCGCCCTTCCCTTACAATCTCCGCATACTGTCTACTGTTTAAAGATGCAACGTGATGACTGTACTCTTATCTTAACCACAGTATAGCCCACGTGTTTCTGATCAGCCTGGAAGGAATTGTTAAACTTTTAAATGGCTATATTAGGATAAATGTGAATCTTTTTTTCTTTGGCTCTTAAATATGTTGCTTTTCTTTGCTTTTCTTTTTCTTTTCTTTTCTTTTCTTTTTATTTCTTTTCTTTTCTGAGGGTCTTACTCTAGCTCAGTCTGACCTAGAATTCACTATGTAGTCTCAGGTTGTCTTGGTGTTTTTTGTTTGTTTGTTTTTGATTTTTTTATTGATTTAGTTTTTGAAACTCATTTAAAACTATTGGCACAGGGCTGGAGAGATGGCTTAGCGGTTAAGGCGCCTGCCTCCTAGGCCTAAGAACGCTGGTTCCAATCTCCAGGTCCCACGTTTAGCCAGATACAAAGTGACCCAAGGGCACAATGCCACAAGGGGGTACACGCACCTGGATTTCGTTCACATTAGCGGAGAGGCTGCTGGTGCGCCCATTCTCTGTCTTCCTCTCCCTCTCTCTCCCAAAAAAAAAAAAAAAAAAAAACTATTGGCACAAAGCCAGGCATGGTGACACATGCCTTTAATCCCAGCACTTGGGAGGCAGAGGTAGGTAGATTGTCGTGAGTTCAAGGCCACCCTGAGACTACATAGTGAATTCCAGGTCAGCCTGAGCTAGATTGAGACCCTACCTTGAAAAAACAAAACATAAAATTAAATTAAAATGAAACTATTGGGATATCCAGACTTCTGATAAAAGCTTCAGTTCTGGGCTGGAGAGATGGCTTAGCAGTTAAGTGCTTGCTTGTGAAGTCTAAAGACCCTGGTTCGAGGCTCGATTCCCCAGTACCCACGTAAGCCAGATGTACAAGATGTTGCATGTGTCTGGAGTTCATTTGCGGTGGCTGGAAGCCCTGGTGTACCCATTCTCTCTGCCTCTTTCTCTCTCTCTCTCTGTTGCTCTCAAATAAATAAAATAATTAAACAAACAACAAAAAAGCATCAGTTCTGTCAATCAGCACCTACCCTGTGTCAAGAATCACTTGGTTTTAGCAGTCAAAGATCACTGAAACTGTGAGAAACTCACGGTGGGAGAAAATCAAGTAAACAGAAAATACCAGGGAAAGGCAGGGACAGAGGAAGAAAAAAAATAGTGTAGTTACATGCTGGAGACAGACTGAAAAACAGACTTCACCTCCAGGGTGGTGTGTGTGTGTGAGAGAGAGAGAGAAAGAGAGAGAGAGAGAGAGAGAGAAACCAACCTCAGAGTGAGCACATTAAGAGTTTTTACCCACTCAACCATCTCCCCATCCCTCCAAGGTCTATTTTGAAGAGTCCAGTTAACCGGGCCAAGAAGCACACGCCTCTGATACAGAAGGAAACCGCAGCACAAGCAGCGGGAAACTCCATTCCATGTGTACACCATGGCTCCTTCCGTAAAGCACTGTGTAAATAAGCCATTGTCTCTGCTCCCAGCCACTTGGGAGAGACAGACACAAAATAAATTACCCAGATAGAAAGCACATTGCTCAGAGCTATGATTAGTACCTAAGATGCGTTGAGAGGGAAAGGTTAATTCTGATTTGGGTCCTAAGTACAAAGATCATTACTGGTGGCGGGGGAGGGGGGGAGCCCTCTGCCACAAGCCCCACAGGTGGGTGGAGTGGAAATTAAGGTGAGGCTGTCACAGTAGGTCAGCCTTGGTGAGAGAAGGAGGAGGAAGAAGAGGGGAAGGAGGGATTGGGACTAGAGAGAGGGTGGAGCCAGCGAGCACCGCCTTTCCCCCCTGGGCTCAGCTCTTGACCTGTTTTCTGCTGTCCTCTGAGACAGGTGAGCGGGAGCTCCTGGGGCCGCTTTCAGGGAAGAAACACAGGGTCATGGGAATGGGGCTGGTGGGGGTCTGTGACGCCTTGCTACTACCAGAGTTCAAGGAGCTGGCAGAGTGGTTGCGGATGTGAGTGCCCTGAAACTGTTGCTTCCCTTTCAGAGAATAGAAAAGCCATCCCCTGCCCAATAGCATAGCAGCAGACTTGGAATCTGAGTGCCGTGAGTTGGGGAGGAAATGAGGGTCCGGTAGATATGGGGTGTATGAAAGGACCGGCGTCATCAGGGCCTTTAGCAGTTGCCCCAGGCCTTTGTAACACTCTCACTTTGTGTCCCTGTGCCTTTGTTGGTGTCTGTGTGCATATTCGCCCTCCTACCAGAGCATGAGCTGACTGGACTGGGGAGGTCAGAAGGGCTGACAGGTAAGTGATGAACCTCCCCTTCTCTCTTTATCAGGATCAGAACGAGGGCCTCTGGCTGGGGAGGATAAAGGTGGAGATCCTACCAGAACAGGAATACTGAAAGGGAAGGGCCCGCCCCATCACCTGGATTCCAGAAATGCCAGTGTGCACTGAGGCCAGCCCTGGATCCTGGTAGGTAGGGAGACCTTCTGGAAGAGACGGCCAAGAAGAAAGGCAGAGCCAAGGCACAGTAAGCTGATGTGAGGTCTTGGAGTCAGTACAGGGCTAGTGTCCTGGATTTCCACATTAAAAATCTGGAAGGAATGAACTATGGAATTGCTGGAGACCCTGCAGGTGATATATTTGATATATTTGATATATTGAAAGTCAGGAACCCAAACAGAGGCGTATAGTATGCTTACTTTAGTGGTTGGCACAGCTATGATGCCAATTGCTAGCTTACACACAACTGTGTGTCTTTTTGCAGGTGACCTGGGAGGGGCCATGGTGCCAAGCCAGTTGTGGGGGAAACTGAAGAAGCCATTTCTGTTGCTGGGCAGTTCCTCCCTCCTTCTGGGGCTGGCTCTGCTGGCCTTAAAGCCCAAGGTTTCCCCTGTTGCTTATATCTTCTTCTGCTTAGCTGGCTTCTTCTTTCTTGCCTGCCTTCTGGCCTGTTGTCTGGAATGGGGGCTCCAATCAATGCAGAGATCCATGCAGACAGAGAGCCCAGGGGTCATGGGCAATGCACGGTGAGTTAAGGGCATGATGACCTTAGGCCTGTTCCTGCTGTCCCTTTAATTTCTTAAGTGTAGACTGCTTTCCTCTACCACTGGTATCAGACAGAGCAGGACTGGTCGGGCAGCAACAGAGGGATGTTGTGCAGAAGTAAAACGGGAAGGGAAAGAAAACTCCTTTCTTGGAAGCCACTAATGACCTTATTTCTCCTCTTTCAGGGACAATGAAGCTTTTGAAGTGCCCAGCTATGAACAGGTCGTGGTGGTGTTGGATTCCCAACCACAAGGGCACCCTCAAGAGTTGGACCAACCACCCCCTTACAACAGTGTTGTAATAGCTCCTGGCCTTGAGGGGGGACAGTCTTGTCAACCAGACGGATCCAGCACAGGCAGACTGGAGAGAAGAGTGGTCTCAGAGGGGACTATGACTGGGAGAGGAAACCCCGGAAGAGCTCTTCGGCTTCGGGGTCCACGGGTTGTATCCACTGCTCCTGATCTGCAAAGCTTGAGGGCACCCTCCAAACTGGAGCCTCTTACTCCACCTCCTGCCTATGAAGTCTGTTTTGCTCACCCTGATGATGATGATGATGTTTTCTATGAAGACAACTGGACACTCCACTGAGCCCTTCTCTCAGGACCTATTATCACTCCACACCAGACCCACTCACTCGTCTTTTGCCAGTACCCAAAGTCCCGGGGAACTGTGCTTCTGCTTGAACATCACAAATAAGGCCTGGAACTCAGTGGGAGTCAGGCTATGGTAAGCCCTTCCCAGTGGACATGCCGATGTCACACTTTGGTTCTTCCGGCCACAATCAGGGACCTACACCATGTCTAGTATCTCCAGAGTTAGGTTCAGAGATGGGGAGAAGCGATCCCGAGAACCTGGAAAAGTGACATCTGAGTGACAGCTATGTCACATCTGTTCCAGATGCCATGCTTCTCTTGGAGCCCCTGTGAGGTAATTATCCTCACTGGAAATTGGGGGCTCCCACGGGGCAGAGGAGTTGGATAACGTGTGCATGCATACACACAGAAACTTGCTAGTAAACAACATAAAAAATAACTCCTAACTCCAAGTCAACTCCTAATTCCAAAGCCTAATGCGTTTTCAATACAAGAACACCAACAGGGGCCCAGACAACGCAAGCCTACACTTCTTTCAGTGCTTGTCTGGAGAGGAAGGCAGACCTCATAGACACAGAATGGGCGCCTCCATCAGGGTGGGACGGTGGCGACAGGGGTGCCCCCTGCCTCCGAGAGGAGCTCCCTCCGCCGCTTCCGCATGCTGTCCGCGCCCTGGGGCGGGCAAAATCACGGAGGACACAGGGCCAGTCGCGCGGCTACGGCCACCGCAGGGCTCTTGCTACAGGAGAGGCGGGAGGCGATAGGGGAGGGGGCCGTGGTTTCCGCGGGAATCTGCAACCAATCAGATTCCCAGATCGGGTGGGTCCCGCCCCTTCCTTTTCCGCCCAGCGCTTTCTTTCTCCCCATTGGATGGCGCAGCCCCGGGCGAGCACTCTGCGCTTGCGCACACACCGGCCTCGCTGGGGGGGCGTGGTGGGGCGAGGCCGGGTGCGCAGGCGCCGTGTCCGTGGGAGGCTGGCGGGGCGGGTGGGATGCGCAGGAAGGCGCGGCTTCGCGTTTGTTTGGGTTGTGGGCGGTGCGTGGGGAGCCCGGGAAAAGTGGGAAATGGCGGCGCCGAACGCGAGGACCCACCCGCCTCGTCAGCCCAAGGGACTGATGGCCGCTGACCGGAAAGGCAGGTGAGCAGGGAAGGGTCCCCTGCGGGCTGTGGCACTGCCCGGGGAAGCGGCCGCGACGCCCGGCTTCCTGCCGCAGGTGGGAGGCTCGGCTCGGCCCCTCGGGGGCGCTCCGAGGCGAGTTCCGGCCTCCAGGCCTGGTTCCCTGCAGGGCCAAGTCCGCCCAGCCTCCCTTTGTTGCTCCATCCCCGCAGCTTGTGCATGACCGTGGGTCTTTGCCTGCCCCGCAACCTCGGCCTCGGGGTTCTCTTCAGAGTCTCTCGGTCCTTTTCTCGCTCGAGTTCTCCCAGCAGGAATTCAACTCTTTCTCCCTTAAGCCCGATGAGACCTGCAGACCTTAGCTGCACGGCCTGCTGTGCATTTGATGTGCACTGATTGCATCTTATCTTGCGCTGCTTTCTATAAACCGCCTCTGCCCCAGTTCTTCAGTTTCGGTGCAAACGTCACCCAGGAGGACACATTTCCATGCGCCCTGCTTGATCCCGTCACATTAACTTAGGAACAGGGACCTTGAGAAGGACAAAGGATCAACACTTTTGAACATCTTCGGTGTCGTTTTTTTTCTCCATTCCCCCTTCTGTGGGTGTCCTAAAAGTCAAGGTGATTGGAAACTTGGAAAGTTCCTTTTAAGACTGTCCTCATGGTATGAAACAGGAAGAAGCAGGTGTTCAGAGACTGGATGCTTCAGATAAAAACTAACGAGTTAGTTGAAAATTTATGCCTGGGACTTGAGAGAGTTCACAACGGGGGAGTCAATTAGTGTGTTGTGAGTTTGGATGAAATTGCATGGGGAAGAGGCTTTTTGCACAGAAGCCCTAATTTAATATCAGCATTGAAGGACTACCAGGTCGTCCTGGCACTCAAGAAACTAAGGCAGGGGGATCATGAATTTGGAGCCGACTTAGGGAGACTGTGTCTCAAAAACATAGAAATTAAGGTTAAGTCAAAGAACTGTTCTGTCAAACAGGAGCGTGGTAGGCAGCAAGGACCTCCAGAGAAAGAATGGTGTGAAAACTAAGGGGAAAGAAAGTTTTAAGGGACAGCTCTGCTCCTCTGTTGGTTGTATGCCCTAAGGAAATACCCAGGGAACATCACTGCTTTGGTGTCTTGTGATGTGGGTCACAGATGGGGTTTTAAATATGGATTGTGAGGTAGCAGGTGTGTTCTGAAATCACTGCCCTTGTCTTGCTTGCCACATTGCTCCCAGACCCAGCATTTCCCTCTATCTGTGGACCTCTAGGCCAAGTACATCTCTAAACTAAGTGCATTTGTGCAGTGCATGATATTGTACTAATTGAAAATGCTTAGCTCCCCCCCCCCCCCATATTTTATGTCCTTTAACATCAGGATGCATTTTAAAAATAGGTTTTAAGTTAAAAAACTGAACCCACTGCCATCAGGCCCTGAATCAAATATATTTGAAAGCAGAATGGAGATCTTGGATTTATGTGCTTTCGGGACATTTTATATGAATGAATGAATGAATGAATGAATGAATGAATGTAATGAAGTTTTCGTAGATTAAGCAGAAGTTGTTCTCTTTCCAAACTGATAGCAAACCTAAGTCTTCTTTGAAATAAAGCTACCTAAGCCGGGCATGGTGGCGCACACATTTAATCCCAGCACTCAGGAGTCAGAGGTAGGAGATGTCCGTGAGTTCAAGGCCACCCTAACAGTACATAGTGAATTCCAGGTCAGCCTAGGCCAGAGTGAGACCCTACGTCGAAAAACCAAAATAAATAAATAAATGGAGCTACCTGGTTGCTCAATTAGCAGCCATTACTTGTACTACCCCTGTGGTTTCAAGTTGCACTCTTTGTAGTCATTGGTGTTAACTGTGGTTTTTTTGTCTTGTTTTCTATATATCAACATCTTGCAGGATTTTGATCATGTCAGTGTAACTTTGTCATAAGAATTTAAGGGTTTTAAAAAATGTTTATTTATTATTTACGTGCAAGTGTGTGTGTGTGGGGGGGGTGTACACACCAGAACCTTTTTGCCACTGTAAAAGAACTCTAGATGCATGTGCCACTTTATGCATCTGGCTTTACGTGGTACTGGGAGTCTTACCTGGGCTGTTAGGCTTTGTAAGCAAATGCCTTTAACTGCTGAGGCATCTCCCCAGCCCCCAAATTAATTTTTTTTTATTTGAGAGAGAGAGAGAGGATGGGTGCACCAGGGCCTCTAGTCACTGCAAACGAATTCCAGACGCTTGTGCCACCTTGTACATCTGGTTTACATGGGTCCTTAGGAGTTTAACTTGGGTCCTTTGGCTTTGCAGCCCTAAAGTTTTAAAAAAACAAAATTTAGCCAGGTGCACGCCTTTAATTCCAGCACTCAAGAGGCTGAGGTAGGAGCATTGCCATGAATCTGAGGCCAGCCTGAGACTACATAGTGAATTCCAGGTCAGCCTGGGCTAGGGAAAGGCCCTACCTCAAAAAATAAATAAATAAATAAATAAACAAACAAAAATAAAAAATAAACACAATTTATATAGGCAGTCTTTATTAAACTTGGCTGTTACCTTTAGGTTTTGCTCTACATTATTTTATTCCTGACATTAGGTTATTTTTCTAAGTTAAACAGTGAAATGTGTTGTGAATGTCTTTACTATGTTTGTGCTTGAATATATTTTTTGGTCAAAGTAGGTCAAGGTTTTCCTCCTAATCAGACTGTTCGGGTCAGATAGTATCACTTCAGCATACTTCTCAGAGAATTTACATTATTTCCTTAGGGTCAGTGTGTTTCTTCCTAGTACATTTTGACCTTGAACAAATTCAGTAAAATATGCCTACTGTTGGTGATGCATCCTTTTGGTTATCCTCACTTACTTCCACTCCTCTGTGTCCGATCTTCCACTTCCTCCTTCCTGTAGGATTTTGGCAGTGTGTGGCATGCATCCTGACCATCAGGAAACACTGAAAAAGAACCGCGTGGTGCTAGCCAAGCAGCTGTTGCTGAGTGAGCTGTTAGAGCATCTCCTGGAGAAGGACGTCATCACTCTGGAAATGAGGGAGCTCATCCAGGTGCGTGCAGGCGGAAGGAGGAGCCAAGAGGATAAAGCGGTCCTGGGTTAGGACAGACTGCGACTGGGTGTGAAAAGGATGCGTTGCTTTGCTAAGGAAATGGAAATTCTCTCCTAACCCTGGAGAGTGACAGAAAAGAGATATAACTCAAGATTAATGGGAAGGACTTCACCTGTCCTTAACCCTGCAGAAGGAGTTCTGGTTTTTTTGTTGTTGTTTTTGAGGCAGGCTTTTATTCTAGCTCTGGCTAAACTGGAATTCATTCTAGCCCAGGTTCACTTAAACTCATGACGATCTTCCTGCTTCAGCCTCCTGAGTGCTGGGAATTTAGGCATGAGCCACCATGCCCAGCTTAAAAGGCATTCTTAAGATGAATGAGGATACTGCTTAGGAAGCTCACATGGAAAAATAGGCTTGTAACTAGATAAATAAATGATGTCATGTTTTATTCCTGTGCTTAGGCCAAAGTGGGCAGTTTCAGCCAGAATGTGGAACTCCTCAACTTGCTGCCAAAGAGGGGCCCCCAGGCGTTTGATGCCTTCTGTGCAGCACTACGGGAGACCAAGCAAGGTCACCTGGAGGATCTGTTGCTCACCACCCTCTCTGGCCTTCAGCATGTACTCCCACCGGTATGGAACCCTAGATATGTGTCCTAGCAAGGGTTAGTTAGGCCAGAAAGGATTTTTGGGGTGGGGAACAGGATGAGGGACACTAGATTTTCTTCTGTTTGGACTGAGCCATCCCTCTGAGGTCCTTCATAGTGAGCCCTGATCTCTTACAGTTGAGCTGTGACTACGACGTGAATCTCCCTTTCCCAGTGTGTGAGTCCTGTCCCCCTCATAAGCAGCTCCGCCTGTCAACAGGTGAGAATTAATGGGGTAAATGAAGTCTCAGTTATTAACTTCCCTGCTTTTTGACTGACTGTTTTCTGACTTTTCCTTAAGGTGAGACATTTCATATTACAAATACTTCCCTTGGTGAATTTGTTAGGGGCTAGCAGGGCAGTATAGATGGGACATCAGTTGGGTCCATTTCCCTTCATCACAGATAATATTCTTCAAGGTTAGTTGGCTCTTTGAGCAACTTACAGGTACAAATTCATACATATGATTTGACTTGTCTTCCCTTTAAAGCTGAGTGAGTAAAGACTACATTTGGGCCTGTTAACTGTAGTGAGATGATTAGGCCCAGGCTTTTTTCAGATGCCTTCCCATCTTTTACTGAGTTGAGTTCCGATTATATACAAGCCAAGTGCAGAGGGCCTGGTGGTCAGCTAAAGCTAGCAGGACTGTTCTTCTCGTGGAGTTTGCAGAGCTGGGCAGTAAGTGGGATCAGTATTCTTCAAAGCCTCAGTTCAAAGGGATGCCTGAAGCTAGAGTGGTGTACTAGGATGGGTGCTTAAATGTGTACTCATTTTCTGGCTTTCTGTTTATACCACAGATACTGTGGAGCATGCCCTAGATAATGGAGATGGTCCTCCCTGCCTTCAGGTGAAGCCTTGTACTCCTGAGTTCTATCACACTCACTACCAGCTGGTGAGTTTTGCATAATTACACAAAGGGAGCTAGGCGATAAGAAACCATTTCTGGTCTTTAGGGCCTATGGCATGTTTCCTTACTGACTTGTTGATTGAAACTTCATTACTGACTAAATAATGAATGTCTTCTGTGATATTTCCCTGCTTTCTGTTTTTACCCGGTGGGATTAAGAAGAAAAGTATCTTTTTGTTTGTTTGTTTTGGAGGGAGGATCTCACTCCAGTTCTAGATGACCTAGAAGTCACTATGTAGTCCCAGGGTGGCCTCAAACTCACTCCTACCTCTGCCTCCCAAGTGCTGGGACTAAAGGCGTGCACCACCACGCCCGCTGTCTTGGGTTTTTCCTTTGTGTGGTTTATTTGGCTTTGTTATTGTGAATGTTGGTTGGGGTTGAAAGGCTTCATCCACCAGGTGCTCAGGTGTTCACAGTTCTTGTCATGAGATGCTCATGTCCAGTTGGCTTCTTTCTAGGCCTATAAGTTACAGTCTCGGCCTCGCGGCCTGGCACTAGTGCTGAGTAACGTGCACTTCACTGGAGAGAAAGACCTGGAATTTCGCTCTGGAGGCGATGTGGACCACAGTACTCTAGTCACCCTCTTCAAGCTCTTGGGCTATGACATCCACGTTCTACACGACCAGACTGCACAGGTACTGAGGCTGGAAGGCTGATCTGTGTATCGGGCTGGGCCACATGTTGGGACTAGATGCCTCTGCTTGTCCTGGGCCTGCTGGATGTCTTACAAGTTACTCACTTGCCTTATGTGCTCCCTTGCTCTGTTGTGCTTCTCACCTTGCAATCTAGTAAAAGAGAACCAGGGCCAGCCAGCTGTTCCAACACTGACGTCCCTGAGTAGCTGTGCGTTCAGGGAGTAAGAATAGTCTGGGGCTGAGTTCTCCTTTCAAGTCCTTTCAGTAACTTGACGCCCCGTCACTCAGGAAGTGATGAGGCACTGAGATTCATCCACACAGGCTCAGAAAAGATATTTATAAACTAAGACTGCACAGCACATCACTTCTTGGTTCATACCATCACTTAAGAGCCTGGTTATTGCTTAAGTGGTTACGTTGGGAGATTCCATTCTCCAAATGGAAGTTTGATAGAATTATCCCTTCACATGCTGTTTAGTGATAGTCTAATTAATATATGGGAAAGTCTTTGTCAGTCCCATGTTAGAGTCCTATCCTGAGGTAGATTGCTACTGAACTAGGATTATGCAAATCACAAGAATTTTCCTTGTGTATTATACCTCACTGACCTGTTACTCAGCTTCTACTGGTTTTGTTACTCTTAGGATTTCTGTTTTTGAAATTAATAATGGCCTGTTTATGATAAACCATTTTAGTACTATAATAATACTTTCAGGACTGGGGAGATGGCTCAGTGAATAAAGTGCTTGCCATGTAAGAATGAGGGCCTGAGTTCATCCCTAGCACCTTGCACAGAAGTTGGGTGTTGCAGTCAGCTTCGTGTTGCTGGACAAACATTCAACCAAAAGCAGCTTAAAGGAGCAAAGTATTTATTTTAGGCTTACAAATTTCGGGGGACCACAATCAATGGCAGAAGAAGCTCGCTTCCTATTATAGATCCAAGCAGAAAGACATCATCAAACAGCCAGCAAGCACCAAAGAGCAACCACCAGAGCCCTAACTGTTCTCTGCACCTTAGAGCTGGACTCAAGAGCACCCCCAAACACACCTTAAGGCTGGACTCCCAAGATCCTCCCCCAGTAACATAGCACTTCCCAAGTAGGGCTGCTCCCACTGGAGACTAGATTCAAGCCTGAGTGTATGAAGCCACACATTTAAGCAACTACATTGGGAGTGATGGCATTTGCCTATAATCCTAGTGCTGGGGATGGCAGAGGCAGAAAGATTACTAAGGCTTCCTAGCTAGCTAGTGTGGCCAAACTGCTGGGGGGCTCTAGGCTCAGCATATGACCCTGTCTCAAAAAATAAGGTGGGGCTGGAGAGATGGCTTAGCAGTTAAGGCACTTGCCTGTGAAGCCTAAGGATGCAGGTTTGACTCTCCAGAACCCATGTTGCACATGCATCTGGAATTTGCTTGCAGTGGCTAGAAGACCTGGCATGCCTTCTTTTTCTCTCTCTCTTTTTCTCTAATAAATAAGGCCAGGCATAGTGGCACACACCTTTAATTCCAGCACTCAGGAAGCAGAGGTAGGAAGATTGCTGAGAGTTCGAGGCCACCCTGAAACATAGTGAATTCCAGGTCAGGCTGGGCTAGAGTGAGACCCTACCTTGAAAAACAAACAAACAAACAAAAGTAAGGTGGAAAGGCCGGGGAGATGGCTCAGTGGGGAAAAGCTGGAAGCTGTGCTGTGCTTCTGTCATCCCAGTTAGGAGAATTTCCTGAAAAATGTTGTAGCACTTGCAGCAAAAACAGCGGAGCAAGAATCCAGAGAGAAATCCTGTCGGTCAGGTGGAAAGGTGAAGACCCACCTGAAAGTTGTCTTTTGATCTCAGCATGCGCACACCCCACACATACACAGGTTGTCTTCTGACCTCTGTACACACACCATGGCATGCTCACATCCCACTCAACACATGCACATGAGAAAATAACAAAATGAGATAGTGAAGAAGAAATCTTACATCAACCTGTGGTCTCCCTGTGAATATATGTGGACCCACACATGTGAACATGCATACACACATATACACAGGCAAAACAAAAACCATCACACTGTTTTCTTAAACTTGCCTTTGGTAAAATAAAAATTTCTCAGTCTGGTGTGGTGGCGTAAACTTGTAATTTCAGCACTTGGAAAGTGGAAACAGGAGGATCAAGAGTTCGAGACCAGCCTTCTCTACATAGTGAGTTGCCTTGGCTACCAAAGACCCTGACTAAAAAGAGAGAAATTAAAATTTCTAAGAGACTTCCTTTGAAATGTGTTTTGTCTTGTTATTTTGTTTTATTGTGTGGCCTTCGTTTATTTCTCAGCTGTCTTGCTTCTGTGAGAATAATGGCATCTTTGCTATACTTTGGACACAGCCAGTTTAATCAGTGGGTACCTAGTTGCTGTGCTTGATGTCCTGTTTTTGCTCAGCTTACACATAAGAGTGTGTTCAAAGTAGTAAACCCATTCCTACTTCATTCAAAGCCATGGTTTATAGGCTCAGGGTCGGACTCAGTGACAGGACATTGACCTTTGCATTTACCCTGGGTTCAGTTTCTTGCACCACCACAAAAAGACAAAGCCATGGCTGGAATATCATCAAGGGATTGAAGAGGGTATACAGCTTGTCAGAAGGCACCCTACAAAAATATTTGCCATGTATATTTTCTTACAGGTTTTGGTCTGTGCATTTTACTAAGAGTCTATGATGCCATGGTTTTCTAAATTGTGTGCTGTTAACAATGAGTCCTAAATGCCTGATCGTTAAAAGGCACAATATTGAATCATCAAGACAGCTCTGTGCTGCATTTTTTGACATTCGGGAGAGTTCACAAATGCCATATCCAGTTATGACATGTCTACGAGAGGTTCAAGGTCTGAATTCTCTTTCTCTAGTAATACTGTTGTAGAACTGGAGTTGCAGGGAAAGAAATTTTGAGTGTCTTCTAATAGCTACCAAAATTATAACGCTATATCACCTACTGAATTTTCTTTAATGTGTTCCTGGGCCAGGGAGATGGCTCTGTGGTTAAAGGTACTTGTTTGCAAAACCTGATGGCTTGGGTTCAGTTCCCCGGTGCCTACATAAAACCAGATATACAAAGTGGGACACACATCTGGAGTTAGTTTGCAGTGACAAAAGGCTCTTGGTGTATTCCCCTCATCCCTGGCAAATAAATAAAAAATATTTTTTTTTTAATGTGATCCTGAGTTTAGGGGATTTGAGTGAGATAGGTAGGAGAGTTTGAACATAAGCAGAAATTTGTCCCCTGATAATCCTGGGAAAGAAACAAGTGATGGAAAATAGAATAAGGAAAACCCAAAGATCTTCTTTTTCTCCTACAAAACCTTTATGACCTTAGAGATAAATTCCCCTTAAATAGAAAATAGTGTGATTAATCTTGGAGACTCCTTGCCTGTCGGAAGTGCTGAAAAGAACCAGTATTGCTACTACTCAATTCATTGTCTGTCATCAGATTCTCATTGTGTCTACTTAAGAGGTGATTGACTAGAATGATGACTCACCGCACTAGCAGATGCAGGTACATTCTGAAGTGGTAAATTTTACCATGGTCTAGGTCACAATTAGGACAGTGTAAGGACATGGTATGGGTCATCCCTGGAAAATGCAGCCACCTGCACAACTTCACATGTGATTTCTGAGGGTGCACGGGTGTTATCTTCATGTGTTCTGCAGCTCCCAGCCAAAATGCACCCGAGGTCTAAGAATCCTGCCATTCATAGAAGTTCAGTAATTTTATAAGAAGTACATCTATAGATCCTATTTTAAGTGATGTTCTTTGTGGGAAAATCCCAGCAGTAATTAATCTGCACTTGTTAGATGGTTTGATTTTACTGTATTTAGTTGCGTATGGTTTTGTTGTCTTCTTATTTAACTTAAATAATTGCTAAATTTAAAATGCTCCTGAGTAGATGCCCAAATGTTTCATGTATATGCAAACCGAAAGCTAAATGTGATGGTGTGAGGAGGCTCAGGTGTTTGGAGCCAGCTTGGGCTACACAGTAAGTTCAGGTTAGTTTGAGCTACAAAAAGGAAAAAAAGAAGTATTCCAAGCAAAATGAATTTGTTGCAGGCTGATATTTCACATTTCTTACCAGTTTGTAGTTGGAGTTCTTATAGGAAGACCACTCCTTGGGAACTTCTGAAACATATTGTACAGTTTTGTTTCTTTTTCTTTTCTTTTCTTTTTTTTTTTTTTTTTGAGAGAGAGAGAATTGGCATGCCAGGGCCTCCAGCCTCTGCAAACAAACTCCAGATGTGTGCACCCCCTTGTGCACATGTGTGACATTGCTCACTTGTATCATTGTGTGTCTGGCTTATGTGAGATCTGGAGATTCAAACATGAGTTCTTAGGCTTCGCAGGCAAACACTTTAACTGCTAAGCCATCTCTCCAGTCCCAGTGTGCTTTTTATTTTTTTAAGACTTTCTTTCTTTCTTTCTTTCTTTCTTTCTTTATTTATTTATTTATTTATTTATTTATTTATTTGAGACAGGGAGAGGGAGAATGGGCACGCCAGGGCCTCTGGGCACTGCAAATGAATTCCAGACGCGTGAGCCCCCATCTGCATCTGGCTTACTAGGGACCTGGCGAATTGAACTGGGGTCCTTAGGCTTCACAGGCATGTGCCTTAACAGCTAAGTCCTGACCCCCAGTGTGCTTTTTATTGTGGGCAGAGGGATTGGTAACTGAAGTGTGTGCTATGACTATTCTGCATATATAGTTTATCAACCACATTTCCTTCATTTTGTTCTGTGTAATATTTATTCAGCCTTCATAGACTAAGAGAAAATTTACTTGTAATGATTTTATTGTATACACATAAGATAAAATTTATTATTTATTTGAGAGATAAAGAGGCAGATTGAAAGAGAGAGAATGGGCACACCAGGGCCTCAAGCCACTGCAAATGAACTCCAGACATGGGGCCACCTTGGAACTTTGAGAAGTGGAATAACTGGAGTTCCTACCCTTATCTCTGCACCTGTGAGCCTGCGTTCAGAGTTCTGTGTCTGCTTCTCTAGTGTGTGCAGTTTTCCTTTGCTTTGCAAAGGGTCTCTGTCTTCTCTTATTGACCACAGGAATATACCAAAAAAAATTATCTTTTCATAGGGTAGGCTTTTAGACAAACCATAGGTGTCAGTGAACAACACTAAACAGTGTTTTGTCTTCTAGGAAATGCAAGAGAAACTGCAGAATTTTGCACAGTTACCTGCACACCGGGTCACCGACTCTTGCATAGTGGCACTCCTCTCTCATGGTGTGGATGGCGGCATCTACGGGGTGGATGGCAAGCTGCTTCAGGTGTGTGTCATTTTGTGGACGCTGGCTATGCCTGTCTGTCATTAATTCTCTTGTCCTGTGACCAAAAGTCTGACAAGAAGCAAATAAAGGCAGGTTTAGTTCTGGCTATGGTTTAAGAGGGCAGAGTCCATCATGGTGGGGAGGGGATGAGGTCCGGGGAGACAGCTGGTTACGTTGTGTTAGCAGTCAGAAAGCAGAGGAAAGTGAAATGCTGTTGCTCGTCAGGCTTTGTTCTTCCACTTCTACTCATTGTGAACCCCCAGTCCACGTGATAGTGCCACCCACCATGATAGTTTAGGGTGGGTTATACTTCCTCAGGTAAATCTCTGGAAACGCCTCATAGAAGCATAGGTGTGCCATTTTAAGTGAGGACTTCTTTGTTTAATATTTGATTATTTGAGAGAGAAAGAATGGGCATACCAGGGTCTCTTGCTGCTGAAAAAGGAACTCCAGATGCCTGTACCACTTTTATGTGCTTTATGTGCATACTGAGGAATTGAACCCAGGCTGTCAGGCCTTGAAAGCAGGTGCCTTTAACCTGTGAGACGTCTCTTCAGCCCTAGTCAGGGCTTAAACCTTCTACTCAGGACATCTTTTCACCCAAGAAATTTTTATCTGACTCCAAGCAAATAATAGAGAAAATAGGTATACCAATCAAACACTGATTATAAGTTTTTGCTATGCATATATTATTTTAGCATTTATTAAAGATGAAAGCAAATTTACGTACTAACAAGGTGGATATGCTTACTTAGTTTTACATAAAGATTTTAAGGTCATAGGGCATCGTCGGTGTTTTTCATAGTTGATTGGTGTGAGAATGCTACTTTACATAAACATGTAGTGTAAAATTGCAGAAGTGTGTTCATAGCCATTCTAAAGCCACAGTGTGTTTAATGAGTTTTTTTATGAAACTCAAATCAACAACTCAAGCAGCCATTTTAAAAAATCAAGTACTCAAGCACAATACAATCCTGAGATTACTAATCTGACAATCCACACTGTGGAATTACATAGGAAAATATTAAAGGCTTTGATTTCTGTAATTAAACCATCATGTTTCTGTAAGCAGAAAACTTCGTATGTATATTAAAACCATCAGGATTCATAGCATAGAATAGCCTCAGTGAATCTGAGTCGAGGTATTTCAGGCAGCTTTTATTGGCATTGTGGGTGTGACCGTGTACAGTGCAAAGTCCATGTGTTAAGCATTCAGAACAAAGGCTACAGTGAAGCTGAGTAATAAAACTCTGGCAGTGCCAGATATGCCTCAGATTCATTATGCATTTGATTTTGAATTAATTGTTCACCACATGTATTCAGAAATCTTTTGTTTCAAATATTTCATGGTCTCCACATTCAGTTCCCATATGAAATTGTGACCCTTAGTTTAAGTTGATTCTAACGTAGTCAAAAGACAAACATACCACTTTTAAACTAACATTCTGAAGCCGGGCGTGGTGGCGCACACCTTTAATCCCAGCACTCGGGAGGCTGAGGTAGGAGGATTGCTGTGAGTTCAAGGCTACCCTGAGACTACATAGTGAATTCCAGGTCAGCCTGGGCTGGAGTGAGAACCTATCTTGACAAACAAACAAAAAAAAAAAAAAAAAAAAAAAAACCCTAACATTCTGCTTCTGGTCTTGAAAGACCCTTGGCCATTTCAGAATGCAAAATGCATTTAGTTCATCTCCAAGAGTTTCCTAAGTCTTCACAGTTCATCATTGTTCAAAAGCCAGAGTTCAGAATTCTGATCTGAGACTCGAAGTAATCTCTTGACTGTGAACCCCTGTAAAATCAATAAACAAGTTACATAGTTTCAGTATACAATGACACAGTGTAGCTATTCCCCTTCCAGAAGGGAGGAATGAGGGAATAGGGAGGAAGAATTGGACCAAGACTGAGACCCATCAGGACAAACAAACCAAACCCTGCAACGTCCTGTCTAGTATCTGGGGCTCCTACCCCTCCAGCCCCGTGGCCTCTCTTGGGCTGTTCCACTCAATGCCTGTCCTTTCCTTCATCGGTGTCCCGCATCTGGTATTTCCAATATCCTGGGGTGAGCTAGTCAGGTTTTACTGTCAAATCTTTACCCACAGCCCACTTGGGTGGCATGCAGGAAATCCAACCCTGCTATTCAGCCTTGGCCTCAGGAGCTTTTTGGAACCTTGGTGCAATTGTCCAGACCCATTCACTCTGTATCTTTCTTGTTTCATAAAACCATGGCTTGAGTTATATAATCCAGCCGTCTGGAACCACAGGGGTTCTGGGTTTTTTTGTTGTTGTTGTTTTGTTTTTTTAGCTGAACCTTGGCAAACACCACCCTGAGCAGCTTTTTTGATGTAGTTTAGTTTTTCCTGATGGCTTCTCTCTTGAGGCACTCTTTTTTTTTTTTTTTTTTTGAGGCAAGCCCAACAGACTCCCCACCCTTTTTTATGAGGGAGCGAGAGAGATGGGCGGGGGATTGGCATGCCAGGGCCTCCAGCCATCGTAATTGAACTCCAGATGTATGCACCACCTTGTGCGTTGTGCAGCTGGATTATGTGGGACTTGGAGAGTCGAACCTGGGTCCTCAAGCTTCACAGGCAAGTGCCTTAACCTCTAAGCCATCTCTGTAGCCCTGTTTTTTTTTTTTTTTTTTTTTTTTTTTTGGTATTTTATTTATTTACTTCAGAGAGAATGGATGCACCAGGGCCTCCAGCCACTGCAGATGGACTCCAGACACATGCATCACCTTGTGCATATGGCATACGTGGGCACTGGGGAATCAAACCTGGGTCCTTAGGCTTTGCAGGCAAATGCCTTAACCACTAAGCTATCTCTCCAGCCTTGGCATTCTTCTTTTAAATGAATTTCCATTGTTATACCTTGGAGCTCTGGAATGTGTGGAGTCTTGAACCCAAGGCATCTTTCCCATTGTCCCAGTTCAAAGTTTTGAGTTTCTCCCCTTAATGACTCTCACCTCAGCTTAACCATGTTCTGCTTCTCTCTCACACTGTTAGTATAGGTAAATGCAGGGAGCAATAACCATGCTCTAACCTGGATGTTATATCCTCTTAAAATTTCCTCTGCCATACAAATTAAGCCATTGCTTTGTTAAAGTTTAATTAATTTATTAGTTTATTTGTGGGTGTGCATGGATGCACGCATATACCAAGGTCTCTTTCCTCTGCAAACAAGTGCCTGATGCTTGTGATTTTTGTGTCCAGCATTACGTGAGTAGCTGGGGAACTGAATCTTGCCCTGCAAACTAGATCTTAGCTCAGTGGCTAAAGGAGCTTGCTTGCAAAGTCTGCCCATCTGAGTTCAGTTCCTCAGTACCCACGTAAAGCCAGATTCAAAAATGGCACATGCATCTGGAGATCTGTTTACAGTGGTGAGAGGCCCTGACACACCCATACTTTCTATCTCAAATAAATAAATCAAAATACTTTAAAAAATAAAGAAGTAAGCCGGGCGTGGTGGCGCACGCCTTTAATCCCAGCACTCGGGAGGCAGAGGTAGGAGGATCGCTGAGAGTTCGAGGCCACCCTGAGACTACATAGTGAATTCCAGGTCAGCCTGGACCAGAGTGAACCCTACCTTGAAAAACCAAAAAAAAAAATAAAAATAAAAAATAAAGAAGCAGCCGGGTGTGGTGGCGCACGCCTTTATTCCCAGTACTCGGGAAGCAGAGGTAGGAGGATCACCATGAGTTCGAGGCCACCCTGAGACTACAGAGTGAATTCCAGGTCAGCCTGGGCCAGAGTGAGACCCTACCTCGAAAAACCAAAAAAAAAAAAAGAAAAGAAAAGAAAAGCAGGAATGCTGCAGGTGTTAGGCTCTCTCCTTTTCCCGTTATTCATTCAGGGTCCTAGACCATAATACAGGGCTTCCCACATGGAGGGATTGCTTAGTGGTTAATGTACTTCCCTGCAAAGCCTAAGGACCCAGGTTTGATTTCCCAGGACCTGTGTAAGCCAGATGCACATGGTGGCACATGCTTCTGGAGTTTGTTTGCAATGGCTGGAGGCCCTGGCACACCCATTCTCTATCTACCCCCCCCCCCAAAAAAAATAACAAAATTTAAGAAAAGAAAAGAGAAACGCCCGCGTAGACATGTTCACAGGTGTACCTTTTAGGTGATTCTGAATCTGGTCAAGTTGACAGTGATGATTAACGTTACACCGTCGTCTTTGTGATAGCTGCTCGTGTGCATGTAGGACTTCAAGACGGTGGCCACCTAACCTCCCATGTCCCTTATTTACTTCTGGCAGCTCCAAGAGGTTTTCCAGCTGTTTGACAATGCCAACTGTCCAGGTCTGCAGAACAAGCCGAAAATGTTTTTCATCCAAGCCTGCCGTGGAGGTGAGTGCCCTGGCAGACCAGCACCTGGGTGGTGGCTCCTGGGCAGCCTCCCACCAGCTCTCACTTTCCTGTTTGCTCCTCTCAGGTGCTATTGGATCCCTTGGGCACCTCCCTCTGTTCACTGCTGCCACCGCCTCTCTTGCTCTGTAAGTGTCTCCAATGCATGGGGTGTGCTGGGACTTGGGCAGCCCATGGCTCTCGGCTGGTCAGCTCTCTGCGCACCACCACACCATGTTCTCAGGACTCGTGTCAGTGTCTGACTTGTACTGAGAACTTGTACTCTTTTCTGCTTATTAACTGTGGTGTCCTCTTGTTACTCACTCACTCATTACTCGTTCTGGTTAAGGACTGGCCGTCTGTCTCTTCTTCCTACCCCTCTCATTTTGTCTCTCTTTCTTCCTGCTTTTCTCTTCCCCCTTCTCCACTTCCTCCCTGTACTTTTCTGTTCATGCCTCCATGCTCGCTGCCTTTCTTCGTCAGCCTTGGACTGTGAAAGATACAGTTCAGAGCTCGTGTCAGCCTGGGACTCTTCAGAGCCGCTTCTCTCCCTCTTCTTCTCTGCATGCAATCTTCTCTTTAAGAGCCAGACCTGTGTGACAAGGCTCAGAAGACACACACAGGCTTCCTTTGCCTGCTGGAAAAAAACAGTAGTAATTAAGAGTTCTAAATCCAGGGTCAGATTCTAACTATACTGCTCAGCAATCTCACTATCTCAGTTTCCTTCATTGAAATTGTGGGTAATCACTTACATATTCCTGAAGGCTGTAGTGATGATTAAATGGAATTAATGCATGTAAGAGCTTAGCACAGTCCACAGAGAGAGCTAGCTGTCACCATTTACAACACGGTCAGTGCCCTCAAGGGGCTTATAGTGTAGGTCAAAGTTCAATTTATCCAAGCATGCAAATAATTTATTGTGTAATACCTAATATTTGCCTGTGTCATCAAATAGGAATATGGATACCATCACAAAATCATAGAAAATCTTGCCTCTAAGGAGTCTGTGAATTACCCAGGAAATGAAAGCAAATAGATGTGAAATAGTTTGCGACAATTTATCATGTAAGAGTGTTCATGAGGTTGCAGGTCACATGTAAAGGCTTGTGCAGTAATGACCTGCCGCCGTAAATGAGGTTTGTTTGGAGAGACTTTGTGGGTAGGGTACGGCTTGGCTTAGACCCCAAGTATATGATGTCCATAGATATAGAGAGAGTGGCTTTCCCCCAAAATAGGGACAGTGCAGCATGACAAGAAAGTGTTCCTCCTCTTATATAATTAGTGTAGCCCAGTGTTCAGATCTGGTTAAAAGGCTTAGCATCTCTGCAAGCAACGTCGTAAAAGGCAGCTGATCACACGAGGTTGATCCAGCTAATTACAAACCTTTAGTCACAGCAGAGACTTAACTTTAGCAGATAATGCTGCTGGGAGCTGAAGTGCAGGAAGTCTGGTGAATTTTTCCAGGAGAGTCACCATAGCAGAGCTGCACTAAGGAAATAGCATGTGAGGCAGGAGCCTGAGTGTTCATTTGTAGATGTCTCTCCAACGCACTGCCACACATACTGGGGCACTTACAAGTATTGAATGAATGGATGGAAATTTAAGATTCTAACAATAATGTAGAAAGCAATCGTGAAGAAAAATATGGATGACGTTATTGAGAACTAGATCTGCAACTGAAGCCAGAGATGAATTCTCTATCCCCTGAAGGACATACTTAGCCTGGCCTATTTCCTTAAGAAGCATTACCAGAAAAATAAAACAGCATTAGTGGTCATTTTCTTCTGAACTCAGAAATGTATACAGTACTGCAGCTGAATAAAGAAATTGTTCTTTTTGAAGTAGTATGATATTTTGTTGGACCTCTCCAACTTTTCTGTAAAATTAAATTCATTAAAGGATGAAGGTCAAATTTCAAATTTCTGGTAATTCATATCTGTAAAAAATAACAGTTTGCCAGGTGTGGTGGCACATGCCTTTAACCGTAGCACTCAGGAGGCAGAAGTAGGAGGATCGCTGTAAGTTCAAGGCTAACCTGAGACTACATAGTGAATTCCAGGCCAGCGTGGACTAGAGTGAGACCATACCTCAAAAAACAAACAAACAAAAATACCACCTCTGTCCCACTTGACAGACTGCTAAACTAGAGGGTAAGCTTGATAAGACCTATGCCCCCAGGACTTAATCTGCCACAGTTCCTGCTACGTGGAAATTGCTTAGTGGTTTTTGTTTTTTTTTTTTTTTTTTTTTTTTTTTTTTTTTTTTTGTATATGTGTCTTTGAATCTTGATCCTTTTCCCCCATAATTCTTCAAGTGCCTCTTTTCACTGACTAAATATCCCACCAAGCAGGAGATACTATGAAAGCATGGTCTTACCTTTAGTGTGTGGACTGTATCTTTCCTGTCTCCCTTTCTATGCAATACCCCTGCCAAGCCCCAGATAAGACAGGAGCATAGTGCTCTTTGTCCATATTGGAAGAGAGAATGATAAGATTGTTCCAATTTTAAGTGCTTCCCCTTTTGAATTTCTCTTAAGTCGTGGATACCTGCTATAATTTGTCTTGTCAACTTAAACAGTTAGTAAGACATTCAAATGTGAAAACTACCATGAAAATTTCTGATCATACTTAGTTTCAGTTTGCTTTTACTGGTTATACATCTTTAGACTATAGTTTTTCTAAGGTGTATATAAGAATCAGACTTGGGGGCTGGAGAGATTGCTTAGCGATTAAGGCACTTGCCTTTTGCAAAGCCAAAGGATGCAAGTTCAATTCCCCAGGACCCACATAAACCAGATGTGCAAGGTGGCATATGCATCTGGAGTTTGCAATGACTAGAGGCCCTGATACACCCATTCTCTCTCTCCTTCTCCCTCTCCCAGTCTCTCTAATAAGTAAGTAAAAGTAAAATTTATTTAAAAAAAAAAGAATCAGACTTTGTTTATGATCTTTTACTTCTGTCATAAGGCTGAGTGTCAGTATCATGTAATAAACAGAAAGCTTGCTATGTTGCTACTGACTCATTGAACACAGAGGTAACTTTCAATTCCGTTTACAAAGAGTACTGAATTTGGCGTTTGCTTTTTCTTGTGCAGAATGGGAAAGGCTCCAGCTGTGTGTGTGCATGTGCCCAGCCTTTCTAAGGCACTCCTGAATAATGGATGCATGCTGGGAAAGTAATGATTTTTTTAATTCAGCCATAGGTTGGATACAACAGCTGAAAATGGCTCTTCAGTCAAGCAGATAGGGGACATGGGCTTACTTGTGACAGGCCTGCAGGAGAGAGACAAGTAACATCTTTGTCCATTTGTTGGTCTTTTACAGATGAGACTGATCGTGGGGTTGACCAGCAGGATGGGAAGAACCATGCAGGACCCCCGGGGTGTGAGGAGAGTGACGCTGGCAGAGAGAAACTGCTGAAGACGCGGCTGCCCACGCGCTCCGATATGATCTGTGGTTATGCCTGCCTCAAAGGTATGCTGCGCTCCAAAGGGCTAATGCAGAAGATGGCACTGCCCTCAACTTGGGATTTCTGACTGGGAGGGTATGAGATGCCAGAAAAATGTAGCTCTTATGGATTCCCCATGATCTTCACACCTCTGGTTACAGGTACTGCTGCCATGCGGAACACCAAGCGGGGTTCCTGGTACATTGAGGCACTCAGTCAGGTGTTCTCTGAAAGGGCTTGTGACATGCATGTGGCCGACATGCTTGTTAAGGTAAGTCAGCCTCATCTGGCTGCATAAACCTGTGCACCTCCCCAGTGCTCTCCCTTCCTCGTCCCTGGCACTTTTTGTTGTCTTTACCCTCCCGTCTGGGCTGCATCCTGGAAACACGAATGGACCTCAAAGTTGGACCGCTGGTTCTGCCTTCTCAGGTGAACGCCCTCATCAAGGAACGGGAGGGCTACGCCCCCGGCACAGAATTCCACAGATGCAAGGAGATGTCTGAGTACTGTAGCACTCTGTGTCGTCACTTCTACCTGTTCCCCGGATACCCACCCACGTGATGCCACCTCCCAGGACCATATGAGGTACAATGGAGCCTCTGTCTTCAGGACACACCATTTTTGTTCTGCCCTCTCAGGGATACGGAAATCTCCCATGTTGGTTTCCTGTGCCAGTCATCTCTGCCTGGGGATGAGACGTGAGGACAGCTCCTTCTGGGTGACTCTTTCTCCCTGTACAGCTGGCTCTAGATGGATTTGTTGCCAGGAGTGTTTTGGCTGCAGCCAGAGAGCTGGCAAGTGACATTGTGAATGCAGTATCGTCATGGATGAGGGCATGCAGATTGTTCAGTTCTTGTATTTCTGTCCCTAGCTTTTTTTTTTTTTGGGGGCACTTTGGTTATTGCTTTTATTGCATCAGTTAAGGAATCTCAGAAATTGCCATATTCTCTGTCTATATTCAGACCTCTTTAATGTCAGCATTTTCCTCTGGCTTGAAGAGGCACATAGGAGTGAGACAGTTACTTTGCCACGGGGGGCAGAAGTATGTGTGCGTTCTGTAAGGAGTGCAGGTCCAGGCGAAGCATGTCTTCTCAGCTCTCCCTTTGGGCTCCATGCATTTGGTCTGTGAGCAGAGCTTAAGGTCTGCATGCCTGGGCCCTGGAAGTCTTAGAGATCTTCCTTGGTCTTTCTTTGCATGAACTGTTACTGAAACGGACCTAGCAGTGAGCATCAACAGAAGAGACATGGTGACGGGTTAGAATGCTGAATCACCTGTCACCGCATCACCGATTCCCCATACTGTGGTCTCTTCCGTGCAGTCATGCTGGGCCTCATGTCTAGACTTCCACATAGAGTGCTAGCCAGCACCTCCCTGCTTTAGTCTCTCCCCTCCCCCTTGATCCTGTTCACTGCTTCTACCAGATCTCGGAGGTGTGCTGCAGAATCTTGTCCCTACTTTTGCTTCAGCGTAACCCTTTGATTTCCCGTGGCCTTGTCTCCCTTTCTCCTACCTCAGCTTGAGTGAGGATGTTTTCTACACGCTACTTTTCTCTAGAAACCACAGTCTCTGCTTTCAGAAAAACCAAGCCTTTTGCATTTCCATCCCCCCCCCCAGGTTCTTTTCCATGTGATGATAGTTTGGGGGTTTTAAATATGTCATGGCATCACTCTCCTGTTTGGGACATTTGGGCTTCTAGCTTCCTTACCCTGACTTCTGTATCTGGCTCCAGTCTTCCCCTTGAATCTCATTAAATGGTAGTTTCTCACTGTGTTCCAGCCCTTCTGTTTCTCAGGTGCTCTGAGCTCTTTGTCCAACCACTGTTCCCTGGCATGGCATCTTAGTCTACAAGTCTATGGAGGCCTTCCCAGACCGTTCTGTCTGCAAATGGCCTTTGGACCTCTTGATCCCTGCATCTTGTCAAACCTTCATTTTCCTCTTTACTTTGCATTTAACCCCCCCCCACACACACACACACTGTATGCCCCAGGAGAGCACAGTCCCTGGCTCTCCTACTTACCAGTGTGTACCCAGTGCCTGGCACGGCCAGGTCTTTGAGTGTTTGCTGAGTGAAGGAAGGATGAAAACAGCCAATCTTAGCTAGAATCCTACTTTTAGGGCAAATTTTCCCATTTGACAATATACATAGTTTAGTATTTTTACTCATGCTTTTCTGGGTGTTTTGTTTCATTTGCATACTTTAATATCAGATTTTGTATGGACCGGGTGTTTTGTTCTTATCCACTGGGCTTGGGTGTTTGTTTAGCTCCTTGAACACATACCCAACTTACTTCACATCTCCTATGGTGCCTAGCAAAATGCCAGGCCTGCAGTAGTTACGGTGCTCAGTTAGTGTGGTTTGAAGACTTGCTGCCAAGTCCTGCCTTCGGTCAGTATAGGATGGAGGTATTGGAGTGGTAGAACTTTTCCACTTCCCACTGCCAAGATTTTGTATTTCCATCAGGTGCCAAATAAATGTTCATATTTGCTACTGCCGTGTGCTTGGTGTTTGTTTCTTCGATACTCGGTCTCTGGAGGCCATAGATTTTCATTCCTTTGATCGTTTACATAGTATCATCCTCCCCCATGCCTCACTAGGTGTACCTGGAACATAAAACCCCTTCTTTTGCTGCCACTATCTTTTTGGGTTTTTGCGTATAAGTGGAGGGTGTGCCTATGTGCATGGGGCCCATGCCCCCACCGTGTGCTTGACTCCTGTGAGGTCCACTCTTACGGTGGTCAGGGCTGAACATTGGGTGTCCCATTCCACTGCTTTTCTGCCCATTTTTATTTGAGCTAGTCTCTTACTAATCCCAGAGCTAATTGGGGCTGGCGAGGTGAGACCTCAACTTTTCAGGTTTCCCCTCCACAAGACTGGGGTTATAGATACATCTGTCCACACCAGCCCTTTATGTGGATCCTAGGGATCAGGCTCCAGCAGTCTCTCATGCCCTCATTATTTATTTATTTGACAGTGAGAAAGAGGGAGAGAGAGAGAAAATGGGTGTGTCAGGGCCTCCAGCCACTGCAAACAAACTCTAGATGCATGTACCACCTTGTGCATCTGGCTAATGTGGGCCCTGGGGAATTGAACCTGGGTCCTTTGGCTTTGCAGGCAAATGCCTTGACCACTAAGCCATCCCTTCAGCCCTCATTCTTCTTTTTAAATTAATAACATCATCATCGTTTTTTAAGATAGGGTTTCACTCTAGTTTAGGCTGACCTGGAATTCACTATGTAGTCTCAGGGTGACCTCGAACTCACAGTGATCCTCCTGCCTCTGCCTCCTGAGTGCTGGGATTAAAGGCATGCACCACCATGCCTAACTATCATCGTTATTATTAACAACATATTTCGTATGTATACATCATGTGTTGGTACCCTTTTTTTCCTCTTCCCTGCCCCCATTCCATGGGGGGCGTTCTGCCCTCATTCTTACACAGGAAGCCCTCAACTGCTGAGCCATCTCTACCCTGCACTGTCACTGTATGTGGCCAGAGGTGGACCTGTCTTAGTTGACAGAGCCCTGAGATTTCTCTTGGTGAGATGAGAGGAAAGAGCAGGCAGTGGTGGTTCTGGCTTATTAGATTATGGGATGGAGACTGGAATCACAGGTGGGGCTAGAATTGGAGGAAGAAAAGGAGAGGAGGGCTGGAGAGATGGCTTAGCAGTTAAGATGCTTGCCTCAAAGCCAGAGGACCCAGGTTCGATTCTCCAGTACCCACATAAGCCAGATGCACAAGGGGGCGCATGCATCTGGAGTTTGTTTACAGTGGCTAGAGGCCCTGGCGTGCCCATTCTCTGTCTCCTATCTGTCTCTCTCTCTCTCTCTCTGCTTGTACATAAATAAAATAATTAAAAAAAGAAAAGGAGAGGAGAGTAGGATTCTATTTCTCAATAAGGCCCAAATGAAATTTAAGGGTTTCTTTTGGTAGACAAAATGATCAGAGAATTGTTGATGTAAGCAATGGATCGTGAGTTGGTGGGTACTTGGGTTACATACCTGGACAGGCAAGTGTGCCAGAGCACAGGGGTTAGGGAGGTTTAATAAGAGGCAAGATACTCTGAAGATAGGAGCATTGGGTAGTAATCAACCATGGAAAGTTGTAAGACTAAGAGTGGTGGCTGGTGAAGCAAAATGCATTGAGCTGAGCTAAATATCACCAAATTGAAGAGAATTCAAGGTGGAAAAGCACTGAAGGCAAGTGCATAGAAAATAGACAGGTTGTACTTCTAGACAGGTAGTTCCAAGGGAGGGTGGGATACGAAAGTCTCAGAGGTTTAAGTAGACTTCATGGGCAGAAGTACCCCTCTTCAGGATAGGAAAGTTTTTGTGGTATGTTTGGCCATTTCAGAGCAGTGTCTGCCTGAGCTGGAGTCCCGTGTCCTTTCCACCCGCCCTTGAATGAGGAGGGTGTCAGGTTGAGTTTCACAGCTCTAGTCCCTTCCCCCACTTACCTCTGCCAGGGGATTCTCTTCTAAAATTATCCCCCTCCCTGAGGTGGGGGCTGCCCTCTGCTGCCCTTCCCCATCCTGTTTTCTCAGACAGGGAAAGGAAAACAGGAAGAAATGAAACAAGTGTTTGATAGAGCAAAGCCATGGTTTATGAACAGAGGGCGGAGGTGTGTGAAGAGGAAGAAGAGCTAAGCCTGACCGAGGGCTTGGTCTGCTACTGCAGCCGGAGCACAGGGCCTTGCATTCTTCACCTTCCATGGAACAACACTATTCTTCCTTTGTTTTTGTTTTTTTGTTTGTTTTTTTGTTTTTTTAAGGTATAGGAAAATAAGGCAACTATCAAAAGAGAAAGGAAGCGTCAAGCATGAACTCTAGATCTGCTGGGTCTATGTTTATTTAATTTTTTTTTAATACTTTTATTTGTGAACAGAGAAGAGAGAAAGAATGGGCACACCAGGGCCTCTTGCAGCTGCAAACGATTCCAGATACATGTGCCACTTTGTGCATCTGGCTTTATGTGGATACCTGGAAATTGAACCTGGCCTGCGAATTCCTTTAATCACTGAGCCATCTCCCCAGCTCCTAGGTCTGCCTTTAAAGATGCTAGAGACAGCTGGGCATGGTGAAGCATGCCTTTAATCCCAGCACTTGGGAGGCAGAGGTAGGAGGATTGCTGTGAGTTCAAGGCCAGCCTGAGATTACATAATGAATTCCAGGTCAGCCTGGGTTAGAGTGAAACCCTAACTCAAAAACCAAAAAAAAAAAAAAAAAGCTAGAGACTTTGGCCAAGGGAGATAACTGTCTCAGTTGCCCTTTTTCTTAAAAGGTTCCTGTGAGGGCTGGAGAGATGGCTCAGTGGTTAAGGCATTTGCCTGCAAAGCTAAATGATCCCAGTTTGACTCTACAGGAGCACAAGAGGGCACATGCATCTGGAGTTCGTTTGCAGTAGCCAGAGGCCCTGGCATACCCATTCATTCTCTCCCTCCCTCCCTCCCTCCCTCCCTCACCCCCCCCCCCCTCTCTCTCTCTCTCTCATAAATAAATAAATAAAGTGTATTCTTTTTTAAAAAGGTTCCTGAGAGTATTAAATTAAATGTGATGATGCAGGAAAAAGTGTATGATGTTTGAAAAGGCAGAAGGGAGTGAAAGGCTTGTGGCACACTACAGGGAAGGCTAATCTAAAAGGCATGGGAAATGCCCAGGCCTCTTAAAGAGTTGAGAAATGAGTATCAGAAAAGTGAGTGCTGTGCTGAAATTTCAGAACATAGATAGGCAGGGGTCCCATGCTAGCTGGGTATGCACAGGGAGAGAGAGGAGTGATAAAAACCCTTAAAGAGTGGTCATCATTGTCTAGAGAGGGAGCTCAGCAGTTAAAGACGCTTGCTTGCAAAGCTATGTTCAATTTCCCAGTACTCATGTAAAGCCAGATGCACAAAGTGGTAGTGGTACATGAGTCTGGAGTTCATTTGTGGTGGCAGGAGGCCCTGGAGTACCCGTGTATTTTCATTTTAATTCATATTCTCTCTCTGCTTGCAAATAAATAATAATAAATAAAATTCAAAAAAGTGGTAATCGGCTTTACCCTTGAGAGTGGCTCATATTTTTTTGGAATAAACTCTGTCTAATAAAAGGAAAAGAGTGATAGTGGGGCTGGGGATGTAGCTCGGTAGAGGTATACATATGAGCTGGGCGTGGTGGCGCACGTCTTTAATCCCAGCCCTTGGAAGGCAGAGGTAGGAGGATCGCCGTGAGTTCAAGGCCACCCTGAGGCTACATAGTGAATTCCAGGTCAGCCTGAGCTAGAGTGAGACCCTACCTCAGAAAAAAAAAAAAAAAAAAAGTACACATATGAGGCCTTGTGTTCAATCCCCAGTACCCAGAGTGGTGCTCCTATTTACTACACTAGGGAGGCCGTAGGAGAATCTATGTAAAGCTAAAAGAGTACAATATCATTCATGCTTGCTTATGAGTCTGCTCTCAGGTTTCACTGGGCTCCCCAAAAGCCCATCTTTGGCCCCTCAAATCAGAACCTAAGCATCAGGCCTAATGGGGTGTTGGAGGGCGGGGGTCACATAGTTTACATTTAGTTCATGGGATTTAAACCATTGCTAGTTTTGAACACAAGATAATTCTCAAACCCTTCTTGTGCCGCCCTAGCAGCCTGTAGGTGTGCCTGATTCTGCTAACTTGGAATTATGGTGAGCACTTTCCTTGTGCAGCGCTCATCTTGAGCAGATGTGATCACCTTCCAAACCCTGCCTGTCTCTGCCTTCAGACCTCAATCCATGACCTCGCTGCTCCCATGTACAGACCTGACTTATTCAGGAATACTAGGGAAGCAGTAATAGAATCTGATATTTCACTTTCTGGATTTTTGAGGTAGGGTCTCACTCTATCCCAGGCTGACCTGAAACTCACTCTGGAGTCCACGCTGGCCTTAAACTCACAGCGAACCCCCTGCCTCAGCCATCCAAGTTCTGGGATTAATACCTGACTGATATTTTAAGTTGCCTACAGACAGTGGTTTTCTAGGAGAGCCAGACTCCACAAATGGGTGAAAAAAATCACTGTCTCTTGACATTTTCCAAGAACATCATCTCACTTTGGCCCACTAATCTCTTCACTGAGGAATTATTCCTTTCATTTCTCACCCATCTCTCCTTCATTTCTGTCTACAGAAAAGACAATCTTTACTCTCTCAACCATCTTTGTAAGTTGTACTGTTAGCCTTGAGATCATAGGACTGATGCTAGAAAGGGTAGTGTTTGTTGATTTGTTTCGGTTTTATGGGTATATAGTTAACAAATGAAATTGTACACTGTTAAAGTTTGCAGTCTTACACACTGGTCTATGGCTACACTGAAACGATCACTGGAATCAAGGTAGGTAACCATTACCTCACATTGTTACCCTTAAGGGTATATGAGGTAATAACCCTTGAATTACCCTCTTAGCAGATTTCAAATGTGCAGTGCAGTGTTGTCGAACATAATCACCATGTGCATTGGATCTCCAGAACTTATTCATAACTGACAACTGTGTACCCATTGACCAATATCTCCCTGATACCCACTCCCCTGGCCCAGTCAATGGCAACTACCCCTTTCTACTCTTTTCTCTGAGTCCTTTAGAAATGAGATCACACAGTGTTTGAATATATCTGACATATTTTACTTGGCATGTCCTCGAGATTCACTCATGTTTCTTCTTTTCACTGATAGGATCCCATTGTACATATCCACCACCTTCTCTTTATCTGTTAACAGACACGTAGGTTATTTTTATATCTTGGCTGTTAAGAGTAATGCTGCAGTGATCAAGAGTACAAATATCCCTTAGAGATAGATAATGGTTTATTTGCCTCGGGGTATATAGCCAGGATTGGGATTACTGGATTATCTGGTAGCTCTGTATCTCATTTTTGGAGGAATTCCCATACCGTCTTCTGTAAGGACTGGGATGGTCTCTGGTCCCACGGTCAGTACACAAGGGTTCCCTTTTCTCTGCATCCTCACCAACCCTTGCCAAGTCTGGCCTTGGTGCAAAGCCATTAGCTATCCTAGCACGTGTGAGGAGACAGACCCCTCTGGAGTTTGATCAGCTTCCTGGTGACCATGATGCCAAGCATGAAGAAGGTGCTTTTGCTAGCATCCATTTTCCCACTGCCTTCGAGCAATCCCGTTTAGCGTAGGTTAACATTACACAGCAGACCAGATGCTTGGTGTCTGTGCCCGGCAGTTCCTGGACCTGGGCTGTCCTGGGAGAGATCCCACTTGAGGGACCCTAAACTTGAGTTTTCCTCAGTTTCTTCTACCCTGAGGAATTTATAGGGAAGAAATGAATACCTTAGCAGCATTGGTGAGAAAAAAGAAACATGATGGCAGATGGAACATTTTGACCTGGGTCAAAATTTAATTTATTGGCCAGAAAAGGGAATCAGTTACTTCCTCACTTTCTTTGGTTTGTTGGGATCATCAGGAATGAGAAACGCTCCTAACCTCCACCTTCCCATTGGCCCTGGCCTACTTCCTCTTCTCCCTTGTTATCTAACCAACCCTGGGAGAGATGTCATGGGTGCCCCAGTCCAAATGGAACTTCCATCCCTCTCCCTAGAACCGCTCTGATGATAAGTCTGGGAAGTGAGGGTCATTCCAGAACTCAAGGCCGTCACCCCTGTTTCCCACAGCAGTCCACACCCAGTGGGTGACAAGGGTGGGGTCAGGGGATGCTACCAGAGTGTTATAGCAGGCTCCAGCAGATGGGCAGAGAACTGGGGGAGAGAGCCAGGAATGGGGTGGCTATACCGTTCCGGATCCAGATGAGGAATGAGCCCTGCATAGATACTCGCTTGGAACAGCGTGACAGAAAGAGATGGCAGAGAGACACCAGTTACTCTCCCAGGTGAGTTACCTGTCCTGTATTCTCAGACTTTTGAATGACTTCACCCAGCACCACCACACCTATCCCTTCTACATACTCAAGGAGAGGCGGCTGCTCTGGAGGACTACAGGCAAGATTCAGTTCAACTACAGTCTAGAGAGCACCCGACTGTTTCCCGTCCTGGTCGCAGTGATATTTATAGGGGCTGGAGGTCTAGGGAGGGAACAATGCCTCTGGCTGGCAGAGGGGATTCCCTGTGGGGCTGCCCCACAGGTTCTCATCCCAACCCCCAATCCCACACTGCACTCACACCTGCTTCGACCCCAGGCAGATCAGATGTGGCACTAGGGGGGGTCATGTGATGGAGAGGCAACTATAAATAGCTGGAGGTGGGCATGGTGCCCCAGACGCCTTGGGGACAAGTGAGAACAGAGGCTTAAGGAACTGCACTGTGAGGAGAGTGGGGCAAACAGGCCAAGGCCTGGCTGGGGCTGGGGCTGGGGGAGGACACATGGAGCGATCCCAGTCCCAGCAGCATGGAGGTGAACAAAGCTGGTGGGGTAGTGCCCCCCAGTACCAGTACATGTCTTTTGAACACTGTACCAGCTATGGACTGCCCTCAGAGAATGGTGGTCTTCAGCACCGGCTCCGAAAGGACACAGACCCCCGGCACAACGTCCACCCCACACAGGTAAAGTCCTGGGTGGAGGGGAGCAATGGAGGGGCACCAGGGAGCCAGGGATTGGTGGAGATTACACACGAGTTTGTTTTTTTTAAACTTAAAGTAATGTGTTCAAGGTATGAAAGGATTACAAAGATCTAGGCTTGGTCTAAGTATGCACTTATCAAGATATGTATGCACTTTCACAAAGCCTTTACTGACAGAATAACTGAACCTTCTGGAAAACCAGCAGAGAGACATACATGAAGAGGGCATGCTTACATAAGCTACAGAGTGATTCTTACAGGAGCTACACGTGCTATGAGTGTCTCTCACCCTCACACACACACAGACACCGTGGGACTTCTGCCCACAGTGTCCTGCAGAGCGCATACATACACACACGTACACGAACGCTTCTCCAGAAGGAAGAAGAAATGAGTTGGGGAAAGAAGGGAAGGCAGACCGAAACGTCAGACCACAGACCAGTGTCAAAATGAGCAGAGTGAGGGAATCCAGCTTGGAGGTGTGCTGTGGTGGAGAGCTTGCCTGATGTGTACATGGGCCCTGAGGCCTTGCCTTATGGGAAAAAGAAACAACAACAACAACAAAAAAACATTTCATGAAGCCTCAGAAAGATGCCAAGATGTGTTCCTAGCTGGCACCAGTGGGGTGCCAACCAATGTTTAGGAGAGGGAAAATGGGGATGGGCAGAGGAAGGAAAGTTGTGAAATTGCCTTGGCAGAGTTCCAGCCCACAAGAAGTGCTCCTTTCACTCAAAGAATGCCGTGTGTCAGGATAGGAGTCGGAAGGGCAGAAGATCTGACTACGAGGGTTCTCAGTGATAGAGCCATGCTCCTGCAGGTGTTGGGCTGAGAGTCCAGGGGTGGGCTATGCAGGTGATCTCAACACTGGGGTCAAGAGGTTCCATTCTCCATCTGTCTAAGAGTAGTTTACAGGCAGTAGGGAGAGGGGCCTATTGGAAAGCAGGTTGTAAATGTCAGGGCCAGCTCATTCTCACTCATTTCCAGAGGAGGGGTGACAGTGAGGGGGACACACTGGCCAAAGGAGCATGATGTGGAAATGACTGGCAAGTTAGTGTGGGGAGCAGAGTCCATCCACAGCACCCTGAAAACAAAGAGTTTGATATAAGTTTTTGTCTTCCTTTCTTTAGATTTCATTTTGTGTGTGTGTGTGGTGTGTGCACGTGTGTATGCAGATGAGTGTGCCAGAGAAGTCAAGTGCCCTCTTATCACTTATGTGTGTGTTTCCTTGAGAAGAGCTCTCTCCCTCAACACAAAGCTGCTGTCTGTCAGCAAGCCCTCAATTTTCCAAGCACCGCTCCACTGCACACTGGTTACAGATGTTCATGGTCACACCCAGCGTCTTCATGAGTCCCAGGGAGTCAAACGTGGTGGCCTCCCCCTCCAGAGTCCATCCCACTTACGCGGCAAGTGTTCTTAACTGCTGAGCCATTTCCCCAGCCAAGTTTTTATGATGGAAAACGTCATGCACAAAAGAGAAAATGGCATAATGATCATCCAAGTACAGGTATACGGGAGTCATCAATATTTTCTCAAGATTGTTTTTTGCTCCTTTCCAGTCCCACCCTCAGCCCTACACACACACACACACACACACACACACACTGGCAAATTTATAGCACTTTTCGGGCAGGACAAGTAATGCAGGGGTTATGGGGGCAGGCTTAAACTGGTCAGTGGACTACACCCCTTACAGACATATATGCTAACCCAAGGAAGAATCTACCTTCCTCATATGTTGGTGGGAACCCGGTTCACTCATTTTGGGAAGTAGAATGACCTGCCTTATTAGATCTGGTTCCTGTCTGTGCCTACAAACTCTGGGAAGTGTGAGATCTGTGGATTTTCCCTGAGCTTGATAGAGGACCCACGTGCGTAAGGGAAGACAGGCACACCAATACAAAATGCCAGCAAGAACTATGGGGCCCCATGAAGATGCAGATGTTTATTGAGTCCAAAAAAGGGAGGTTTGAACTGGAGAGATGGCTTAGCGGATAAAGCACTTGCCTGCGAAGCCTAAGGACTCATGTTTAACTCTCCAGGTCCCATGTAAGCCAGACGCACAGTGACACAAGTGCACAAGGTCACACATGCACACAAGGGGTATATGTATCTGGAGTTCGACTGCAATGGCTAGAGGCCCTGGCATGCCAATTCCCTCTCTCTGTCTCTCCCCGCCCTTTAAATATTTTTGATTTATTTATTTGAGAAAGGGGGAGAGAGAGAGAAAGAGGCAATGGGTGGGGGAAGAATGGGGGTGCTAGGGCCTCCAGCCACTGCAAACGAACTCCAGACACATGCACCACCTTGTGCATCTGGCTTACGTGGGTCCTGGGGAATCAAACCTAGATTCTTAGGCTTTGCAGGCAAGTGCCTTAACCACTAAGCCATCTCTCCAGACCGCTCTTTCACTCTTACATTTTAAAAAAGCATTCAGTTGGGCTTGCCTCAAAAAGAAAGAAAGAAAGAAAAAGAAAGAAAGAAAGAAAGAAAGAAAGAAAGAAAGAAAGAAAGAGAGAGAAAGAAAGAGAAAAGAAAAGAAAGGAAAGGAAAAGAAAGGAAAAGAAAAGAAGGAAAGAAAGAAAAGAAAAAAGAAGAAAAGACCATAAAGGCCACTCGGGCCTAGTCCTGTTCAAGTTGGGGTACAAAAGAGGGAAGTCAAGGCAGGGTGTACTGGTTAAGTACAAAAACATACAGAATGCATAACATGCTCACCAATGTGGATATCCAGTTTCAGTACAGTTTTCTGTACCTCTTCTTCCAAGTAGAGATCAGCCTCCTTGATGAAGCTACTGTGGGCCAAGTGGTGTCTGGGTTGAGGAACTAAGAGGGAGTCAGGTAGCTTTCTTGTTAGTTTTGAGTGACTGGGACCTGAATGTAAAAAAAACAGAAAAAAATGTTTGTAAGCATGCCCTCGTAATCTCCACTTTATTTGAGATCAGAGATCGCTCCTTTCCATATCTCTTGACTAAAGGAATTACCTAGAGATCTGTTTTTCCATAACAGGGAGTATCCCTTTCGGAAAATTTAAATCTGATCCTGGCATTATGGTTAGTTAAGCTCAACCCCCAAAACTTGGCTTCATGGCTGTCCTCTTTGTGAGCCAGCCCCTATCCCAGACCAATCAGTCCTCATTCTGGCTCACTTGAAATTGAAGGTGAAGCCCACCACAATAAGGTTATAAGTAACTGCTTACTAGGTGGGAAGTCTCTCTTATTGCTGCCTAAAGATCCTGTCCTGGTAAGCCTCCCCACCCCTAATCCCACATGGGCTTTCTACCGCCTCCTGCCCTCCAAATGATGGGAGCTCTCTGCACTTCCTCCTCTTTCCTTCTCTTAATCTAATAAAGTCCCTCTAAACCTCACCCTCTGGTCTATAGACAAGAATAGACAAGAATCTGGGGTACCCTAAATTTGTTGGTGCATTGGCAGATTGGTGTTTTAGCAAAGAACCCCCAAATTCCTGTTTCATGGTAACTAGAATAAAGAATGGGGAAGGAAGGACAAAAAGAAAAAAAAAGAAAAAAAGAAAGGAGAGGGGAGGTCAGGGTGACCACAAATACTGTGCCCTCAATGCCCACAGCTCAAAAGAACTCTCCTTTTCTCTGTGAATATGATGTCCTCTGTGTTCCCTTTGTTGTTGTTGTTGTTTTCAAGGCAGGGTCTCACTCTAAACCCAGGCTAATCTGGAATTTACTCCATAATCCCAGTCTGGCCGAAAATTCATGGCACTCCTCCTCCCTCTGCCTCCCAAGTGCAGGGATTAGAGACATGTGCTACCATGCTGGGCTCTCTGTTCTTTTTCTTCTTCTTCTTCTCCTCCTCCTCCTCCTTCTTCTTTTGAGGTAGGGTGTCACTCTAGCCCAGGCTGATCTGGAATCACTATGTAGTCTCAGGCTGGCCTCAGACTCACAGCGATCCTCCTCCCTCTGTCTCCCAAGTGCTGGGATTAAAGGTGTGCACCACCAAGCCTGGCTTCTGTGTTCTTTTCAACACTTCAAGACAGACGTTGACCATTCTCCTTCCATACAGCTATATGGGCATCAGAAAATACCATATTCAGAAAAGGAGCACAAGAACAGAGGAGTGCCCAAGAAGATGGGCTCCAGTTCCTCCTTGGACAGCACAGATGAGGACCACTATTCTAAATGTCAAGGTGATGGGGACTGAGGAATAAAAGAATCTGGAATAGAAGGAGGTACAGGGATTAGTAGAATAACTTGGATTTCCATTGTGCCACACACACACACACACACACACACACACCCCTCCTTCACACTTTGCTTTGTGCCCTACCGTTTCCTTCATCAACCACAAGAAACAAGTTTTAGATTGGGAATTCATGTGCTTGTGGGAGACAGGCATGGGGGAAAGGCATTTTCTGAAAGGACAGGGGTAGCAACGAGCAGAGATGGGAAGAGACAGCCAGTGTTAACACGTATGGCAGCTCCCCCACCTCTCCAGCCACGCTTTCCTCTTTGTTTACCCTGTCCTCTTCCCAGACTGTATCCACCGCCTGAAACGCGTGATCAGAAGACAGCTGGGGGAAGACTGGATCTTTCTCGTGCTCCTGGGCCTACTGATGGCTCTGGTCAGCTGGTGCATGGACTATGTCAGTGCCAAGAGCCTTCAGGGTAGGTCCGGGTGGTCTGCTGCCCTGCGCCTCCCCCCTAAGGCATGTTAGGTGTGTTTGGGCCAAGGATGCTGCGTGAGTGCTCAGGTGGGACCGTGGCCCCAAACTAGACCAAACTCATCGAGACCCAGATCTCCCAGCCAAGCTCTGGTTGCCCCCCGAATGAAGTGGCTTGCTTGCCCCAGTGTCCCCGGAACCTTCCCATTTTCAGCACTGTAAGTTCCAGCTCCCAGGAAACCCTCAGTTGTGGGCAAGCCTGGAAATGGCCATTAGCCAGGCACTACATACCTGTAACCAGGCACTACAGCTTCATACTCACCTGTGACTCACAGCACTGCCCACTACCTCAGCCAGAGGAATGTGAACAGATATTTCACCTCCTGCGGCTTAGAGTTTCCACGAGTACAAAGAGAGTTGTGCCCCAGACTGGGGAAAACGAGATACCCAGGGCTTAATAACACACCCAGCATGCTCTCTGGTGCTGTGGACATGAGGCTAGCAGTGAGATGTACCCCTGATTTGGATATGTGTTCCCGCAGCCTACAAGTGGAGCTATGCCCAGATGCAGCCCAACATCCCCCTGCAGTACCTGGTCTGGGTCACCTTCCCACTTGTCCTCATCCTCTTCAGCGCTCTCTTCTGCCATCTCGTGTCTCCCCAGGCTGTTGGTGAGAACTTTCAATAAGACCACACAATATGGTTTCCTGCAGACCTTCCTTCCACTCTGAACTCCTCCTGTCCTCCAGCCCAACCTCTAGCACGGCTGCCTCATGGTCCTCCCCAGTGCCATTTCCAGGGCCATCTCCTGTGTCACCTCGTATTTGAACCTATTTTGACCCTTTTAGGCTCTGGTATCCCTGAAATGAAGACAATCCTCCGTGGGGTTGTCCTGAAGGAATATCTCACACTCAAGGCCTTTGTGGCCAAAGTGGTAGCCTTGACCGCCGGGCTGGGCAGTGGCATCCCTGTGGGAAAGGAGGTAGGTCTATAGAGCTGAGGCATAGAATGAGAGAGGTGCTATCAGGGGGTACATAGGGAGGTAGGGGGAAGGGATGGGGAGACAGAACAATCTAGAAGGGTACTTTGGGAGCAGAAGTGGACAGGCAGGGACAGGACTAAACCAGGGCCAAGGAACAGTAATAAGAAAGCTTGGAAGGTCCTTGTACTAGGGAATGGTAGAAATGTCAATGCTGAGAGGCCTTATAGCAATCATGGTTGATATTTGGGGTTGGATAATTCTGTGCTGGGGGAGGAGGTTGCTCTGTGCACTGTGGGATGTTAACAGCATCTCTGACTCTAACCCTGATACCAGCAACCCCTAGTGGTGACAACCAAAATGCCTTCAGATTGCCAAAATATTTCTTGGGGGTAAAAATCAATCCAGGCCAATCCCTGTGTTGGTCTGTTTGTGATTGATTACTTGATTGGTTGATTGAGTCAGGGTCTCACTGTAGTCCAGGCATACCTAGAAGTCATTCTAACCCAGGCTAGCCATGAACTCATGGTGATCCTTCTACATCAGCTTCCCAAGTGCTGGTATTATAGCCATGAGCCACCACGTCTATCTCTATTTTGAGACTGGATCTCATTATAGCCCAGGCTAGCCTGGAACTCACTATGTAGCCCAGGCTGACCTTAAACTCAAGGCATAGCTCCTACCTCAGTCTCCTGAGTGCTGAAATTACAGGTGTGAACCACCATGCCTGGCTGACTCCCCTGTGTTTTAACATGACAAAACTGAGGCCTACAAAGTGGCTGTACTTCCACAAGGTGGCATCTCAGGGCTCCTTCAGCTTTGGTCCTCATATACACACTTTGCCCCTCCTATCTGTATCCACACAGCGGCCAGAGACATCTTTCAGATACGAAATGGGACACTTCTGACCTCTGATCAATAACTTCTCAAGAAGTTTTCATACCACTTAATGAAATCAGCACTTCTCACAGCAGCCTGTCAGACATAGGCATGTCTGCTGCCTCTGTTGAGGCCTGGAGCCTCAGCCTGCCCCATTCCTATGCTAGGGTCACATGGCTCTCTTCTCATTCCTCCCCCATGCCATATGTGTCTCACTTAGTATTCTGCACTCTATCCCCTCTGCCTGCAACACTCCTACTCTTGGCACCCATGAGACTCACTCAGTCAGTCAAGGCACTAACTCAGCTGTAACTGGTCAGGGAGACCTCCACAGACCACCTTCTCTAAGCCCATGTCCCCATCCTCTCTCTCTCTTCTCACTTTTATCATCTCCCTTCCTTTTTGGAATGAGGTTCCTTCAGGCAGAAATCCAGGTCCAGGGCCTAGGGCAGGACATACTAGTTCAGTGAGGCCTCAATGTTTGCCCTCCAGACCTCAACCTGAGCCCCAGCTCTGCTGCTCTCTTCCAGGGTCCTTTTGTCCACATTGCCAGCATATGTGCTGCTGTCCTCAGCAAGTTCATGTCCATGTTCTGTGGGGTCTACGAGGTAAGGGTGAGACAGTGCCACGCAGTAGGGGCCAGCTGGTGGAAGGAAGCCATGCATGCACAGGGAGCCAGGGAGGGCTGGCTGTGGTGCTGAAGGGGGCCTAGCACTAACGCGTGCTTCTGGTCTCCATGCCCCCACCTGCTGGCCCTGGCCACATCATGCCTCTGTTCAGCATTTGCCTGTCCTTCTGTTGTCTGGCCCTTCCTGATCCTGCCCCTCTGCGGCACCCTGAGCCAGGACTGTCCCCGTGCTCCCTTCCTAATCCATGTGGACTCTGTCAGTTTCCTTCCATGCTCCCGTCTATGCTTCCTGCTTCCCACCCACTAGTTTACATGTTGCTACCACCTGCCTTGTCCGTCACCCTATCTCCCACCCCACTGTTCATTGCCCTGTCCATGCTCCTGTCTCCCACCCCACTGCTTGCCCCTGCTTCCCCAACCCCACTAGTTTACATGTTCCCACCCCACTGTTCATTGCCCTGTCCGTCACTCTGTCTCCCACCCCACTGTTCATTGCCCTGTCCGTCACCTGTCTCCCACCCCACTGTTCATTGCCCTGTCCGTCACTCTGTCTCCCACCCCACTGTTCATTGCCCTGTCCGTCGCCCTGTCTCCCACCCCACTGTTCATTGCCCTGTCTCCACCCCACTGTTCATTGCCCTGTCCACCCTGTCTCCCACCCCACTGTCTCCCTGTCTCCCACCCCACTGTTCCCACCCCACTGTTCATTGCCCTGTCCTGTCTGTCTCCCACCCCACTGTTCATTGCCCTGTCTCCCTGTCTCCCACCCCACTGTTCATTGCCCTGTCCGTCGCCCTGTCTCCCACCCCACTGTTCATTGCCCTGTCTGTCGCCCTGTCTCCCACCCCACTGTTCATTGCCCTGTCCATCACTCTGTCTCCCACCCCACTGTTCATTGCCCTGTCCATCACTCTGTCTCCCACCCCACTGTTCATTGCCCTGTCCGTCCCTCTGTCTCCCACCCCACCACTGTTCATTCTCCCACCCCACTGTTCATTGCCCTGTCCATCACTCTGTCTCTCCCACCCCACTGTTCATTGCCCTGTCTGTCGCCCTGTCTCCCACCCCACTGCCCTGTCCCCCACTCTGTCTCCCACCCCACTGTTCATTGCCCTGTCACTCTGTCTCCCACCCCACTGTTCATTGCCCTGTCCTCTGTCTCTCCCTGTTCATTGCCCCACTGTCTCCCACCCCACTGTTCATTGCCCTGTCCATCACCCTGTCTCCCACCCCACTGTTCATTGCCCTGTCCGTCGCCCTGTCTCCCACCCCACTGTTCATTGCCCTGTCCATCACTCTGTCTCCCACCCCACTGTTCATTGCCCTGTCTGTCGCCCTGTCTCCCACCCCACTGTTCATTGCCCTGTCCGTCGCCCTGTCTCCCACCCCACTGTTCATTGCCCTGTCCATCACTCTGTCTCCCACCCCACTGTTGCCCATTGCCCTGTCCCACCCCATCACTCTGTCTCCCACCCCACTGTTCATTGCCCTGCCCTGTCTCCCACCCCACTGTTCATCACTCTGTCTCCCACCCCACTGTTCATTGCCCTGTCCATCACTCTGTCTCCCACCCCACTGTTCATTGCCCTGTCGCCTCTGTCTCCCACCCCACTGTTCATTGCCCTGTCCATCGCCTCTGTCTCCCACCCCACTGTTCATTGCCCTGTCTCACGCCTGTCTCCCACCCCACTGTTCATTGCCCTGTCCGTCGCCCTGTCTCCCACCCCACTGTTCATTGCCCTGTCTGTCGCCCTGTCTCCCACCCCACTGTTCATTGCCCCCACCTGTCTCCCACCCCACTGTTCATTTGCCCTGTCTCCCACCCCACTGTTCATTGCCCCTGTCCGTCACTCTGTCTCCCACCCCACTGTTCATTGCCTGTCCATCTCTGTCTCCCACCCCACTGTTCATTGCCCTGTCTCCCTGTCTCCCACCCCACTGTTCATTGCCCTGTCTGTCGCCCTGTCTCCCACCCCACTGTTCATTGCCCTGTCTGTCACCCTGTCTCCCACCCCACTGTTCATTGCCCTGTCAGTCACTCTGTCTCCCACCCCACTGTTCATTGCCCTGTCCGTCACCCTGTCTCCCACCCCACTGTTCATTGCCCTGTCTGTCACCCTGTCTCCCACCCCACTGTTCATTGCCCTGTCCGTCACTCTGTCTCCCACCCCACTGTTCATTGCCCTGTCTGTCCCACCCCACTGTTCATTTGCCCTGTCTCCCACCCCACTGTTCACGTCGCCCTGTCTCCCACCCCCACTGTTCATTGCCCTGTCCTGCCCTGTCTCCCACCCCACTGTTCATTGCCCTGTCCGTCGCCCTGTCTCCCACCCCACTGTTCATTGCCCTGTCTGCCCCTGTCTCCCACCCCACTGTTCATTGCCCTGTCCGTCACTCTGTCTCTGTCATTGCCCTGTCTCTGTCTCCCACCCCACTGTTCATTGCCCTGTCCGTCACTCTGTCTCCCACCCCACTGGGCGCCCTGTCTCCCACCCCACTGTCCTGGTGCCAGCCTGTCTCCCACCCCACTGTTCATTGCCCTGTCCGTCACTCTGTCTCCCACCCCACTGTTCATTGCCCTGTCCGTCGCCCTGTCTCCCACCCCACTGCTTTCGCCCTGTCTCCCACCCCACTGTTCATTGCCCTGTCCGCAAGTCTCTGTCTCCCACCCTACTGTTCATTGCCCTGTCCATCACTCTGTCTCCCACCCCACTGTTCATTGCCCTGTCCATCACTCTGTCTCCCACCCACTCTGCCTTACACGTTGCTACCATGCGCCTTGTCTGTCTGGCTTCTCTGTTGCAGACCGTGCCTGGGCAGCTTGACCTCCTGGTGCCAGCCTGTGCAGTGGGCGTGGGGTGCTGCTTTGCAGCCCCTGTTGGAGGCAAGTCTCACTTCCTCCCTACCTGGGTTGCCTGAGCCTGACTTGGGGGGAAGTTGGGCGGCTGCCACCGCGTTGGGGTACATGGGCCATACTCACTGCAGGGACTGGTGGGTAGGCATCCAGGGAGTGACTGTGGAGTACAGTCCCTGGTCTCCAGGGACCCATATGTCTCCTCCAAAGGGCTGAGTGTTCTTGTGACACTGGCTGTTCTTTTATACGGGCTTTATTGGTACTTGGCTCTTCCGAGTCCTTGCCCACCTCTTTTGCTACTGTTGCTTCTCTTCAGCCCTCTATGGACATTATTGCTGATTTTTTTAAAGTAGGGTTTCCCTCTAGCTCAAGCTGACCTGGAATTCACTATGCAGTCTCAGGGTGGCCTCGAACTCACAGTGATCCTCCTACCTCTGCCTCCCGAGTGCTGGGATTAAAGGCGTGCACCACCACACCCGGATATTGCTGATTTTCATTTATATGGCATTTTTGTTTCATTTCTGTTGCTGGCCTTGAGCTTATGAGGTCACTTCCTGTTTGCCAAACTCACTGAATTTCTCCTAGCCTGGGAGCTATTGGGGTGGTAAGATCATGGTCCTGCTCTGCCACGTAAGCCTCTCACTCTGCCCTGTTTCTTCTCTTCCCCTCTCTCTGCCCCTGTCGTTCTCCTCCCACCTGTCTCTCTGTCTGTCTCTCCCTAGTAGCAGCCATACTATTACACTGACATCCTGACGGTGGGCTGTGCTGTGGGGGTCGGCTGCTGTTTCGGCACACCACTTGGAGGCAAGTGTCCCCCCACTCTACCAATGCACCAACCCACTTACCTGTCCTTGCTCACAGATTGCTCTTTGTCAGCCTCGCCAAGCGCTAGAAGTGGATTAGAATTTTCTTATTAGAACAAAAACAGCTTTCAGTTAACATTAGCTATATGCCTAGGAATGTTCTAACAACTTTACATGGATTTCTGCCCAACACCCTGTGACAGCAAGCACCCCATCACAGAGAAGGCCAATGGATGGACAAGGGTGGGTTCTCAGCTAGTGCACAGCCAGGGATCAGGACAATGGCGGTCCTCGAGGTCCCCCAGCTTATGTTAAAATATATTTATATTTCTGGATACTTTTGTTCTTCGTGTGTTATGTCTTGTAACAGGGATATCTATGTACTTTTCTTCCAGAGAAAAGTTAGCTTTTAGTTAAGACAGGTAATTTAGGTGGACTTTATTTAGATTAACAGTTACAATGAGGTTAAGTGAGAAATCCTTAAGTGAGCTTTAAGAGAGAGTTTTAAAAGAAAGTTGTTCCTCGGTGTGATGGCAATTTACAGTTGAGCTCTTTCTATTATATAAGGAAAACAGTGATCTTTCTCACGGATTACTAACTCTTGGACATGGCCTCAAGAGGCAGCTTATTTGTTTATTCATCAGAATTGAGTGGTAGCTATATTAACGGGGCAGGATGCTATGGATCAGTCATTGGAGTCACTGGGAATGAAAAGAACACCAGGTTGATCACTGAAGGACACAACTGCAGGAGGTCATATGCTCTTTACATGACCAGCTGCTAGGGGTTTATTTTCAACTATGACAAGAAGTCATTCCATAGAGGAGTCTTCTAGATATGTAAAATGGCGTGGCCCTGGAGTGATGTCTGGGTCTGTGCTCTCACGATACCAAAGCAGGCAGCAAGAGGAGGTCAGTGAGCATGCTCCACCAGCATCCTGTTGGCACTTCTGTTGTCAGCTCTAGTCATTAAAGTCACAAGCCCCTGTCCACGAATGGTAGTGCCTTTGAATTTCTATACACATTAAGTATTCATACCTGTATTTACACACACACTGCCTTTATTTGCCCCTTAGCCTTCCAAATAGAGGTCAAAAGAGTATTTTTACAGCAGAATGTGTTTCTTGGACATAGTCTCCCTGAAGCTGCCATATTTCTGAGACGAGTGAGGAAGGTTCTCTTGGTCTTGCTGAGAGTATGGGAAAGGCAGAGCCCTTAGGAGAGTTACACACACACACATTGCTCTTGACACAAGAAATTGTTAAGTACTTGGAAGGGAAGGGCTGTGCCCAGGCTGTTCATGTTAAGTGGCAAATAACAAATATATCTGAAAATGGCACTACTTGATTTTTTTATGAATATAGAATGACTCTGAAAGAAAAAAAAAGCACTAGTATTAATCCAGGTATGGTGGCACACACCTTTAATCCCAGCACTCGGGAGGCAGATGTAGGAGGATCACCGTGAGTTCAAGGCCACCCTGAGACTACATAGTGAATTCCAGGTCAGCCTAGGCTAGAAGGAGGCTCCACCTTGAAAAACAAAAAAGACAAAGACTAGTATTAAGATCACTTAGGGCTGGAGAGATGGCTTAGCGGTTAAGGCGCCTGCCTCCTAAGCCTAAGAATGCTGGTTCCAATCTCCAGCGGTTCCAATCTCCAGGCCCCATGTTCAGCCAGATGCAAAGTGACGCAAGGGTGCAATGCCGCACTTGACCACAAGGGGGCACACGCATCTGGATTTCGTTTGCAGCAGCTGAGAGGCTGCTGGTGTGCCCATCTCTTTCTGTCTTCCTCTTCCTCTCTCTCTGTCTCTCTCTCTAAAAAAAAAAAAAAAGATCACTTATTCACAGCCTATGCAACTCTTAACTTCCTCATGCTGGTGAAAGAAATATAAATCAGGGACTGGATGGATGGCTCAGTGGTTAGGGTGCTTGCCTGCAAAGCCTAATGACCCAGGTTTGATTCCCCAGAACCCACGGTAAAGCCAGATTCACAAGATGGCTCATGCATCTAGAGTTTGGTTTTGGTGGCTAGAGACCCTGTGACATGCTCATTCTCATTCTCTCTCTCTCTCACCATAAAATAAATTAGTAAAATTTTACAAAAGGAAATATAATTCAGCATCCTATTGCACTGGAAAATGTCCTTTTGCTCCCAGTATGTGCCAGGCACAGGCTCAGTCCTGTGCTCACACAGGGCTCAATGAGCCAGACACACAGATCATCACAGCCAGGTAAATGCCCAGTGGTGTTCCAAGGAAAATACAGTGGGAGCCTTTAAGGTTGCCTTAAAGGGGAAGCCTTTGAGGCTTTACAAAAGAGACAGCACTTGGCTGAAGCATAATTAATAAGTAGGAATTCACAAGGAAGAAAGTGTGCTCTGGACAGAATGGACAGCATCTAAAGTCAAGGTCTGCCATTACAGTAGGTAAGACAGGAAAGGATCATAGGAATGAGTGTGGACAGGAGGTCGTCAGAAGTCAGGACAAGAAAATAGGCTTGTTCTCTTGGCAGGAATTTGCCCAAATGTGCTTCATAGAACCGTTCTTTATGGTGTTAATAGGTGTAATGTGTGAAAAGAAATTGTTGCAAGGTCAAATTTGTTGGAAAATGCTTGAGTAATTAGGCAGCTAAAAATAAATAAACTGGGAAGAAAGATTATCAGAATGTCTGGGATGCTGACATGCATTGTGAATACTCAAGATGACTATGAACAGCATTTCCCGCCAAACTGCTTTTGCAGGGACCATCCCGCGGGACCTGTAGTATCTTGTGGGGCTGACTGGGGAAATACTGTTGTGGGCAAAGTGAAACCACGGAAGGGTTTTCTACAAGGAAGTGACACGGCCAGCTTTGTGTACTCATCCAATCCCCTTGGCACATGTGTAGGGGTAGAATTGGCTGTGGATTAACAGGATTAATCTAAGATTAACAAGAAGACTATTGTAGTCTTGATGCTAGATGACATGGCTGAACTGGGCAGAGGCAGAAAAGATAGAGAAGAGGAGGAGAAATGTCAGTGGTAAAAAGGGAAATTGACTGATAGGAGAGAGTTTTAGGCTAACATGCAATCGTGTGAATGACAGTGGAGGGGGACACAAGAAGTGAAGCAGGTCTGGGAAGAGAAGTGATGCATTTTACCTTGAGGATGTAGAGTATGGAATCTGTGGAGCAGCCACATGATGGCGAGTAGAGAGCTGAGTACATGAGAGAAACCCAGGAACCGCAGGAACAACCACCGTGAGGGAATAGCATCGCAGACCTAAGACACGAACGTTTCCAAAGGCTGTTTGTGTTTTCAGAGCTTTGCTTCATCTTAGCAGCACAGGTTATGTTTGGCTCAGGCTAATATTAAACTTAGTTCTCATTCCTGAGCACAGAGTGGCAGACAGCTAGGGGAAGTGTCCCCAGATCAACATCATGGAAAAGAAAGCCAAGCCCAGGATTTCAAAAACTTGGAAAATATGAGCTGGGTTATTTCACTCAGTCAAATGAAAGCAAAGGGGAGAGACCCTCCCTGATTCCAGCTGCATGCAGTCTTCCTCCAGGCCCAGAGCTCTCCCTTCCATGTGGGGTTTGAAGAGCAGGGCAAGACGGGTGCCGGCCGTCGCTCTGTTCTCTGAAGTCCCCTCACACCAGGTTCTCTTTCCTCTGTACCCTGTCCTCTGCTGCCCACCTTAATGCAGGCGTCAAGCCCCAACTCCAAGCCCACTACCCATTAGGTCTTGGCTTTCGAGGAATGCTCAGCCCAAGGAGGGGCTCAGGAGTACAAACAAATAACTAGATGTTATTGACTTCCAAGAGGATAAGATGAGAGAGGGCTGCTTCTGCCTGGAGAAGAGACCTGGGAACAGCTCCCAGAGACAGCGACACTGGAGGAGTTCTCCGTCAGAACGCACCAATCGTCTCATAAAGGAGCAGCCATAGGCTGTACCATTGGTGCACAGACTGTGACCAGTTCACTGGCCCCTGCAAAAGAGATAGTGAGGTCTTGAGATATCTGAAAGGTGTCACTTTTGACTATAGGACAGGAAAAAGAAGTTCCTAGCATGCGAGATGTTGTCTGAAGGGGGAGGCGCTGGCAGACCCTGCACAAATCAATGACTATTCACCATGCCAAGGAGACAAGTTCTGCCTTGGGGCTGGGCCTCATTCCCACTCATCTCGGTGTGTGCTGCTATTCTCTGTCCTCCTTCCTTGCGTTTGATGGAGATGAAGCCTAGCCAGGTTTTAATTGCACGATCAATTGATCAATTTTCACTTTGCATCCAATCGAAGATCAGCCCCCTTACTCCTAATGGTTAGTGATTTCTTCTTATTTGTCTTAAATGCGGTGTTTCTGTGCCTTGTTAGCAGTCCTTATTTGTCCCCACCACTGGCAGAGGGTCCTGCTTCAGATCCTGCTTCACCATGGCCCATCAGAACTGGTCCCAGTGAGGACTGTTAGCTGGCTTTTCTCTGACCTCAGTCACCTTTTCTAAGTATAAGTTGTTTTGACTTCTTCCTGCCTCAGTTTTCACCTTGCATTGGTCCCTGTGAGTCGGGTTTTCTGTTAATTTTTTATTGTGATTTTTTTTTAATTTACTATTATTATTTGAAAGACTCTTCTTCTCCGTATCTCACTGACCCACAACCCTGGTCTAGAAGCAAAACACCACCGCCACAGACAAAGCTAATGGGAGCAGACAGGTGGCTGACAGTATGGGACAATGAGAAATCATTACTTCCCACTACTGCTTCTCAAAGTCAAGTTTCAGCCAAAACTCCTCAGGTCTCAGCAGTGGGAGGTTTAGGGGTGCACATGACCCATCTTCCCTGTCCCATAGGAGTGCTGTTTAGCATCGAGGTCACCTCTACCTACTTTGCCGTCCGGAACTACTGGCGAGGATTCTTTGCAGCCACTTTCAGTGCCTTTGTGTTCCGCGTGCTGGCAGTGTGGAACAAGGATGCAGGTAATAAGAGGCCTGGGTAGAGGCGGTGCAGGGGCAGGGAGGCAGACCCTGGGGAGGAGCACCTCAGGAAAGGAATGGCTGGTGTGGTTTGGGAAGCAGGGCCAAGGCCCAGGGGTGTAAGAGCAGATGAGGTCACGGGGTAAGATTTATAACTGTGGAGAGGTGGTGTATGGAAAGAAGGGAATTAAATAGAAGAGGAAAACTGGAATCGGAGGAAGAAAGGGAGAGAGAGGAGAGGGTGAGAGGGGTGCCTTGGAACTAATGACTTTCCCTATCGGTGGCTTTTTGTGAAACCCCACCCTAATGTTGGCCTGTTCTTCCTATAGTCACCATCACCGCTCTGTTCAGAACGAATTTCCGAATGGATTTCCCCTTTGACCTTAAGGAGCTCCCAGCCTTTGCTGTCATTGGGTCAGTGGAACCTTCTTCTCTGGGTATGGGGAATCAGAAATGGGGTAAGGCTGTGGATTGGAAAGGATTGGAGCCAGGAAGAAACTGGGTGGACCTGAATAAAGCGAGCTAGGTAGAAAGAGAAGGGGGAGGCTGCTGTTTGCTTCCCTCCAGAGGCTAAGTCTGCAGAGAGGAGGTGTGAGTGTCATGTATGGTTTCAACTCAGTAACTTGCACCCTCAGGATCTGCTGCGGGTTCCTGGGAGCTGCGTTTGTGTATCTGCACCGCCAAGTCATGCTCGGTATCCGAAAGCACAAGGCCCTCAGCCAGTTACTTGCCAAGCAGTGAGTCACTGCCTTTCCCTGGCCCTACCCACTTACCTTCTGGTTCCTCCAAGAGTTTTTATCCTTGTGTCAGGCGCTCAATGCGTTTAGGTGGAGTGTGTGCGTTCAAACAGGAGAAATCTCTGACACTGTGGGTAGGGGTTAGCAGTAAAAGGATGGCTTGCTTGGCGGAGAATACTGTCGTTGAAAGAACAGAGACGGTGGGCCCCAGGAAGCCACAGCTTGCCAGAGCCCAGTGTGGTATTAATCCCTGTGGGTTGGCTGAGTTGGGATCAGGGTTGACGTGGTCTCTTTTCCAGTGGCCTGCTGTACCCTGGGATCGTCACCCTTGTCATCGCTTCATGCACCTTTCCACCAGGAATGGGCCAATTCATGGCTGGAGAGGTCAGCTCTAGGGGAGTCTGAGAGTGGAGGGAGGGCGTTACAAGACTGTTGGCTGTAAGCCAGGAAGGGGAGGCAGCTCAGGCTTGGGGTTTTTGTAGCTTTTGCCTAGGAATAGACTTTCTCCCTGTGAAAGGGGCAAAATAGATCCTGGAATAATGAGGCTGGGGAATGAGTCTCTGAAAAAGGAAATGCAGTATACCCTAAGAGAATCCTTCCTCTCCGCTGCTCCCCCCACAGCTGATGCCCCGTGAAGCCATCAGCACCTTGTTTGACAACAATACATGGGTAAAACACATTGGTGACCCCCAAAGCCTGGGCCAGTCAGCTGTGTGGATTCACCCCCAGGTCAATGTGGTCATCATCATCTTTCTCTTCTTCATCATGAAGGTACTGTTCCCCCACGACAGACTGTGTTTTCAGTGGAGGAACCCAGGGTGTCATGGGGTACGAAGGGGTAGAGCTTCATTTGGTCTTTGGCCAACCTAGAAAGAAATCAGGAAACCACAGCGTAAGTAAATTGCTCGTCTGTGAAAGTGAACCACTGTCTGAGTTAATTGCTCCATTCACGTCAGCTTGGTGATGTTTGGCATAATTATAATAACCCTTTAACAGTGCCACCTGTTATGCTATTAAGGTATCACAGCAGCCCAGTAAACAAGAGCAAGACAGGGTTTAGCAACATAGATAACTGTACAAAAGCCTCAGATTAGTTAACCAAATTCCTCCTACATATTCGATAATTAGATACTTCATTCTCCATGTGTCTGATTATTCATTTTCAGGTGATTTACACATGTACCACTGTCTCTGCCTATGGGCAGTCCCTTTTGTAGAATTAGAGAAGAGATAAAATATTCAAATCTACTTTATTGGTGACTATAAATAGCTTTTACAAATATGACTGTTCCGCATACAGATAGGGAGCCTGGAGACTATTGCCTTGCTCAGACATTGTTTCTAACTGAAATTAGGAAACAGAGCTGATAACTTTTACAGCCTTTCGTTGTCTTATCTGTCCACATAAATTTACTGGTTTCTCAATTGCTGCCTCATGCAGACATTTTCTAATTTTCAAACCTGGTGATGTTACCTACTGGTTGCCATTTTTTTTCTTTTTTGGTGATTTTTACTAAAAGTATATTTTGCTTAAATAATCAGCAATTTCCTATTGTATAGTAGGATTCATGTGTGTGTGTGTGTGTGTGTGTGTGTGTGTGTGTCCACACTGAACTTTCATAGTTTTGAATACCTTGCTATTATTTATGATACTTTTAATGAATTTAAATCCTTCCAGTCTATGAATCACTAAGTTATATTTGTATTATTATTACAAAATACTGAGTTCATTTATCCAATAAGTGTTATTAAGTACTTACTATGTGCCAAGTACATATTTCTTGATCATTGCTCTTTGGCTAATTCTATGCTTGCAGTTGAAAACATTTTTTAATTTTCTTCTTTGTTTTATTTTTATTTATTTATTTATTTTTTGCTACCTGTTCAATGTCATTTTCAGTGCTTCTCACACCAGGTTTCAACTCTGTAATTACACTCTCAGGGTTTGCTGTGGGCATCTTGATGTATATGTGTTCTTCTTCACCTCACTCAAGGAAGGTTAGCTGAATCTATAGCTTCCATATTTTTCACACTCACCTTATTATTTTAGCCCTTCTTTATTTCTGTCTTCAAAACGTTTGAAAATTTTTTCATCAAGAAGCCCCTAGCATTTTGTTAGAAATTTGATTTCTGGAGTTTTATTACAATAAGTATCATCTCTAATTTATAAAGTCTAAATTTCCGTATTGGTTGGACTTTGGGGAGTGGGGGACAAGCGTTCAAATAGGGTCTCATTTTGGAGCCCAGTCTGGCTTCAAACTCATGGTGATCTCCCTGCCTTCACCTCCTAAGTGCTAGCATTATAGGCATGAGGCCCCAAATCCGGGCTCTGAATTGGTTGTTGAACCAACAGTCCCATCTGCATTCGCAGTGCCCCTGTTTTAATGATGTCAGAGTTCATTGCCCAGGGATGGTGTAGCAAGGTCTAAGCTATATGGTAACGTTGGGATCATGCATACTATTAAAAATGTCAAGATTTTGAAAACTTCCATAGAAATAAAATACTGTATATTTTTCAACACTTCCTTTTCACCTCATTCCCTCACCACCTCCCTCAGCTTTCCAATTTTATATCTGGATTATACTTCACAAAGTAAAGCTTATTTTCAGAAACCTACTTGGTTGATATAAAAGGACTTAACTGTATGTCACTATAATTTATTTACCACTGAATTATATCCTTGATAATATTTACATTTAATTGTATAAGAAAAAGAAACACATATGTTCTAGGCTATATTTCAAGGCCAACAGTTTGCAAAAGGTCTGTAGAATTCTTTAATATTTATAAATGCAAAAGTGTTTGTCACTAGAAATCTGTAACATCATCTACTTGTCACTGGTTCCCAGCATTTCCACGACCTCATCACTGGACGCAGAACCATGCCCTTATTTATTTCCAAAGTGTGAGAAAGGAGATTTATGGCAAAATTAAAATATAAAAATAGTTATGTTAGTCTGTTCTTCATTATTACAATTAAGTACCTGAGGCAGGTTATTTTATAGCAAAAAGCAGTTTACTTTGTTCTCAGTTTTGGATCCAAGGTCACAGGGCCATATCTAGTGATGGTCCTCTAGTTAGCAGAGTACTAAAATGGGGCAAGAGAAAAGGAGCACGTGTGTATCTATGCATCTCTGTCACCTTCCATATTCTTACAAAGCTACTAGCAGTCTGTTGTGAGTGTTCCACCCTAATGATCTTACCTAATCCAATCCAATTTCCAAAGTCCCCACTTCTAAGCATCACAGTCACCATGGGATTCAGTTTCCACACTTTTAATAGCTCCCGTCAGGGACTGAGTTTCAAAACAGTAAGCTTTGGGGAACCCTCAACAAATATGGGTGGCTTGAAGGTAACATGTCCCCATAGGTTCATGTGCTTGATTACTTAATCCCCAGCTGGAGGCACTGTTCTAGAAGGCTGTGGAAACTTTAGGAGATGGAGCCTTGCTGGAGGAAGTGGGTCACTGGAGGGCCAGCCTTGAGAAGTTATAGCCTGGCTCTTAAGTCAGGTTTGCTCTTTGCTTCCTAAATGTGCTGCTGGTTCCCTGCTCTAGCCTGCCATACCTTCCCCGATGTGCTGAACTCCACTGTCTGGCAATCTAGGACAAAATCAACTCTCTCTTTTCCTGTGCTGCTTCTGGTCAGATATTTTGTCCCAGAAATTAGAAAGTATACTGATACACTGTCCAAACCACTGACATGACTTCTCCACAAGTGGACTTGAACTTTAGACCAAGTGGTCCCTGGCCAGGCAGGTGACAGTTCTGGTGCAGCTCTTTGTTAAAATCGGTGAAGGGACCTTCTGTCTTCCTCAGTGTCAAGTTATGGAAAGAATCATCACCTCGTAAATCAAGAGATTTACAACAGGGCTGGAGAGATGGCTTAGCACATAAGGTGTTTGCCTGCCAAGCCAAAGGACCTCGGTTCAATTCCCCAGGACCCACGTAAGCTAGATGCACAAGGTGGTGCATGTGTCTGGAGTTCGTTTGCAGTGGCTGAGGGCCCTGGTGCACCCATTCTCTCTCTCTCTCTCTCTTCCTGTGTCTTTCTCTCTCAAATAAATAAATAAAAAATATTTTTTTAAAAAAAGAGATTTACAACAGATTTGAATGTAGTTCCAACCTCTGTTTCCTTTCTACAACTGAAACATTAGGCTCTGTCGAGTTCTTTTTGCCTGATTTTCCCATTGTTCCTTCTTGAATGGTCCAGATAGAATGAAATCTGTGGGCAGTCTCTAGTCTCCTTGTTCTCTACAACTGGATGTTTAAGCTCATGGAGGTTGTTTGTCTTCCACTGCACTTCTGTTTCTCCATGAACCCATGACTCAAAATGTGTCTCATCTCATTCACTGTTCATTCTCTGTGCTATAGGAGTCGATGCTTTCCACACCCTCAGATCCTGACCCAGTTGTTCAACTTGTCTTGGACGATAATCTTGCTCATCCTCTGAAATCAGACCTATCAAGTCACCTATTATCTGTCTTAGTGGTGCTTTCGGATTATCCTGAGCTTACACAATCTCCTCTGGCTCCCATGAACTTATTGCAAAGAGATGGTACCCAGGAGTTCAGGGAGTCACATAGTGTTAGATGTCAAAACCACTTAAGAAGATTAAGCTAGTGTGTAGACTTCTGCCTCCAGGTCTGATCTGGTAGCTTCCAGAGGGGTCTGCTCATCAGCATTTTAAACAAGTTCCCTTGGAGAACATTGCTGATAGATGCTTTAGTGACGATTAAGCCTGGGGAACTTTCTCTGCTCTATGTGAATATGATTAGACTAGCACGTTGGCCTTCTTTATTTCCTCCCTCCCTCCCTCCCTCCCTCCCTCCCTCCCTCCCTCCCTTCCTTCCTTTCTTCCTTCCTTCCTACCTACCTACACTGGGGGAGCACTGTGCCAGTGTGGAAACGGCACAACTAACAAGATACAATCTCTGTCCTCAAGAAATTCTCAGTCTGTTCTCTTCATTTTGCAGGTTTCACTTTGCAGTTCTCAACTATTTAAATGGTCATGTTCTGACATGAAGAAGCACGTGTTTGCTCCATCTCACTGCTTCTGCAGTGAAGCACTGGGTCTTCACGGCTAATCTTGGTTCAGCCTTGGCTGAAGGCAATTCTTTCTAAGGTCCATAAAGTTAAGAAATGTATTTCTCACTAGTTTATAGTACAATTGGTGCCATTTAAAATTGTAAACACTCTTCACAGCTTGTTTGAACTGTAGCTGTCATCATTTTACCCCTAGTGTGAGGTTCTTTCTAGGACTGGCTAGCTTACAGTGGAAGCAATGTGGAAACCTGTTGCTTAGCTTCTCAGGTGTTTAATTCTTCAGATATTGCAGAAGTTCAACCACTATTCCGGTTTCATTCTGTTTCTCAGTTCCTTTGTATTCTTTGCCTAAGAATGTTCATAGTGCTTTTCCTAAAGTTGGACCAATTTCTGGTGGAATACCACCTTATAAAGTTAACCTTGGATCTTTTCTATTTTATTTGAGGACAAATAAGGTTCTCAGTTTGCCCTTTCTGTACAGCTGAAACAGATTTCTGTGTGTGTGTGTGTACACGTGCGTGTGCGAATGCTTGCGTGCTCACTTGGGTTTGAACGCAGGCTTCACAAATGCCAAAAGTACTCTCTAGTATGGAAATATACCCCCCAGACTCCAGATCGAATTCTGGATCCTATTTAAAGTGATTTGATATCAAAGAAAGTGGCTAATACAAAGCAGGTTCCCCACGAGGCTTGCCTTTCAACTAATCATGCAGTAAGTCACTAGACTTTAAGGCATTGCCACGTGGAGTTGGGGCTCCTTTTCAGAAACATACGCTGAGCAGGTAAAGCAGTCCTCCAGCTCAAGAGTTTCAGGCCATTCCCCAGAGGTGAACATTCTGGGCCAAGTTCCATGGGTGGGGGTCCTTTAAGAGCAGTGAAAAAAGGATCTTCTGGGAAATGTACACATTCAAAGTGGGAAGGATTTGTGTCAGCCATCTGGAGGGACTTCCTTATCCTCATGTCTTCAGGGATCTCTCAGCCTAAAAGAGCCAAGGTTTTAAGACCTAAGAAAGGTGAGCCAGGCGCGGTGGCACACACCCTTTAATCCTGGCACTTGGGAGGCAGAGGTAGGAGGATCACTGTGAGTTCAAAGCCATCAAAACCAAAAAAAAAAAAAAAAAGGTGACAGACAGGAAGGTTTCCAGAGATTAACTTTCCCAGGATGATTTTTTGAAGGATTCTTGAAGAAGGAAGGAGGACAATGAGAATGGAGGTATTTGAATGTGTCTGTGTGTATGCGTGCTAGGCAGAGTAGAGAGAATGTGTTAATGCTTCTTTTTCACCCTGTAGTTTTGGATGTCCATTGTGGCCACCACTATGCCCATCCCCTGCGGAGGCTTCATGCCTGTGTTTGTACTAGGTAAGGTCCAATGTCCTCTTACTGAGCCACGATGTGGGAAAACAAGGAAAGACTTAGGGTGCCGGGAGTTTGCAGTTGGTCATAGTGGCTAAGCACAGATGGTCCTGAGAATGTACAGATAAGACCTGGGATTGCACAGCCTTTCCCTTCTTCCATCTTCCCTCCAGGTGCTGCATTTGGAAGGCTGGTAGGAGAGGTCATGGCCATCCTCTTCCCTGACGGTATCTTATTTGATGACGTCATCTATAAGATCCTACCTGGGGGCTATGCAGTAATTGGTGAGACATATTCCTACCTTCTGGTAACCAAACATTGAGCACCCCAAATCCATACATTAAATTTCTCCTACTATATGTTACAGTTACACAATATAGTATAAATTTTAACACTGATTCAACTTTTGTTCAAAATCAACTCTGGCTGTTTTTTTTAATTTTATTTTATTTTTACTTATTTATTTTCAAGCAGAGAGAGAGAGAGAAAGAAGAGAGACATAGAGAATGGGCACGCCAGGGCCTCCAGCCACTACAAATGAACTCCAGATGCATGCGCCCCTTGTGCATCTGGCTTACGTGGGTCCTGGGAACTCGAACCTGCTGCGTCGTTTGGCTTCATAAGCAAACGCCTTAACCGCTAAGCCATCCCTCCAGCCTCTGGCTGGTTTTTATTGAACTTCTGTGGGTGGGTCATAGTTTCTGACTATTGTAAAGGAATGATGGGAAATCAGTAAGAAAATAAGGAGGAAGACTTCCTGGGTTGTGTTGCATGTTAGTAGACTCCTTCCTAAGGCGCAGTGAACCAACAATGCAGGTGACTGCCTCAGCCACCTGAGGTATGATAATGCTGATGAGAACCAAGAACCTCTGAGCTGAGAAGCACAAGCCCAGGCTTTCGCTGCTGCTGGTTACCTGGGTTACCGTGTGACCATGGAGAAAGCTAGTTGCCTTTCTGAGCCTCAGTTTCTTTGTTCTAAAATGGCTTCTAAGGTAGAGCTGCATGACGTGCCCTACTCCCTGACTCTTTACAGGCAGGAGCCCTGCGTTCTCTGCATGCCCCTCAGGGGCTCTCCTCCTCTCCTCTGCTGCACACCCCTGGTGTTTCTGCTCTGACGTGCTCATGTGCTGAACCATGTTGTGTGCGTCTCCCAGGAGCATGACCTTTGTGACTTTTTCTTGTTGCCTTTCCACTTCTCCCGTATTTTTACCACAGGATATGCATCTTGTGTTTAAATAAGAAATACAGTGAGTGACTGGGGGACTATTTGGATTTGTCGGAAACCAACTTTAAAAAATAAGCAAAATAGATTCTATCTTTGGTGATAGAATCTAGAAAGTTTGATGACCCTGTCACTCTATAGATGACAACATGGGATTCCAGAGAAATTAAGCTCTATTCATAGAGTTAAGACAGAATCAGGATCAGATGTAGGTCTCACTGCACCAAGTTGCCGCGTGCGTCTTGGGTTTTCACACTATACACTCAGGAATTATTGGTATCGGTACCTAAAGCCAAATGTAAAATGATATCCTTGTATTTTTAAATGCTCAGTAAGATTGACCCAAACTCTGAAAAGAAAAGAATGGATGATATCACTTTCTTTATATTATAAATTAAAATTATGGAACACACAAAGATTTTTGTTTCTCACTGACCCGAGTCCTATCTCTGTATCACCCGTGTCACATCCCCGGGTATCCCCCTCCAGCAGTGGCAGCCCTGACCCTTCCCTGTGTCCCTGTCATTGCAGGAGCAGCGGCACTGACGGGGGCTGTCTCACACACAGTCTCCACAGCTGTGATTTGCTTTGAGTTAACCGGTCAGATTGCTCACATCCTGCCCATGATGGTGGCTGTTATCTTGGCCAACATGGTGGCCCAGAGTCTGCAGCCTTCCCTCTATGACAGCATCATCCAGGTCAAGAAGCTTCCCTATTTACCAGACCTTGGTTGGAACCAGCTCAGGTCAGGGGCACTAGCTGGAATCAGTTTAGATTGGATGGGATATGGGAGGTCCTCAGGTGGAGAACGAGGTCAGGGTCAATGTTGGGGAGCAATTATTTTCATGTACTTAATCAGCAATATGAGTGACTAGATGCACGGCAGGCCTCGTGAGGGGAAGGAGGGGCCAGCAAAGGCATGGACACGTAGAGGGGCTAACCCAGGTCACGTTCTCTTCCTCTGTAGCAAATTTACCATCTTTGTTGAGGACATCATGGTGCGTGACGTGAAGTTTGTTTCATCCTCGTGCACGTATGGAGAGCTGAGAAACCTGCTCCAGACCACTACTGTCAAGACTCTGCCACTGGTCGAATCCAAAGGTCAGTGGGTAGGAAGGAAGCCCACTCCCAAGCTGCTGACCTAAGGCAGTCTTCACAGAAGCAAAAGAGGCACGATAATACTAGCTGCTTTTCATCCCTGTAACTAAAGCCCCCCACCAGGAACAACTTAAGGGAGGAAAGATTTAGCGTAGCTCCCACTGCACAGAGTTCAGTCCCTTATGATAAGGAATGTAGGGTGGCCTGGGAGGCAGAGAAAGGGGAACGCTGCTGCCAGCTGGCTCTCTCCTTGCCCCTCTTGTTTTCTGTGATTCCTAGACTCATGGGATCATTCAGGATAGATCTACAACTCCCTCCCCACCCCAGTCAATCCTCTCTAGAAATTTCCTCACAGACACACCTCTCACTAATCTCCTAAGTGATTTGAAAACCAGTCAAATTGACAGGAAAGATTAATCATCACAGGTGTGGGCCTGTCTTTAGGGTCATCCCGCCTCCTACGAGATGTGCAGCCTGTGCTCATTGGGGAACAGGGTCTTTGAGGAAGGATAAGCATGCATACACACGAACACAGTTAAAATTCAATTCAAGACATTTAGTCAAGTCTTGTTATTCTTGTAAGCTATGCTTTCTAAGTCTTCGTGAGTGTGGGATTAATGAGTTGACAGAACAGCAGTTTACATCACTCCTGGGGGCGATGCAGCTTACGTTCCTTTGAGAGTCTGGTCACAGCATTTTTGTCAAGCAGTCAATACATGATCGTGTTCCATGTGCACTTCTGTTTTCAGCCACTTATTTAATAGACATGTTTGATTTATTAACATTGAACTCATGACCAGCAGCACCATAACCATGTCTGGATGGATTTTTCTCAGTAAGGTGCAGCCCAGCCTTCTGGAGCTTGGGAACACTGAACAGCACTGCAGCATACATTTGGGGACAGTTTTCAACAGCACAATCACCACCCAAAGTACAAGGATGCAAAGATTTGAAAAAAAAAAACACATAACAACCACAATAATGTGGCATTAGACAGACTGTAAAAGAACACTTGTTTACTCAAGCTGGAACGAGAAGGCTGAGAGCTGTTTTGTTCAGCCTCAGCTGGGAACGGGGCCATCAGGCAGCTCACACGCCTTGTGGTTCTGGGCTTGTCTGTGAGTTACGACCAGAGCCCCTCTAGTGTTGGTTTGGAGTATTTAGTGGGTGCACCACTTCATAAACAGAGTGGGCCAGCTGTGGCCCTCTGGCCATTCCTGCTTAACTAAATCCCACCTAGTCTTTAGTGTCCAAACTAAGGGTGATGAAATTGTTCCTTACAGGGAGTAGTCAGCATGAGTGGCGATTTCATCTTTCCTTCCGTTCGCCATCTTTCCCGCACCCGGCTTTGTATCGTGTCTTATCATGGTTTCTGTATGTTTGTGTGGTCTTTCTCACTAGGGCAGGCTTTCCTGGACAGTAAAGACTATACGGCCTGCACGTGCACAGTTCTAAGTATTTAGTAGACACCACACCTTCCTCTACTCTGTGCTTTCACACAGCAGAGAAAAAGCCCACGGGGAGATCTGGAGCCTGAACTAAGACTGTTTGTTCTGGTTTCAGTTTACCAGTCTATCCAAATTTCTCAAATTAGATTACTTCAAATATTTCCCCTGAGCTCTTGTAAGACTCTTTCTAAGGTGTTTCTAAAACAAAGGCTCCTCATTAGAGCAAGGGTGCACTTTGAAGATTTAGTAAGATGAAGATGGATCTCAGTACCACTGCTGTCCAGTCATGCCTCCAACCGAGAGGAAAATGCTAAGTATTAGAGCAGAATTTCTGGAATAGTGGGCTTTTTGTTTGTATCCTAGAAGGCCCCAGGCTGTTTAAGAGACTTCTTCCAGGATGGAAGCTGGAGCTGCTTGTAGACTTCTTGGGGAACGTGTCCACGCTCAGATTGGGACACGGGCTTGCTGAGTGTCGTTATTTTTTCGATAGGGTTAAGCAGCTTGTCTTAATACCGAGCTCACTCTAAGGGTAGCATACACATCGTACGGAAGAGAAGAGCGCCCGTTAGTGTGCGACCCATTGAGTCTGAAGTGCTAAATGGGTGAAATAAAAGGGATCTAGTGAGGCCAGTCCCGGAGGGTGTTTGAAACGAGATTTTATGAAGAGAAGGGGATTGCCGGAAAAAGAAAGGGTTCCGGGACCCTGCTGCAGTGGCCCTCAGGGGAATGGATGTCGCGCAGATTCCATGATCCTGCTGGGCTCCGTGGAGCGCTCCGAGCTGCAGTCCCTGCTGCAGCGTCACCTGTGTCCCGAGCGGAGGCTGCGGGCTGCCCAGGACCTGGCGCGGAAGCTCTCGGAGCTGCCCTACGAGGGCAAGGCGCGGCTCGCCGGGGAGGGACTCTCGGGGGGCAGCGCGCAGGGCCGGGGCCGGCCAGAGTCCTTCGCCTTCGTAGATGAGGATGAAGATGAGGACCTCCTTGGGAAGACAGAGGTGACGGAGCTGGGAGGGGCAAGAGGAGAGGAGGGAAAGAGGAAGGCGTCAGCAGGGGTCGCCAGCGACAGCTCTACTGGGTGGCGGCTGGCTGGGCTGGGCTGGGAGCAGGAAAGGAGGAAAGGGAAGGGGCGATGCCAGGGAGAGCAGAGCCAGAGACCAGTGCCCCTGGGTCCAAAGGTTCACAGGAGTTCCGAGCTGGGGGAGTAGAGGAAGATTTTCCAGGGGGCCCTTAGTGAAAGCGGTGAAGCCTTAGACAACCTCTACTCTGAGACTGAGAAGTCTTGCTCTTTCTTTCAGCTTCCTCCCCTTCCTCCTCCACCATCCTCCTCCTTTCCCACTGCTCCATTATCCCCTGAAGAGCCCAATGGGCCCCTGCCCAGCCACAAACAGCCACTGGAAGCCCCAGAGCCTGCAGGTGAAGACCTTCCAGCATGCCTTGGGGGTTATGTCTGGGCTCACCTCCACCTAAGAGCTACCCTTGTAAGGAGGCATGGGGTAGTAAGAGGCGACGCTTGTTCATCAGTTCCCCATTTTACTATCGCCGGGAGGCGGGGCAGAGGTGAAAGGCATTCTCTGGAGGTGCAGTCTCTGGGAAGTGCAGTCCGTTAGTGGCACAGTGTGGGGACCATTGGAAACCCCTGGCCACTACCCCCACCTGTTCAACTCTCATTTCAGGTCAGAGAGTGTCCATCTTCCAGTGTCTGCTTCGCTGCCTACTGGGCAGAGCTCGTCCCACAAACAAGAAAGCAACCCAGGTAAGAAGTGTTGTTATAGAACTGACAGTGGGCAGTTCTGAGGAATGAGAAGCCATGGTCCGTGATTAGGAGAGCAGAGGTCCCCCCACCCTCCCCCACCCCAAGGATGACGACTTGACAAGGAGGCTTATGTGATCCTGTCTGCCTCACTGGGAACTAGAACTCGCATGGGAAGAAAAGGCAAAGAACATGGACCTATGTCTTTCTTCTCTAGGACACGACAGATTTAGTGGACACCATGTCACCTGAAGAGGTAAGATAAACCGCTGCCTAGGGTTCTGCCCAATGACAGCATTGCTACTTTTTCTACTTTATTTTGATATTGTAAGGATAAAGCATCGGTCTAAATAGGGAAGTACTTTCAGAGGTTACACTAAGGTGTGAATATGGAGTGAGCATGGAGCAGGCGATGGGACGCAATGGTGTTCCCAGGGGCACAGAGTTGATCCAAGAAAGTTCTGAGACTCCTTGTGGAGTGCTAGGATAGCACTTGGGTTTTCTGCAGGGCAGACCAGGCAGAAGCTATTTAGCAAGAAAGGGATTTAAGAGAGAAAATGGCCCTAGAGGGACAGCCCTGGAACATAACAAGAAGAAGAACCATATCAAAACTCCAACAGGAACATCCTGGAGGAGGGCACTACACTGTACTGCTCAGGCTTGGAAACATCACACAGGGAGACTGGGAAGACATGCATATGGAAGACAATGATAACAGTGATTGATGCCTTCTGAAGAAATACGTTTCCTAGAAGAGGATGCTATCAAGTCCAGAAGAAACAAGGCAAATGCTAAATGTATTTGGCTGAGGAGGGAACACAATGTGCAGCAGCTGTTGGCAGCCCAGTCAGAACAGGCCCTAGGGGTTATGGAGGGCCAAAAACAAAAACCATTATCGACTATTCCATGTAGTAAGAAAGAGTGCATGCTGACTATGAAGGCTGAAAAGACAGAGCTTTTAAAGCATGCAGCTGACAGAAACCATGGTGGGTGCTGTTGTGCAACAGACATCTATCTACTGGACATCCAAGACAAATCTGTACAGAAGATGTGAAGTACTACAGTTCGGCCATAATGGTAACAGTGAGAAAAGAAGGAAGGGAGAGAGGAAAGGAGGGAGGGAAAGAAGGAAGGAAGAAAAAGGACGGGGAAGGGAGAGAGGAAAGGAGGGAGGGAGAGAAGGAAGGAAGGAAAGGGAGGGAGGAAAGAGGAGAGGAGAAAAGGAAGGAAAGGAGAGAAGAAAGGAAGGAAGGGGGAGGGAGGAAAGGAGGGAGGGGAGAGAAGGAAGGAAGGAAAGAAGGAAGGAAGGAAGGGAGAGAGGAAAGGAGGGAGGGAGAGAAGGAAGGAAGGAAGGAAAGAAGAAAGGGAGAGAGGAAAGGAAGGAGGGAGAGAAGAAAGGAAGGAAGGAGAGAAGAAAGGAAGGGAGAGAGGAAAGAGGGAGGGAGAGAAAGAAGGAAGGAAGGAAGGGGAAGAAGAGGAAAGGAGGGAGAGAGAAGGAAGGAAGGGGAAGGAAGGAAGGAAGAAAGGAAGGAAGGAGGGAAGAAAAGGAAGGAAAGAAGAAAGGGAGAGAGGAAAGGAAGGAGGGAGAGAAGAAAGGAAGGAAGGAGAGAAGAAAGGAAGGGAGAGAGGAAAAGAGGGAGGGAGAGAAAGAAGGAAGGGAAGAAGGAAGGGGAAGGGAGAGAGGAAAGGAGGGAGGGAGAGAAGGAAGGAAGGGAAGAAGGAAGGGGAAGGGAGAGAGGAAAGGAAGGAGGGAGAGAAGGAAGGAAGGAAAGAAGAAAGGAAGGGAGAGAGGGAAAGAGGGAGGGAGAGAAAGAAGGAAGGGGAAGGGAGATAGGAAAGGAGGGAGGGAGAGAAAGAAGGAAGGAGAGAAGGAAGGAAGGGAGAGAGGAAAGGAGGGAGGGAGAGAAGGAAGGAAGGAGAGAAGAAAGGAAGGGAGAGAGGAAAAGAGGGAGGGAGAGAAGGAAGGAAGGAGAGAAGGAAGGAAGGGAGAGAGGAAAGGAGGAAGGGAAAGAAAGAAGGAAGGAGAGAAGGAAGGAAGGAAGGGAGAGAGGAAAGGAGGGAGGGAGAGAAAGAAGGAAGGGAAGAAGGAAGGGAAGAAGGAAGGAAGGGGAAGGGAGAGAGGAAAGGAGGGAGGGAGAGAAGGAAGGAAGAAAGGAAGGATGGAAGGAAGGAATGGAGAGAAGAAAGGAGGGAGGGAGAGAAGGAAGAAAGGGAAGGAGGGAGAGAACCTTCCCTTTCTCCCCTGCTACCCTCACAAAGACATCCAACCGCTGAATGACTTTTGGAGAGTTGCTGTTATAGTTACCTTTGTGTTGCTGGCAGAAAGCACCTGACCAAAAGCAGCTGATGGGAGGAAAGTTTTTGTTTTGGCTTACAGCCTTGAGGGGGAGTTCCATGATGGCAGGGGAAAGGATGGCACGCGCAGAGCTGGACATCACCTCCTGAGCAACATCAGGTGGACAAAGCAGTGGGAGAGTAACTGAGTTCTGGCAAGGGGGAGCTGGCTATCACACCCTTAAGCCCAGCCGTAGAGACACACCTCCTCCAGCATGGCTCCACCTCCCAAACTGCTACCAGCTGGGGACCACTCAGTCAGAACACATGAGTTTGTGGGGGGCATCTGATTGAAACCAGCTTCGTCACATAGATGATCACAGGGGCAAGGATCCCTTCATCCTGCCCAGGAATCAGAGGAGCTATAGCTGCATTTAACATAGTGTTGTTACATACACACACACATACACACACACACATATACACACACATACATGTACACACACATTATTAAACTTTTAAATTTTTTTTATTTTTGTAGAGAGACACAGAGAGACAGACAGAGAGAGAGGGAGAGGAAGACAGATAGAGATGGGCACGCCAGCAGTCCCTCAGCTGCTGTGAATGAAATCCAGATGCGTGCGCCCCCTTGTGGTCAAGTGTGGCATTGCGCCCTTGCGTCACTTTGCATCTGGCTAAACGTGGGACCTGGAGATTGGAACCGGGTTCTTAACCGCTGAGCCATCTCTCCAGCCCTACACACACATTATTGCACCAAAAAGAGTAAAAGCTAACTACTTAATGAGTGTGGTTATTTAATGACTCTTGGAAACAAAGTGCAGCCTGGTATAAAGGGAAGATTGACGATATATTTTTAGCTTTTGTCTTTCTTGAGGAAGACTTTCCGGAGCTACAAACTCCCATACTTGGGATGTTTTGGAGAAATAAGGTCCAATAGGAGTGAAAATTCAGTATTTTTTGAATACATTGTTCAGATCAAATGACAATCTTGACAATATTAAGATGTTGATTTTGACAAAGCAAAACAAAACAAAACAAAAAAACAGTATGGAGCCAGCCTTGGGATTGTGGAAAGAATTCAATATTAAATGACTTCTCCCCAAAGATCCTGCTATGAGTTGTTTCATTGTGTATTCTGGTCAGAGCACACATAGTTAGAGCTTTGGTTTCTAACTGGTGCTGAGATTTTCATAAGACCAGCAATAGCATCCTTGTCCCCTTAGAAAGAAGCTGGTGTGTGTTCTACACACAGGCCAGGGAGCCCACTCCACCAGTCACAGCCTGTGGAGCATGGTGTGCCTCTGCTTCCGCATCTGCAGAGTGAAGATGGAGACAGGGTTGTTGGCAGGATTCGGTGAGCTAAGACATGTACAGCAATTGGAATGTTGCTGTGTTGTTATAGAAAAGGCAAAAATGGAAGCTGAGAAGGCCTGACAAAATCTCAGAAAAGGATCAGGAAGCAGCTCAGCACCATGCTGCTCTACCTAAGTCCTCCAACCCCAAGCTATACAAGTCCTCTGACCCCATTCTAGACCGAAGTCCTCTGTGCAACATTCCTGTTCAGTGGTTATCTTACTGTGCAAAGAGCTGGCTGTCTCGTGTGAGCCCTGAGTCAGGAGGATGAGAGTTTATCGGATGCATTGCCACATCCAGAAATTTGAGCAGAGGACAGATGGAAGGAGTCTTACTGTGGACTGCACCCCTAGAGCAAGGTGCTGGCTTGTCCTGGTGCTTTCTAGAAGTTAGAACGTCAGGGTTGGACAAGTACGAAAACAAAGAGTGGAAGTAGCACATCACTCAGAAGGTAGGACTGAAGGACACCTTAGGTTCATTAATGAACCCCAGGGACATGATGGCTTATGTGACATCTTGGAGGTCTGAGTGTGCATATCTCAGTCAGGCTTTGGTCCTGATTACTTCAGGCACAGACACAAAACAAAAGCAATCAAACCATGGTCTGCTCAAGTCAACCAAGTACTGTGTGGTTCAGGAAGTCTGCTCAGATTCAATTAATATTCACAATGCTCTACTCTGCTCATGAGTAAGGCCTGCTGGCTTCCTCAGTAACGGACAGTTAACAACATATAACCCTCTCAAGGAGTTTACATCCAATAGGTAAAGTTGGGTGCAGTGCAGGACCAAGGATGACCAGTACTGGGTCTGAAAAGGACAAAGTACCATAGACATTAAAAGAGAAGGAGTATCAGGAAAAGAAATACATTTAAGGTTCGAGATGAATGTTTGAAGGCCCAGGGATGGAGCACGTGGCGGACTCTTAAGAAGGAGCCATGTTCTGGGTACCTGTGAGTAAACGACAGATTTGGACCTGAGGCGGGGGTGTGATCAGGAGTGTCTGTGATGGTTCGTGCATGTTTTAGGGTTCTGGACAAGGGGCAGGAGAGCTGTGTGGGTCAAAGGCAAGCACTGAGTTTGAAAGCGCCTCTGTGATCCTCGGCCCACAGATTGAGGCCTGGGAGCAGGAGCAGCTGAGCCAGCCTGTCTGCTTTGATTGCTGCTGTATCGACCAGTCTCCTTTCCAGCTGGTGGAGCAGACCACCCTGCACAAGGCAAGCCCTTGCCAACTGCTCATGGCGTCAGGGAGGGCAGGGAGAGTGGGGGGCATGACCTGACCTGTGCTCTCCTCACTCAGACTCACACACTCTTCTCGCTTCTCGGCCTCCACCTTGCCTATGTAACCAGCATGGGGAAGCTCAGAGGTGTCCTTGCATTAGAAGAGGTAAGAGTGGGGGTCCCATTTCATCAGTGGGAGGGAAGGGTGGACGTGGAACAAAGGGATGTGAGTGGGGAAGGGATGAAGTTGACATCTCATGAGTCCCTCCAGGAGGGAGAAACTGCAGTCTATTTAGGAGGGACACAGTTCACCTCGGATGGGACCCTGTCTCCTAACTGCCTGGGTTTGGGATGAGAACAGGTATTCCGCAGGAAGGTGTTACGGAAAGGGCTGTGAGAAGAGGACTGCAGGGGCTGGGTGTGAAGTGACCACTAGGGGTCACTAGGAGGTCCATAGTGGATCTGGCTCAAGAGAACTGGAGTTGGTGTGCAAAGTGTTGTGTCATGACTTTCCTTGCCCCCTTCCACTTTCTTCCTCTTCCACTTCCTCTGTGATTGTTCCCCACTATCTCTCCATTCCTTTTTCCCATTCTTGTTTCCTACTGTTTTGTCTGGTTTTCTCCGCTGATTCTCTCACTGCCTTCACCTTCTCTTTTCTATGGTCACCTTTTCGCTCTCTCACTTTTCCCTTAGCTGCAGAAAGCCATTGAGGGCCACACCAAATCTGGAGTGCAGCTCCGCCCTCCACTTGCCAGCTTCAGAAGCGCAACTTCAACTCGAAAGAGCCCTGGGGGGCCACCCCCTCCTGCAGAAGGCTGGAACCTGCCTGAGAGTGCAGCTGGGGCTCCTGGAGCAGTGGAGGGGGCTTCTACCATGCCAGAAACACCTGTGCCACCACCATCCCCAAATCCTGCACGACTTCTGGCCCCAGCCAGGGTGGAGGGCGAACTGGAGGAGCTGGAGATGGTGGAGAGCCCAGCGCCAGAGGAGGAGCTGGCTGACATCCTACAGGGCCCAAGCCTGAGGTCCACTGATGAGGAGGATGAAGATGAGCTGATCCTGTGACACCCACCCCCCAACTCAGGTCCTCTTCATAAAAGCCATGAGGCCCATGCCAGAGGATGGACTTATGTGTGACAGGTGTCCTCAAGTCGGGGAGGACACCTGTACATCTTGTGCCTACCCCCACTGTCAAAGGCAATGGTGGTGATCTAAAGAAGGACTCAGACTGGGTAGAGGAGTTCCGGTCAGTTAATGAGACCATCTCCCCCATTACCAGATGGCATTCAAACCCCCATGAAGGGCCCCTGGGTTTTCCTGCTGTGCAGGTAGGGTCTTCCCTCCCCTCATTCCTCCACCCCCCAACAATCCCTAGTGTTGTCTGAGTACCATCCTGGCCTGGCAGTCCTTCCGTTTTCACTGGAGGAAGGTGAGGGCAGATCCAAAGGGACTGGTCCTGCAGGTACCACACAGGAAGTGAATGTGGTGAATGTGGGACCATATCATTACCCCACAATGTGCCTCCAAAGCATGCTTCTCGGGATGCACCCCCCAACCAGCACTCTTATCTGCTCCTCGTAATCTGTCCCCAAATCCTGACTTGCTGCCAATCAATGCCTGCCTACAGGCCAGAGCCACTGCCAGGGCAGCAGAGGCCAAACTTGCCCCACCTCCTCTGTCCTCTATTGGAAGAGGTCACCAAAGGCTCCATGCGGAACAGATGGATGCCACACAATCCCAGATCTGTGGTGTTGTCTGACCCCTGGCATCAGAAAGCCCTCCTGTTTCTCATGGCAGGTCCACCACCCTATTTCCAGGTTACCCCTAGAACATGCACCTTCCTTCTGTCTGCCCACTGCAGTGGCCTAGTTGTCCTGCCAAGGGTTGGCTCTGCCTTGGAGCCGCTCTCCCTGGGACTCCTAAGGAGTCCCAAGGCTCTGAGCCAGCACAGTGAGTCACTCAGACTCACCCCTCTTATAATAGCTGCTTAGATGCTTCTGGAGTGGACTCAGGGGCCCCCTCAGGATGGCAGTCCTCGTTGGTGCTTCCCACCCTTGGGGCAGTCACATCTGGGTCCTCAACACCAGCACTAGGAGCTTGGAAGTTGTGGTCCATAGCCTTAGCCTGCCTGCCCTGGGAAGAGATGCCAGGTGCTCCTACCTCCACAGGCCCTGGTCCATACCCAGGTTCCCCTCCCTCCCTCCCTCCCTCCCTCCTTCCCTCCATGTATGCTTTATTTAGCCTGGTAGTTTTACCCTCAGGCATTCTTCTCAGGGCCCAGTCTCCTCCATCCCCCCAAATAAGACACTCACAGTCAGAGGATGCACCACATTCTGTTTAGTGTCATTGAAAACAGCCTCTGGCCCTCTCCGCCTTCCACCACCCCAGTCCAAGAGACATTGAGGCCTAGGTAGGGGGATTGGCAGGGGATATCCAAGCCCATGCCCATGTGTACATAATCTATAATATTTATATGTATATATATTTATATATAGAATTCTCTCTGTAATATATGTCATAGAGTCTCTCTCTTGGACCTGGGGTGGGAATGTCACATTAAGAAAACATGCTAAGACTGGCCATACAAATGGGTAGTTCTCAGACCTGGAGGATAGCATGGGGAGTATAAGTAGAGGCAAGGGGACGAGCTCAGCTCTTGGCCTCAGGATTCCTCCTTAACACAAGGAAAAGAAGGGAGGTATGTGGGGAGGGGGAGACACTGGAAGGGAAGGAACGGAAAGTGTGGATTTTCATTTAATAAAGTCAATTGAAAATGAAAGTGCACCACCCCTAAAAAAATCATTTAGCAAGAGCAGTTTCATTCACAAGAATATTTTTTAAAAAAGCTCTGTTCAGAGCTGCTGTAAAACGTGCTGCACAGCCTTTAACCCCAAAGAAAAAGCAACCCTTCCCACCCCCCCAAGAGCCTCTTCCTGCACATGCCCCACCCCTCCCCTAAAAATAGGCTAGAAGCAAACGACCCCCCCCCATGCATCCTTCCCCAGCACCACAGCGGTGGTCCCTGTCTCCAGAAGAGTTCAAAGTGGTCCTGGGCCAGTTCCTCCAGTCTTCTCCCTTCTCTTGAGTGGGGGTGCACCCGCCCCCCGGTCCCGACTGAGGCAATGTGCTAACACTCTGGGGAAGCCAAGTCCAGCTCAGGTGCAGACCCTACCAGGTTCCTTCAGGTCTTGAGGAGCCTCTCACTAGGGACCATTTGGCTTCCTTGGGAAAGTGAGGGAGGAAAGAAAGACGCCATAGTCCACCCTTCCTAACTTGCCAGGGCCCTGAGCAAAGGGGACCATGAAGGGCGAGCTCACTCACTGGACTGGATACACACCGTGATCTGAGGAAAGTATATGGGGCACTGAGAGGTCGAGACGATGAGTTGTGATCACAGACCAGGATGGACAAGGCGAAAACAGACCCCATGGGAGGAGGTTAGCTTGAGCATGCAAATTCCCAGGGGTCTGGGGCAGGAGACTGGGTCCAGGGACAGCTGCCTTGATCGACAGGCTAGCCCTTCCCAGATCTCCTAGAAATGAGGTTCTGATATGGCAAATCACAACACATTAGCAAACACGAGGTATCTTCTCCCATTCAGGCAGCATCCGGTGAGGTGACTGTTCACCTACCTTAGCTCCCATGTTTCCTCATTAACCAACCTCAGGATCGCACACTCCTCTCCTCTGAAGAGGGACGCCTACTCTGGCTACACTTCAGGAGTGCGTGTATGTGAGTAGGGACTTGATGAGGAATGGGGTCATAGATGGACAAAGTCACCCCAGTCCTCAGCCTTATCATTCCAAAGCCATAGACCTAGGGCCTGTGGGTGAGCAGGTTAGTTTAGGACCCCTGACAGTAATAGTAGGACACAAGGCATTGTGACTGGAGCCTTAGACAAGAGGAAAGAGGAACACAGAGCGATGAGCCTTAGGCTTCTTCTGCCCAAACTCTGCCCATACTGAGGGCCAGGCGGGGGCTGCCACTGCTACAGTGCCCTCATAGCAGCACTGGGCTGCCCCACTGTTCCCACTCTCCCACGCTCCACTCCAAATCCGAGCGGAAAGTAGGCATGGGTGGGCAAGCTTGCACCCCTCCTCCGACCCCAACCTGCAAAGAAGAGTGGAAGGAGGGAGGACCCCTGGGAGGAGCTGACAAAAAGCAGAAGTCAGTACCCACCCTGGCCCTCAGCCACCAGCCCAACCCAGTCAAGGCAGTGGCAGCACCAGACCCCCCCCTCCACCCTGCTCAACCCTGAGTCCCCAAGAAGTTATAAAAATGTAGAAAAGGCAAAGAGAAAAGTGTAAACAGCTCCAGAGAAATAGGGGAGGCCCAACCCTCATGTTTCCCCCTCCCCCGATGGGTCAGCCATCTGAGACTGGTCCCCTCAGGCTTCTCAGGGCTAGGTTCCTGGAGCAGATGGAAGAAGGCAGAGAGGGGAGCCAGAGCCTGAGCAGCCAGCTCTGCTGGGTCTCTTCCCAGAGCCGTAGGACCCTCCTTTCAACCACAGGACAATGGAGTGGCTGTGTTCACTCTTTGTCTCATCAGTGACCCTCTTTTTTCTGGGTAGGCCTCAGGATAAAGAAACATGCTATGCTCCCTGTAAACCCCAGCTGTCACATCCACCTCCTCCTTGCTTCCTGATCCCAGAAGCCAAGTTACCCACAGAGGGCAGGCTGTCCACCCTGGATGCAGACAGGCCCTTTAGGCCACTCCCCTGTGCCTGCCAAGCCATGTCCAACAGCCCCTGAGACCAGCTCCTCACAGTGGGGATGGGCCAGGGCCACAGCCAGAGAAAACAGAGTCAGAAAAGCAAGAGTGAAATGGAGAAAGGAGGCATTCAGACAACACAGCCAAGGCTCCTGGAAGATGAAACCAGGGAAGGGGGAAGAACTGAGATCCAGTCTCCAGCACAGCGCGCCTGCGCATGGACCCGGGAGCCATTGCGGTGGCTCACCTCTCACCACCATGCCAGGTCCGCAGCCATCTAGTTGCCTGGGTCTCAGTTCCACGAACTGGTGGAAGCCTACATAAAACCCCCTGCTGGTCTTCCACTTTCCAGGGCAAATGAGCAGGCAATGAGGGTTGGAAGTTCCCGGTTCCCTGCTGTCTTCTGCCCGGGTTTCGCCTGTGCTGCTGGAGCACAGAAGGGTATGGGCTGCGGCTGTGCCCCTCGGGTGGAAGGAAGCTAGTTGTTGGCATCCCCTTCTTCCTCATCAAAGGACTGTACACCTGAAGACGTGACATCGGACACCTTCCGACTGAGAGCAGCAGACATCTCTGGGTCTTCTCGTGGGGAGAGCGACTCCAGGTCTCTACATCCTGCGTCCTCTTCCTCCTCTTGGGCCAGCGGCCTCTTCTCCTCCTCTGTAGAGCCCCTGGCCAGGTCCACCCCACCCATGCCAGGTACCCAGTCAGTGTCTGTCCCCAGCAAAGGTGTAGGATCCTGAACAGAGTATCCTGAAGCAGGTTGGGAAGACCCCATGTCATGCAGACTGGGCTGTGAGTCATCAAATGCAGGGCCAAGATAGGATCCTGTAGCTGGCGATGCAATAAGGGACTGGTCACTTGCTTCCCAGGCATCCGATGACCCCAGACAGTACATCCCCTGGGACACATAGGAGTGAGGCCAGCCATCCATGGGGGCTTGAGCTAGGGCATCTGTAGAGAATGCAGAAGGTTGGAAGATCCACAGAGAAAAAAAAAAAATCACAGGCAGGGCCAAGAGCCCACAGAACCAAGGATGAGGCATGCAGGGCACCCAGGGGTGGGATAACACTGCAGAAGCTGAGACAAACAGGACCATCCCAAAAGAACAGAATGTCGAGGGAGCATCAACAGCTTGGAAACTTCCTAACTCCCAGCCGCTGGATGCTAGAACCCTCTTACCTTGACTCTCCATTAACTCCTGGTAGTTGTCACTGTAATTGCAGCCCAATGGCTCCTGAGTGGAGTTGACACTCATGTCCTCACCATCCATGGAAGACCAGGCCATTAGCGTGGCCTCGGAGATGGCAAACTGTTCCATAACACCTGTGAGAAGAAACACAATTGCCACAAGATTCCCCAGGGAGCTCCCTACATATGAAAGAGGGATGGAGACACCCCAGGGCAGCAATGAATACGGAGGCAAGCCGCGTGTCATTTTTAACATTCCAGTAGTGTCAGCTAAGAAAATGAACAAGTGAAATAAATGTTAGTAATATTTCTTAGTTACTTCAATATACGGAAGACTCTCTCTTTTCAACATATAATCAACATGGACATTATTAATAAGGTCTTTTACATTCTTTTTTTTTTAAAGATTTTAATTTTATTTATTTATTTGCAAGCAGAAAGAGAGAGAGAGATAGGAGACAGACAAAGAGAGAGTGGGCACACCAGGTCCCTCCAGCCACTGCAAACGAACTACAGATGCATGTGCTCTTAAGCATCTGGCTTACCTGGTTCCTGGAGAATCGAACCTAGGTCCTTTGGCTTCACAGGCAAAAGCCTTAACTGCGAAGCCATTTCTCCAGGCCCTATTTGTACTGTTTTTGAAATTCAGTTGACATTCTACTTATTGCACATTTCCATTGGGACTGGCTATATTTCAAATTCTCAGATACCCACATGTGGCCAGTGGCTATTATATTAGGCAGCATGGGGGACTTTTCAAGTCACACTTAGGATTCCTAGGGGAAAGAGAGAGTCAGTGATTAAAGTTAGAGATCCCAGAGGTTTGTCTTTGGAGATTTTGGAAGTGGAGCCTAGTATTAGGTGGTTGAGGAAAGAGGAATCTGGACGATAGGCTTAAGCTCAACAAAGTAGCCTCCTCCATGGAGCACTGCGGAAATGTGAGTCCACAGTGATACAAAACTGAAAAGCCCTGAGTGAGCTAAAGCTGACATTGCTACCACCTTGTCCAGTCTCCCCACCCCTCCATCTCTGTCACCCCGCTCCTCTCAGAGTTCCCCCACTGACCACACTAGCAACAAGAGAGTCTTCCCTTCCCTCCCAGGTCTATCCCTATTCTCAAGTATCTGAGTGAGACCTGCCACTTAGGGCTGGGCCACACACCTGTAATCAGGCCTTGACCGCTTTCCAGGAGCTAAACCTCGCCTGTGGACCGTGGTCTCCACGTTCAGTTCCCTGGACCTTCTACTGGTACTTACGGTAGTGAGTCCTGTAAGTGAATTCATGGAACCAAATGCTGACAGACAAGGCTACACAGTCCCCAAGGCCTCTCTTTCATTTTCAGCAAACAAGTACAAGCTGAGTCTTTCGAAGCCCAAGGCCACTGTGTTCTCCTATACTAGATTCCAGCTAATGCACAGGAGTCATGGAACAGTGTGCCTCTCACCATGAAAGAGAAAAACCATCCAGTACATGTGGCCCTCACAAATCCTGTCTGATTCTGATTCCTGTATTCTGAGTTTATAATCAGAATACGCTTGAGGGCCCTTAGCACACAATTAGAAATTAGGGCTGGGAAGATGGCTCAGTGGTTAAAGATGCTTGCTTGCTTGTGAAGCCTGCCTGGCCCAGGGTTCAACTCCCAGGTACCATATAAAGCCAGACACAAAAAAATGGCACTTGCATTTGGAGTTCCTTTGCAGTGCCAAGAGGCTTTGGAACACCCATACACATCCACATACATGCAAATAAATAAAAAAATTTAAAATATATATAAATTAGAGCAGTTTGGAAATGTAAGCCTGTGTTCAATATAGAGAGAACCAATCCGGCCATTGGGGAGCAAGGTGACGGGTCAGCCTCTGGCCATCCCAAAAACATGCTCTCTGGAGGGCTCAGGGTGTGAGTACCTGCTAGGAAACGTGCCTCCTTCTCGCCGTCGCTGAGGTCGGAGTAAGCATCTGTATCCCTGCGCACCGCCTCGTGGCTGTGTTGTGGCTGAATGGCCGGGGCCTTCCCCCAGCCCTGCCACTCAATCATGTGGGCCACACGGCCTTGTCCCATGGCTGTGGGCTTTGTCACATGGTCCTTCATGCTCCTTGAGATCCCTAGGGGCCAGACAAACCTCACAACCTCCAGAATATCTCACAAACCCATAATAGAGCCTTCCCTACCATCCCTGCCCAGTCCCGCCAGATCCCATCCGCTGGGGCAAGCGTCCCCTAGGACCCAATGCATGAGGGGTAGCTTTAGGACAGAGGCTTGACAGAAAATGACTCAGGGGAGGAATCTCATGAGGGCTGAGGAACAGGGAGACAGGTGAGGAGCCCGTGGGTATCCCCATCTAGATGTGCCTCCAGGTAGAGGGAGCCTCACCTGAGAAAGATGACTTGGCTAGGGCCCCTATGCCATAGGCGTTAGAGTTTCGCTTAAGCTTTGGAAGGATGGAAGTGGTGTCCTCCATGGAGAGCTGGAACAGTAATGTGAGAGGAAGGACAGAGGAATAAGAAGGTATGGGGTGCCTTATACATGGAATGTACATTTATGGCTTCTAGGAGACAGGATACCCAGGGGAAAGGGGGACAAGGAGAACCAAGGAGGTATATTCCCCCACATGCCCTTGAAACTGGCGGGGAGGCAAAGCAGGTAGGGTTCATACTGCCTGAAGTCAGGCAGCTTGTGTCTGTGGAGGGCGAAGGGTCCCCTCCCGGAGAACATAAGCAGAAAGGGTCAGGATGGACCAGGGAGGGCTGGAGTGGACGCACTCACATTGATACCGTCCCAGGAGAAATCAGTTCGTGTTTGCTGTAGGAGAGATGAAAGAGAATGGTATCTGGGCACATCCAGGGATATCAGTAACCCCACCTTCTTCAGAGAGCCTTCCTCGAGTGTGCAAGGGGAGGTGGGCCTTCCTAAGGCTGTGTAGCAGCACCTACTGTGTGTTTTCAGGAAAACCAGGAGAAGCGTTTGACATGCTGCCATGGAATTTAGGAAAAGACCAGGCAGCTAGGGACTTGGGAGCTTTGGGTGGTAAGTTATTGTCTCTGAGGGCTCACGAACACCCTGCCTCACCTCAGTGGACGGCCGATGGAGGCTGCTGCCGTGCAGGGAGCTGGTGCTGTCCATGTTGATTTGATCAACATCCTTCAGGCCCTTCCAGTCCACTGCAATCACCTCATTCCCTGAAGTGGCCAGAAGGTTAGTCACTCAGCCTCACCTCCTGGGTCCCTCCTTGCTCTTTTCCCACTGAATGCTGCTGGGGCCACACACTGGAATGAGCCCCTCCACACCCGTCCCTCTCCCCCAAGGCTGTCACGCCTTTTGATCTGAAATAGATGCCACCCATTTCCTTCTATGTTCCTACTGTCCCCAGATTTTTGGTGAGAGAAATATTGTTGGGTGAAAACATTCCGTTTGAGCTCAACGAGGAATAGCACATTTGGAAAAACTGCTGCATGGCCTCATTTGTTGTTGTTGTTTACACAGAAAGGGAGGGGTTGGGCAATGGCGTTCAGCAGGGACCCCATTCTGTGCTGAGGAATCTTTGAGGGTGTCTATGCGGGATCAGACTTCTTACCCATTACAGCCGTACAAGCAAACTCAATGCTGTCTGGGGGGGGGGGGGCTTCTCTGCTCACAGACTTTGTTATTTGAGGGATTGGAAGAATTTATCTTCCTTTCTCAGCTCTCCTAAGGGTTGGTGAACTTGGCAGACAGGAAGATGACTTGGTGGGGATTACAGGCAGGTGATGGGTAAGGAAAATTTGAGGCTGTTTCCACCGCCCCACTTCCGAAACCAGCGACCCAAGGGTGAGATGGAAGCTTTGAATGGGACTCTTGGGCATCTGGGGATGGATTCAAGAGGAGTGACAGAGTAGGAGACAGGAGGACTTTGTGAAAATGGAAGTCCCAGATGGACAGGAAATCAAGGTAAGGGATGGGAACCCTAGGGAGACTCCTGCTTCAAACACAGGGTGGTGTCCACTGGTGCTGTGAAGAACCTCTTGAGTATTTACAACGACATTCAAGCGTCCAGTGGCTGCCTGAGTCATCTTTCCTTAAAGAGCCTTTGCACATATGAAGTTTTGGGTTTAGGGTTACAAATCACTTTAGGGGAAGGAATGCATTGAGTGAGGTCTTGGGCATGAGAAGGCATCAACATGCAACAATACAACTAGTGCAGATGGAAGGAGATGGTAGGTAGTTTGCGGGACTCAGGGAGGCAGGACCTTCACCAGAGATGGGAAGGACCCCGACCTGTGGCTGGGGCAGAAAAGGAAAGACATTTGGATACACACATCAATAATGGGGCACGCAGGAGAAGAGTGGGAGAGAGGGGAAGGAGGGGAGGTGGCCTTTGAGGAAGAGGGAGAGCTGAGTCAGAGCCTTGGGGGGGGGGCAAGGAAGGGGAGGGAAAGAGAACGAGAAAGAGGTGAGAGCTGAGGAGGAGGGGTCTCCATGGAAATAACCCGGGTCTCAGGAATCAGGCTTCCCGGAGAGTGAGTTTGTTTGCAATAATAATACGAATTATTCTCTCAGCCTGAGGTCACCGGGGCGTGTAGGCGGGAGAAACTGGGAGTTTGGAAGGAGAAAATTGGGATGGTTGGGAGAGGACGGGATTAATTTGTTAAGCCCTAATAGTGCCGTGGGGGCTTGGGGTGGGGGATGGGGGCCGAGGGGGCGGTAGTAAGGCTGAGGCTGGAGGACCACGACTAAAGGGAGCTCTTTTCTTCCCTCTCCCAGTCAAAGGTCAATAAGGAGGCGGCCCCGCCCCGCCCCGCCCCGCCAGCCCCCGCTGACAGGTGCAGACGAGTCCCAGGGGCTCCGGGGCTCCAGGATGGGCCCCACCCTTCTGGGAAGCGGACTCCAGGTCCTGGTCCCGGGGAGGCTCCAAACCCCTACCTCCTGCCAGAGTCCACAAGCTCTTCCCTGCACCCCGGCCCAGCCCCGTCCCCTCCGGGCGTGGAACCGGCTCCCTCCCCGCCGCGCAGCCCGGGCTCTTCCCGCCCCCGCCCCCCAGGGAAAACGCACGTGAACAAAGCCAACCGGGGGAGGCGGGAGCGACGGGGAAAAAGGCAACCGAGAAGGAAATGATTGGGGGGCAAAGCGCTCCCAGGCAGATGGAGGGTGGCGGGGGTTTGGCGTGGGGGTGGGGGTACGGATGGGAGGGAGCGTGCGGGAGAGACGAGGGGAGATGAGGCTGGGGAGGGGGTTCTTAGCAAAAAGAGGGGGCGCTGGGCACGGCGGAGTAGACGCGGCCGGCCAGGATGTTGGAGGGATGGGGTGGCGGGGGGAAGGCACGGAGAGTAGGGCAGAGCGACGGAGGAGCGAGGGGAGGCAGATGGAGAGCGACCGGCAGGAAGGACCGACCGCGCCTGCGGGGGACCGGAGGGGAGAAGGGAAAGAGTGGACAGGGACGGGTGCCCGGGGCGCGGGAGGAGAGCGCGAGGGCGCGCGGAGGGATGGACAGATGGATGGATGGATGGATAGATGGATGGATGGATGGATAGATGGATGGATGGATAGATGGATGGAGCACAGCAAGCGGATGGATGGCTGGAGCATCGCAGGCGGATGGAGGGAAAGTGAAGGCGCGAGGCAGGGCCGGGCGGGCGCGGAGGACGGTGTCTTCCCCTTCCCCCCCCCCCGCAACCCGGTCCCCGAGGGGCGACGACAGGGATGGGGGAGGGGCCGGCGGAGCGCCCGAGCGCTGCCGAGCCTGCCTCCCCAGCCCACCCACAAGCCCCCGGCCCGCGGTACCCACCCACAGTCCGCGAGCCGATGCAGCCCATGGCTCCGGGGCCGGGCCCTCACCGAGTCGGGGCGCGCGCCGGGGGGAGCACCGGGAGCCGCGCCGCCGCCCCAGCCGCTCTGCAGCGCCGCGGCTGTCTCCGCTCGGCTCCGCTCCCCCCGCCCCTCTCCATCCCTCCCCACGGCCGCCGCCGCCGCCGCCGCCGCCAGGCTCCCCCGCCCCGGCTCGGCTCGGCTCGGCTCGGCGCTGGGCGCTCGGCTCCGGGCTCTGGGCGGCCGGGGAGGGGGCGGCCCGGGGATTGGCTGCTCCCGGCGCCTCCCCACCCGGCCCCCGACCCGCCGCCGCGCCCCTCCGCCCGCTCCTTCCCAGCTTGGCGTCCCCAGGGGGCTCCTCGCCCAGTTCCCCCCACCAGCTGGGTGGAGACCGGAGAATGACCAGCTTGGGTCTTTGGAGCCAGGTTTAGAAACCCCAAGAGCCAGCCTGGGGTTCTGTTTGATGCACTTGGAGGCCCCGGAGGCGTGGGGTTGGGGTGGGGGGAGGCAGTGATAGAGAGTGGGGTGTGGGGTGCGGAGGCACCCGGCTGGAGGGCCTTGGATACCAAATCCCGCAAACACTTGTTTTCTGCCTGGGGCTTGCATCTGGGACACGCGGCTTCGGGATTGGATACGGCTTCCGGCTCCGCGTTTTGTGTACGCTGTCTTTGTCCACCCAAACAGATCGTTGAAGTCTTTCTTTGCCAGTGGGTCGTGCGTGATGCTCCTCTGTCCTCGCGGCGGTTCTGGGATGGGTGTGGGGCTGGTTCACATAACACAGCTCCCAGCCTGGTGGAGCTGGCACTAGAGGAATGACAATGCTTCTATCACAGCTGTGGGGACATGAAAGTATCAAGACCCCCGAGGTTGGCAAGAAGACAGAGTTATATACATCCAACTCAACTTTTTCCTTGGACTAAAGAGACTCCTGAACACTGGCAAGCAGCAGGAGCACACTGCCCCCTGCCTAGACGGAAGGGCCCAGGACTACACCAAGGACCCCCTGGGTAGGAGAGGGAGACTGCAGTCGCAAGGGTTTAGGGGGCACTATCTTGTCACCACCCCGGCAAGAAGAATCTAGAATTAAAGACAACAGGAGAGGGGGCAAGGAGTCCCTTTTGTCTCAACAGTACGAGAAAGCCTAAAGCCTAAACGAGTAGGCCAGGGTTTGCATCATTGTAGAGAAACATATGGGAATTCAGGGCTGGCTTGCTTTCTTACAGACTTTATGTCTTTCCTGGGTTTGGCAAGTCAGAAAGACAGTGGTCCAGAGGGTCTCAGCGGGAAAAAGGAAAGAAATAAAAATTGTAAATGTAACTTGTAATACTATGTAATATGTGATGTAAGATAATGATTAGGGAGTCATATACTGTGGAATATCAGATGGAGACATGGGACAGCATAGATGCTTTAACGGAATGCTCGAGCACAGGAAATGTAGAAAGAATAGAAGGTTGTTTGGTTCTTTTGGCTGTGAAAGGCTGTGACACCAAGCTGGTATCAGCATCTGCTGTCAGTCTGGGAGAGGCCTCAGGGCATCATCGCATGCGTGCAGAGGGCATCAAATGGTGAGGCAGAGTGGGTATGCTGGCTGGCTTCAGCCTATCTTTTTAAAGCCACCAGTGCTATAGCAGGGGCTCCACCCCTGCAGCTTCATCTCGTCCTCATTACCTCCCTAAAGCCCCATCACTAAATACTATGATATGTGAACTTGAGGAATTCGTTTCTAACACAGGGGCTTTAAGGGGACACATTCGAATCCTAGCAGATACTAAGAATCTAACTGCAGATCTGGGAGTTCGCAGAGAAAACTGACCTCTGGTCCATGTGAGGAAGTTTAAAAACCAAGTTTACATCTCTAAAGCCATGAGGAAGAACAGGGACTGATCAGGGGCAGGTCTGTGTGGACTTTTAACAACCCAGTGTGGTTTGTGGCAGGATTTGATAACTTTATCTTAACAGTGTAATCAGTATTTTCAGCTAGATGTGCTGGTGCACTGCTTTAGTCCCAGCACTCTGGAGGCACAGGTAGGAGGATCACCATGTGTTAAAGGCCAGCCTGGGTCTACAGAGTGAGTTCCAGGTGCTCTTGAGCTAGAGTAAGACCCTGTCTCCTGGTTCTACTATTATTAATCATGAGAAGGACATATAAAATAGTTTCAGTCCTCCTGAAATGTATTGTCAAGCTGCAAAGTAAACAGAGATGACTAAGAGGTGCAAAGGAGGATCGAGAACAGCCTCCAGTATCCCAGCATTGCCTTACAAACCTATTACTTGTGCAGAGATACCGACATGGGAATGGCTAGATACAGGGGTCAGGCACCAAGTGACCATTGCTGCTTCATGACATCCCACATAAACTACTCTCCCCATCCAGTGCACCGAGTAATACATGTTATTACCTGTTCTGTCTCGTGGTCCAGACACACGGTAGCAACCCATTCCTTAGCACAAAGACTGGATCTAAACGTAGCGGGATATGAAGGACCTTGGATCTCAAAGGGCCTGTGCCATCCTATGCTCTATCCTGAAGGTATTTTCAGCACCAGAGATAGGAAGAAGATTGTGCCTCCGTCCTGGCCAGCTTCTTTCTTGTTCCTGCAGTGACACTGTTACTTCCTAGGGGTGTTCTCCCATTCATTTTCCTGTTTTTGTACCAAGATTGCTGGAAAACAATTTGACATAACTGGCTTTTTTTTTTTTTTTTAATTCTTACTATCAGGAGGTGGATCCAGAGTTTGAGGCCTGCCTGGGCTACATAGTGAGCTCAAGGCCAACCTGCACAACTTAGTGACACTACCATCTCAAAATGAAATTTGTGGACTGGAGAGATGACTTGGTGGTTAAGACACCTGGCAGCAAAGCCATATGACCCAGGTTCAATTCCCCAGTAACAACATAAGCCAGATGCACAAGGTGGCACATGTGTCTGGAGTTCATTTGCAGCAGCTGGAGGACCTGGTGCGTCCATTCTCTCTCTTTTCTCTCTCTCTCTCTTTCTTTCTTTCTCTCACTCTCTCTCTCTTTCTCTCTCTCTACCTTTTTCTCTGTCTCTCAAATAAGTGAAATAGTAAAAAATGAAATTAAAAAAAAATGTTTGGAGATAGAGTTCAGTGAGCAGACCCCTGAGTTCAGATCCAAGGAAAACATACACACACACTCTCTCTCATCAATATATGCATTGTAGGGTTGTTATGAAGTTGTGATACAACTGTTTCACTTGGGCAAATATTCTAAGGAAATAAAAGTAGAATGTAGACAAAAATTTAGCTGTAGCACTGTTTATCTAAGATCTGAAGACTAAGTAAATTTGGTCCATATCTATAGTAAAATAGTATTTTATAACTACATTAGTTGACATGGAAAATTATGCATGCTAGAATTTGATATTATTAAAAATTAGGATATAGCCGGGCGTGGTGGCACATGCCTTTAATCCCAGCACTTGGGAGGCAGAGGTAGGAGGATTGCTGAGAGTTCGAGGCCACCCTGAGACTACATAGTTAATTTCAGGTCAGCCTGGACCAGAGTGAAACCCTACCTCCAGAAATCAAAAAATCAAAAAAAAAAAAAATTAGGATATAGCATAAGACAGTATGTTAGTATATGTAGTAGTTTTTTGTTTGTTTTTTGTTTGTTTGTTTGTTTGTTTGTTTGTTTTGAAGTAGGGTCTTGCTCTACTCCAGGCTGACCTCGAACTCATGGCGATCCTCCTACCTCTGCCTCTTGAGTACTGGGATTAAAGGCGTGCGCCACCATGCCTGGCTTATGTAGTAGTTTTTGTTTAAAGCATTTTACATTCTTTCTGCCTTGTCAGTCATTCCACCCCAAGTAATTGATGGAATTTTCTGAGGAAAGTCTATGTTCTACAAAGCTCCAACCCAATTTATAGGTTACAGTTTGACCCTCAATGAAATTGTAATATTAACAGGCTCATTTCCAAAATCTAAAAATACAGAACTTTGGCAGAATGCCCCAGTATGGTACTTCCTAACTGGTTCCCTTCGGGACACAATCCCAAGGTGAAATCGTGCCTTCTACCCTCTCTGTTGTTGCTGGTGCATAGTCTTGGTCGATTACCAGTAGCTCTTAGGCAAAGGGAACCAATCAAGTTCAATGCCAGTACTGTTTATTACATGGATTATTGTCCTTGGATCCATGGACAGAATAAAAAGTCCATAACCTTGGGGCGGGGGGGGGGGGGGAGAAATTACATCATTATATTCACTAACTGGTAAGTGAAATTTTCAGTTACTTTAACTGTATATGTAGGCAGCAAACCACCCCATTGGTAGAGGCATTGTGTCTCTATTGACAATAAAGTCACAGATTCTTAATTGTTGCAGATTGTTTTATGTTTTTATTTATTTGTTTTGAAAATGAGAAAAAGAGAGAGAAGGAAAAAGAGAAAATATGGGCACACCAGGGCTCTGCAAACAAACTCCAGATGCATGCACCACTTTGTGCATCTGTCTTTACATGGGTACCGGGGAGTAGAACTGGGACCAGCAGGCTTTGTAAGCAAGTACCGTTAACTGTTGAGCCATCTCCCCAGCTCATGTTGCAGATTTTCAAAACACTATCATAATTTTTTTTTGAGACATGATCTCATGTAGCTGGCCTCAAATTGCTCATTCCTCTGCCTCTACCTCCTATGTTCTGAGACTACAGGCATGTGCCACTACACATGGCTTTATGTGGTGTTGAGGGTCAAACCCAGGGCTTCATCATGCTAATCAGGCACTCTACCAGCTGTGCTACATCCCCAGCCTAGTTTCATTTATCTATGGTGTCTTTTATGTTCAACACTCCTTTGAAATTATTACAGTATTGGATCTGCCTTTAACTTGTTACTTAATACTTTTATTAAGAAAAAAAATGAGGGGCTGGAGAGATGGCTTAGCAGTTAAGGCATTTGCCTGTGAAGCCTAAGGACTCAGGTTTGATTCCCCAGTACCCACTAAAGCCATATGCACAAGGTGGTATATATGTCTGGAGTTCATTTGCAAGTAGCTAGAGGCCTTGGTAACCCATCTCCTTCCCTCTCTCTCTCTTTCTCTTGCTTTCTCTCTGCCTCTTTCTCAAATAAATAAATAAAATATTTTTTTTTTAAAAAAAAGAAACAATAAGGGCTGGAGAGATGGCTTAGTGGTTAAGGGTCTTGCCTGAAGCCAAAGGACACAGGTTTGATTCCCCAGGACTCACGTAAGCCAGATGAACAAGGGGCACATGCGTCTGGAGTTCATTTGCAGTGGCTACAGGCCCTGGCATGCCCATTTTCTCTGTCTGTCTCTCTCTCTCTCTCTTTGCTTGAAAAAAACAAAAATATTTAAGAAAGAAAGAAAGAAAGAAAGAAAGAAAGAAAGAAAGAAAGAAAGAAAGAAAGAGCTGGGTGTGAGTGTGGTGGCACACGCCTTTAATCCCAGCACTCAGAGGTAGAGGTAGGAGGATTGCCCTGAGTTTGAGGTCAGCCTGAGACTATATAAGGAATTCCAGGCTGAGCTAGAACAAGACCCTACCTTGTAGAACAAAAAGAAAAAAAAGGAGGATTGCTGTGAGTTCAAGGCCACCCTGATGACAGTGAATTCCAGGTCAGCCTGGGCTAGAGCAAGACCCAACCTAGAATTTAAAAAAACAAAACAAAAACAAACAAACAAACAAAAACACAAATAGGAGATAGATGATCAAATTACATACAGTATATTTATATAAAAGTTTTCAAATAAAAAATATGTTCAGGGATAGAGAGATGGCTTAGTAGTTAAAGATGCTTGCCAAAGGACCCACATTTTATTCCCCAGGACCCACATAAGCCAGATGCACATGGTGGCACATGCATCTAGAGTTCATTTGCAGTGGCTACAGGCCCTGGCTTGCTCATTCTCTCTCTCTACCCTCCCAATAAATAAATAACTAAAAGTAAAGATAAAAACAATGAGGCTGGGGATATACCGGTAGAGCACTTGCCTAGCATGCATGAGGTGCTGTGTTTAATCCCCAGTACCACCAATCTGCTTGAATTAAGCATGGTGGCACACCCGCTTGGCTCAATGCTGGAAGGATGGGAAATTCAAAACCAGCCTGTGCATGAGTGAGACCCTGTTTCAAAACCAAACAAGGGCTGGAGAGATGGCTTAGCTGTTAAGGCACTTACCTGTGAAGACTAAGGACGCAGGTTCAATTCCCCTGGACCCATGTAAGCCAGATGCACAAGGTGGCACATGCATCTAGAGCTTGTTTGCAGTGGCTGGAGGCCCTGATGTGCCCATTCTCTCTTTCTTTATCTGCTTATTCACCCTTTTTCTCTCCATCCCCCCCCCCATAAATTTACAAAAGGAAGCAGCTATATGTTATAGGGGACCATGGTTTTAAAAAGTTTCAAACCCTCTGAAGTGTAAGCATGTGCCTGGTGGAGGATTCTGTCATTCTGCAGGGGTTCAATCTGGTTTAACAGTCGCAAGTGAAATGAAGGCAAAGCACTGAGACCCTGGCCATCGGTGGGAGGTGCTCCCTCCCATCTGCAGGACTGCAAGTGGGCGCTGGAGCTCAGAGGGTAGAGTGTCAAACGTGCCTTGGCCTCAGCAAACAAAGAGACATTACCAGAACTCAACAGCTTAATCACCTGTGTCTTTTGTTTTAGCGAGAGGCATCAGACCGCAGTGAAAGGGCTAGGGACAGATCCAGGTGGCAGGGAGAGGTTCAAAGTCAGGGAGAAAGGAAGATTTATTCCCTAGGAGCCAAGGCGAGGGCAGAAGACTCACAGGGAGGGATTCTGCCCTGCCTCTCCATACCAGCAGAGGGAGACTGGATACCAGCAGGCCCCATGTTTGATTTCTGTCTGATGGCATCCCTATTCTCTCAGAAATAGGAGACAAGATCATCTATGGAGAGCCAGGGCATGAGAGGAGGGGGGGGAGGGAGGGAGGGAGAGAGCGCTGTATACTTTGAAGACAGCCATGAGTTTTCCATCTCCACTTATAGCAGTCCTCTGAGGAAGATGTAACTGTGCAGGAGGGAAACCTGGGGCTTTGAGAACAATTCTTCTTGTCCCCAAGATTACCTACCCAGTTGGAAGGAGAAGGGTCCAAGCTGAAACATACTCTTCCAGTAGAAAATCCATCCTGGATGCTGAAGAAAAGAGCTTTAGGTATGTATTTGTTGGTTTGCTTTTAATTAATTAGCTATTATTCTGGGCAATTGTAGTTGATACACCTTCCTGACTTTCTCTAATTAAGGTGAGCATAAAAGCTTAAGAAAAGGGGCTGGAGAGATGGCTTAGTAGTTAAGGCGCCTGCCTGCAAAGCCTAAGAACGCTTGTTCAAATCTCCAAGTCCCATGTTTACCCAGACACAAAAGTGATGCAAGTACACAATGTTGCACATATGCACAAGGGGGCGCAGGTGTCTGGAGTTCATTCACAGCACCTGAAAAGGCTGTGGCATGCCCATTCTCTCTCTGCCTCTTCCCCCCTCTCTCTCTCTTTCAAAAAAGGGGGCTGGAGAGATGTCTTAGCGGTTAAGGCGCCTGCCTCCTAAGCCTAAGAACTCCAGTTTCAATCTCCAGTGGTTCCAATCTCCAGGTCCCACATTTAGCCAGATGCAAAGTGACGCAGGGGTGCAATGCCACACTTGACCACAAGGGGACGCACACATCTGGATTTTGTTCACAGCAGCTGAGAGACTGCTGGTGCGCCCATCTCTATCTGTCTCCCTCTGCCTCTCTCTCTGTCTCTCTCTTTCTCCAAAAAAAAAAAAAAAAAAAAAAACTGAAGAAAGGGATGCATCTCCTTACATTTTGTTCTTTCATACATTAAAAAAATTATTTGTGTGTACATATGTGCACGTGTTCATGTGAGTTTGGGTGTGCGTGTACCACGTCTTGCATATGGAGGTCAGAGGACAACTTTGGGGTTGGTTCTCTCCAGTCCACCACATCTGAGGCACGGTTTCTCACTCTGGATTCTCATTCTGCTGTTCTTTGCTGGGCCTGCCTTGAATTCCCAGGAAATTCTCCTGGCTGTGCCTCACACCTTGCCATCAGCATCAGCGTGCTGGGATGACAGAAGCCCGCCATGGTCAGCTGTTTAAGTGCAGACTGGAGATCAGGCTTCAGGTATTGCAGCTTAGGCAGTGAGTGCTTTATTCAGTGAGCCATCTCTCCAGCCCACATTTCTAAATTTTGAAATGTAAACGCAATTACTTTTTCTCAAAGCAACTTGTAGTACTCGGAGTGCTGTCATATAGCACTTGAGAAGGATGGCTCAGTTCCTGCGTTAGCAATGTCTGTGACAAGACTTTGTATTGTGGGTCATCAAGGAACATAGCCAGGCAGTCCCCAGCTCAGTAGCTTTGGGGCTCCTAGGTGTCCACAGGAGACCAGTTTGCTTAAGGTGTTAGAAATGGGAGTGCTGGGCTGGGGAGATGGCTCAGCAGATAAAGTGTGCTTGTTCTCAAACCCTGCTGGTCTGGGTTTGATTCCCCAGTACCCATGTAAAGCCAGATGCGTAAAGTGGCACATGCATCGGAAATTCTTTTGCAATGGCAAGAGGCCCTAGTATGCCCATTCTTCCCTCTCTCCTCACAAATAAATAAATAAAAATAGTTATTTTTAAAAATTAATTAATTAATCTGTTTGTGTGTGTGACAGAGAGAGAGAGAGAGAGAATATGAGTGAGAATCAGCACTCCAGGACCTCTAGCCACTGCAAACAGACTCCAGATGCATGTGCCTCTGTGCATCTGGGTACTGGGGACTTGAATTCAGGACCTTAGGCTATGCAGGCAAGTGCCTTAACTACTGAGCCATCTCTCCAGCCCCAAATATTTTTTAGCTTATTTTATTTTATTTATTTGAGAGAGAGAAAGAGGGAGGGATAGAGAGAGAGAGAGAGAAAGAGAGAGAGAGAGTGTGTGTGTGTGTGCATGCCAGGACCTCTAGCCACTGCAAGTGAACTCCAGATACATGTGCCACCTTGTGCATCTGGCTTATGTAAATACTGGGGAATCGAACCTGGGTCCTTAGGCTTTGTAGACAAGCACTGTAACCACAAAGCCATCTCTCCAGCCCCCAATATTTTTTAAAAAGAAAGAAATGGGATACTGATGCTGCATAACCTTGGTCAAAGCGACCTTGGAGTCTGGTGGAAATCCTTAGTCCGAGAACTAGCAATGATGGTCATCTTTAATTATCCACTCTCCATTTATTTAACTATATCTAGTTTTTGTTTCCTGTGTGTGTGTGTGTGTGCGCGCACGCGCGTGTGCACATGCATGTGCTAGTATGTGGAGCCACAGCACACATGTAGAGCTCTGAGGACAACCTTGGGTGTCATCCTTGCTTTTCACCTTGTTTGCAGCAGGGTCTCTCGTGTTGTTTGCAGCTGTGTACACCAGTGTCTCTGGCTCAGGATCCAGAGATGCACTTTCCCTGCCTCCCATCTTGTCACAGGTACACTGGGGTATAGACACGTGCTCTTGTGTCCAGCTTTACATGGCTTATGGGCTCTGAACTCAGCACATCAGGCCTTTTACCCCCTGAGCCATCTCCCAGCCTTTGTTTTTTTTTTTTAAGATTTTTTTTTTATTGACAACTTCTTTTTTTGTATTGTGAGTGCTCGTGTTTATTTAATTATTATTTTTTTATTGACAACTTCGATATTTACATACAAAAAACACGTGATATTTCCCTCCCCTGCCCCCATACCCCTTTAGAACTCCAATCTCCATCATATCCCTTCCCTCTCTCCATTAGTCTCTATTTTAATTTGATGTCATCATCTTTTTCTTCTATTATGAGGGTCTTGCGAAGGTATTGCTAGGCACAGCAAAGTCATAGATATCAAGGCCAATTTCTGTCTGGGCATTTGCATTGTAAGGAGCCATACCCTTCCTTTGGCCCTTCCATTCTATCCGCCCCCCCTCTTCCGCAATGGGCCCTGAGCCTTGGAGGGCGTGACAGGGATGTTTTAGTGCTGGGCACTCCTCTCCAGTGAGTTTTCTATGCGTTTAAGCAGCGTCTCTCCTTTCTCACTGGGTCTCCATGGTAACTCCTCAGCCCAAGGGAAGCCGACCTCCCGTTCCCGCAGGAGGGAAGGAAGGAAGGCCCTTCTCATGTTTCTTGATCTAAGATCCATGTTTGTTTACATGGGCTCCTGGATCACCTGGTGTATTTCCCTTCTCCCCACCTTACTTTCCCTTCCTCAGCCTTTTCCCTGTAACAGGTGAGTAAAATGTGGTGTTTTTTGTTTTTTGGGTTTTTGTTTTGTTTTGTTTTTAATTTGCAAGCACACAGAGAGAGATAGAGAGCAGACAGACAGAAGGAGAATGGGCATGCCAGGGCCTCCAGCCACTGAAACGTACTCCAGACACATGCGCCACCTTGTGCAACTGGCTTACATGGGTGCTGGGGCATCAAACCTGGGTCCTTTGGCTTCGCAGGCAAGTGCCTTAACTGCTAAGCCATCTTTTATGCCCCAAATGTGGTGTCTTAAAAGTCATTTTCTTGTCGGGGGTGGTGGTGCACACCTTTAATCCCAGCAATCAGGAGACAGAGGTAGAAGGATTGCTTGAGTTCAAGGCCAGCCTGGGTCTACAGTATAAGATCCAGGTCCGTCTGGGCTAAAGGGAGATTCTACCTTTAAAATAAATAAATAAATAAATAAATAAATAAATAAATAAATAAATAATAAAAATCATTTTCTTGAGTCTGGAAATGCCAATTCTTTGGTTAATTTGCAGATACGGAGTCTGTGTTTGGGATTCCAGCCAGGCTATGTGGAATGTACACTTATCTATCTCCAAAGCCACGAGCTAAAATAAACCTCCTTTCCTCATAAAGTTCCCATTCTCAGATATATTATGAGAGAACAGAAAATGGATTTAGACACCATCCATTTTGACGGGAAAGGCCAGCCCAAGAGCTCTGGGCCATGAATCTCCTGCATCTCTCTCCAAAGGTCTAAGAGAGTTGTCAGTGCTTTTCCGCTGTGTCTCTTCACACTTGAAAGCACAGTGTTTCTGTGACAACTACCTTACAAAACAACTCAAGGGAAGTTCACAGCGTAAAGGGTTCAATCCATCATGGCAGGGAAGTTACGGTGGCAGGAACATGAGACCACTTGTCTCATGACATCCACAATCGGGAAGCAGAGAGAGATGAAAGCTGATGCTCAGATGGCTCTCTCCTTTTTATTTTTAGTTTAGAGAGAGAGAGAGAGAGTTGACATGCCAGGCCTCAGCCACTGCAATTGAACTCCGGATGCTTGTGCCACCTAGTGGGCCTGTGCAACCTTGCACCTGCCTCACTTTTGTGTGTCTGGGTAATATGCAATCTGGAGAGTTGAACATGGCTCCTTAGGCTTCACAGGCAAGCACCTTAACTGCTAAGCCATCTCTCCAGCCTGGCTGTCTCCTTTTTATTCAGTCCAGGGATCCCAGCTCATGGTGGGGGTTATTCAGAATGGGTCTTCCCTGCTGTGTTAAGGCTTCCTGGACATACCCGCACAGAGATAGGTTTTTCCATGGTGATTCTGAATCCCATCACCTTGACAAGGAAGGTTAACCATAAAAGGTGCTCTCATCTTGACCAGGTTACAAGCAGAAGCAGCATCAACAGACCAGGTAGGGTGTCAAAATCCTAGAGATGGGAACAGGTGGAATCTTCAGAACTCAAAGAACTGATGAATTCTTACAAATCCAAGAGCTGCAGAGGAAGAGAAGGATCTGATCGGTAACACAGAGGACTCCTTATCCCATCCTCCCTAGCGCTACTTGCCAGTTGTATACCTTGCCCTCCAGGGTGAACCTGGCACTGGAAGGCTGCTCTCGATCATGGCAGACTCTGTATTTATGCACTCAGGAGGAAGCAGCAGATGTCTTGTTGTGCTCTGAAGCCTCCACTGGGGACCCCAGAGCCCTCAACCTTTATTAGGATATTCTAAGTGGAGATACCCCTGCCTGGTGCTGACAAGCCTGCTGAATGGAGTTTCTTACTGCCTGCCTCACTTTTCTGTCACCAGATAAGATCTACCAGCCTACCTGGCAGATTCCCCAAACTATTTCTTTTCTGAATTCCCCAGCAAAGACCCTGTATCCCAAATCCCTCTGAATTTGCATACAGCCTGTAAAGACTTGCTTGGGTGAAGATCTGATTTTGCTGAAAAGTCTACCTGTCTGAAACCTCTTGGAGTGACACAGTGGGTAGCTAGGGATCCTGTCTGCCATCCCTTAACTGGATCGAGCCCACCACGTCCAGAGAGGGGACACAGCAACAATTTCCTGCAAGCTGCAGGTGTAGTACACTCCTATAATCCCAACGCTCAGGAGGCGGAATCAGAAGGCCAGCCTGGGCTACATAGTGAGGTCTTCCTGATGCAAACAAACAAAGCCAAATCCACACAACAACAGCAAACAAAAAGAGTGCAATGTACTTATTGTTTTGTTTTTTGGCTTTTATATTCTGGATATGATCCTCTGAGTGTGACAAGTGGAAACCAGTTTGCTTGCTCTCCTTTCAAAGACAAGGAAAATTCATCTCTCAGACACTAGTAAGTGGCTGAACTTTGACCAAAACTCTGTTCCTCTCTTTCATTTCTTTATTCCTATCTTTTTAACCCCTCTCAAAATAAGCATTGCATTTTGTTTCTTTTTAATATTTTCATTGACAACTTCTATGCTTACAGACAATAAACCATGACATTTCCCTCCTCTGCCTCCCCACTGGGATTTTCCCTTCCCAACTCCACATCTTTATCATATTCCCTCCCCCTCTCCCTGTTAGTCTTTTCTCAGTAAATATTTTTGGCATTTTTTTATTTTGATGTTATTGTCTTTTCTCCTATTATGAGGGTTTGTGAAGGTATTGCTAGGCACTTATTTTGAGGTCATGGATTTTGAGGTTTTTGGCCAATTTCTGTCTGGACAGTTGCATTGAATTTTAATGGGAATGCATTAAAGTGGTACCCTTCCTTTGGCTCTTCCATTCTCTCCACCACACGTTCATCTATGGACCCTGAGCCTTGGAGGGTGTGACAGAAACGTTTCAGGGCTGAGCACTCCTCCATCACTCCTTCTCAGCACTATGTTGCCCTTTGGGTTAACCCAGTGGTCACCACCATCTGAAAAGAGAAACTTCTCTAACAAAAGTGAAAGTACAGCCAGGCATTGTGGTGCACGCCTTAATCCCAGCACTTGGGAGGCAGAGGTAGGAGAAGAGTGGAGAGTTCGAGGCCACCCTGAGAGTACATAGTGAATTCCAGGTCAGCCTGAGCTAGAGTGAGACCCTACCTTGGAAAACCAAAAAAATAAAAATAAAAATAATAAAAAGAAAGAAAGTGAGAGTAGCATTAATAATATGAAAATTAAGTGTACTTCTTATTGGGCAGTTTGTTGAGCATAATATATGCATTTAGCCAGACAAGAGCAGGCTTTATACCACTAAGGCTCATGACCTCCCCTGCCATAGGCTTTGATTAGGTTTTCAGTACCAGGTATGTATTCTGTCCCTTAGCACCAGCCTGCAGTCCAATTAGGGAACAGTTGGTTTCCCCCAGAGCACACATGCCACTATTGCACCTGTTCGGTCATTTGGCCTGGCTGGCCAAGCTTGAGGCTTCCAGTGTCCACTGTTTTCACTGCTCATGACTTCTGGCTCCCATAGGGCTGCATGCTGTGCAGCATTTTCCAGATTACAGTTGGCTGGTCTATAGGGAAAAGGTTCTCAGCTCAGCACCAGCTTGATTTCTCAGTGACCTTGCCACCCAGGCATGTGAAGTCTTCAGCAATAGGGTCTTACCATCTGTTACTCACGTGGGAAACCAAGGGCTTTGGCAATAGCCTGTAATGTTTGGAGGCAACAGGGACCTCCTTAGCCAACAACTCACTGGAAGATATCCCATCCCTGGCACTGAAAATTTTTTTTTAGTTTCAAAAGCAACTCTTTGTTTCATGGATTCTTTGGATGTGCCATTATGCAAAAAAAGTAGGCTTTCATATGTCTTATTCAGAATATCTTGAATTTTTGATTGACTTTTTCCCCCACCCTTCACATTAATCTCTTCCCCTGGCTGCATTTCTTAATATAGGCCATTCCACTCCCTGTAATCTGTTCTTTTATGTTTATTCTCATATATTTGATACCATCTCCTAAAGCCCTTCCTTCTGACCCCTCATCATTTAATAGTATGCTGTTTTTCCAACTTACTAGCCTCTGCTGACATAACACAAGTCTAAACATTTGTTAAGATTTAGATATGGTCTATTTTAAGAATGAGAGAAAAATGCATATTCTGCAGCATTTGGGAATTTCTGGGCCTGGGTCCATTTGTTACATCACATTTAGTATAATCCTGTTTATTTATATTTTTTTCCAGATCTATCCATTTCCCAGTAAATTTTACAATTTCATTTTTCTTTACCCCTGAAAATAACTCCATTGTGTAAAGGTACCACATCTTTATTATTCATTCATCTGTGGCGGGACATCTAGGCTGGTTCCAGGCCCAGATGGATTCACTGGTGAATTTTACCAGACCTTCTGTCTTTTATTGAGAGATGAGTTTCTTGGAGGCAAAAAATAACACCACTTTTATAGTTTTATTTTTATTATTTATTTATTTACTTGAGACAGAGGGAGAGAAAAAGAGTGACAATGTGCACACCAGGGCATCTAGCCACTGCAAACAAACTCCAGACACATGTGCCACCATGTGCATCTTGCTTACGTGGGACCTGGAGAATTTTACTGGGGTCCTTAGGCTTTGCAGGCATGCATCTTAACTGCTAAGCCATCTCTACAGCCCAGGATCCTGCCTTTTAATCCAGTCTGCAAGCCTGTGTTTTTTGGTTGGGGCATTGAGGCCACTGATATTAAGAGTTATTACTGAAAGGTATTTATTTCTTCTCTCCATTCTGCTTGATTTGTAGTGTTCCCTGTTTTCCCTTTACTCTCTTGTTTTAACTGTTATTTCAGTATGGTTTATTTTTACCTATTTCTTCAAGTATGTTTTGCTTTCTCTTCAGCATGAAGGATTCCTTCCTTCTATTATTTTCTGTAGTGCTGCTTAGTTGTCATAAAGTTCCTTTAGCCTGTTTTTGTTGTGGAATGTCCTTATTTCTCCATCTATTTGAATGGATAGCTTTGCAGGATAAAGTAACCTTGGTTGACAGTTGTTATCTTTCAGAACTTGGAAACATCACTCCAAGCCCTTCCAGCTTTTAAAGTTTGTATTGAGTAATCTGCTGTGATTCTGATGGGCTTGCCTTTGCAGGTCACTTGCTTTTTCTCTCTAACTGCTTTCAATATAGTTTCTTTAATTTGTATGTTTGATAGTTTAATTATAACATGGTGAGGAGAGGTTCTTTCCAGGTTTTGTCTGTTTGGTATTCTAAAAGATTCCTGTATCTGCATTGGCATTTCTTTCCCAATTTGGAGAAAATTTATTTCTATGATTTTGTTGAAAACACCTACTAAGCCTCTGAATTGAAATTATTCTCCTTCTACTATATCCTGAATTCTTATGTTTTATCTTTTTATAGTGTCCCGGATATCTTGAAATTCCTATTCATACCTTCCTATTAGCTTGTGTTTCTCTTTGTTGGACTGTATTAGGTCTGCCACCTGGTCTTCTAGTTTAAATATTCTGTTCACTCCTTCATCCATGCTTCTAGTGAGACTTTCCACAGAGTTTTTTATTTGACTGACTTTATTTTTCAGAGCTAGAATTTCTGCCTGGTTTTTCCTCAGTATTTCTATTTTCTTGTTCATGTCTTGTAATGGCCTCCTTATTTCATTAAGTTGGTTTCCTGTGTTCCCTTGGAATTCCTTCAGGAGTTTGTTTTTTTATTTGATTCCTTTGATTTCTTTAGATATAGATAAAAACATTTTTTTTTAAAAAAAAAAACTTTGTCAGGAATTTCATCTAAAACAGTCTCAGTGGGGGCCATTTCTGATGGATTTATAATTTTTGGTAGGATTGTATTGTCTTGATTCTTTGTAGTGTTTGTATTATAATGTTGCAACTTTTGCATCCTGAGTTGATTTGATGCTTGAGTTTTCTAATAATCTGCAGTGCTTTTAGATTTGGAAAACAACTTTATGTATCTTCAGAGTAGGAGTTTAAGGTGCCAAGTGTAGCTCTTGTACTCCAATACAACCTCAGAAGTGATCCTAGGTGTTGAGTTTGTCTGCTATTCAAGTATTCTAGTGGGCTGGGTGGAGCAAATTACTGGAAAATTCTAAGCTTCAACTGAGCAATATATGCAATCTATAAAAACCAGCACAGAGTATCCAAGTGTGGGGATTAAACCAAACAGATATCCTTATAAAGCCAAAATGTCTAAGGGTGTGTGTTGCTCTACACCTTAATCCTGTCAGCTGGGAGGTTGACATTTCTGTTCTGAGTTGGGTTCCAGGTCAGCCTGGGTCTGAATCAGACCCTGCCCCCAATAATGACAGAAGCAAAAGACAAAGGCCTTATAAATCTGAAAGTATCAAAGGCACTATAGTCAACCCCCAAATACAGCTTAATTGAGAATGGTAAAGCCAGCCAAGAATATGTAAGCCACAACCTGCCCTGACATGGAAGGAGAGATGAGCACTTCCAGTGCAGGTCTATGTACCTGCTTTTTTGTCAGTTGGCCTGGTTACCTTTTGGGGTGACTTCTAATCTCATCAATGCTGAGTGCCCACCTCAATCCCTCTGTGTTGTTCTGTGCAGCTGGAGTTCTGCTCAGCTGTGCTGGACACCCTGAATCCATCTGGAGGGTCCCTGTTCTGATGGTTGGGGGATGGGAGAGTGCAGGAAGCCTGGAGTTGTACTGGAACTGCTTAGCAAGTCCCACCTCTTTCAGCCTTTCAGCAGCTCTTTAGCTGATCTCTGCTGTCTTTCTTTCAGGTCTCTTGACTTTGCAAGGAGGCTAATGAGGTTGGAAAATCCCTGGTCTGGTGTCTGCTTCTGCCGGCGCAGATGGGGGGATGGGGCTGCAAGTGCCTCAGTGGGATTCTGGCCATTTTCCTCATTTCTGGTGGAGCTTGGTCTCTCCTGCTTCTCTGCTATGGCTAATAAAAAGCCTCTACACCTTCACTTTTCAGAAGAAGAGTATATTTTGCTGTGGTTTTGCTTAAATCCCTGGGTAGGCTGGTTTGGCGTGGTTCCTATGCCACCATCTTATCCAGAAGTCCCTCTTTGTTCCAATCTTACAATGTCTTCCTAATCATTCTATTAGACTAGTTTTTCTATGGACATTTATTTATTCATTTATTTATTTATTTATTTATTTATTTTTTTTTTTTTTTTTGAGGTTAGGTCTTGCTGTAGCCCAGGCTGACCTAGAACTCATTATGTACTCCTCTCAGGGTGGCCTCAAACTCACCAGATCCTCCTACCTATACCTCCCCAGTGCTGGGATTAATGGTGTGCGCCACCATGCATAGATATTTTTATGGACTTTTAAGGGTAAATTATGAAACGTTTATTTTCAGAGACAGTAGAAATAAAAGGTAGTAGAAGTAAAACAGAAAAGCTCCCAAGCTGAGAGAGACCATCCCTCCCCCAAAGGTAGGAGGGATACAAAGAAAAACGCAGGGTGGAGGGAGGGGACCCATATGGTGACTTTTAAAATGAATTTTCATATAACCTAACATGAAACACTATTGAAATAAACCCAGCCCTCATCCTCATTTGCTCATGGAGACCAATCAGCTTTTTGCAGATAAAACAAATTTAAAATAACAATGTTTTGAGAGAACAGATCTCATGGTGCTTTTCCACAATAAAGTTTAAAAAAAAAAAAAAAGACCATTGTTCTAACTTAGGAGTTCCAGAGCTTACTATTCTCCTGAGTGTTTAAGAAAGGGTGTGTAGTCCTTGGGTGTGTGTTCAGTCATTGTTTGGTTAAGGTTTTGTCACAGTGATAGCTGAAGGGGACAGCCATTACTCTCCTGGGTGGGGGTCCACTTCCAGCCTGTTCCTTCAGTGAGTCAATCATGATTGTCCTGCCTGCCAGAAGCCCCACCCAGATGATAGGAGGCTGCAAACTTAACTTTGATATGTGTGTCTCTCTTTAACATAGAAAAGTCACACAAAGAATGCACACTCATTTTAGAAAAACTTTAAAATATAGACTCGTAAAAAGCCAGCTGGCAGTCTATGTCTTACACTATTAACATTCTGATGTATTTTTCAAGCAAGTGCCTTCAATCCCTGATCCACCTTCCAACACGTGATGTATTTCCTTTCAGTTTTGTGCATACACACATGTTCATGCACAATAGGGGGATACTGGTAGTAGAGGGTAACTTTTATTACTGAAGGTGGAAAGCCATTAGAGGCAGGATATGCAGCAAGCTCATCTCTCTAAGGTGGAAGATGGGTTATTTTTCTTCATCTTTCTCTTTGTATGGCTTTGGTCACTTCCGCAGTCATGTTGCTGAACGAGGCAGCTGTCTTCTTCATTTCTTCACCTCCACACAGCCTGTAGCCCTCCTAGTCTGGCATCCTCACTCTCCTGAAACAGCTCACATGTTGGTCTGTATTCTCACTGGGATAGGTTTTGTTTATCCTTGCTCCATGCGTAAGTAGTGCTGCACACAATCGATTCCTCCCAAACCCTGGTTCTGCATTTTCCTCTGCCCTCTCTGGCTGCCACTTTGCCTTCTTTGTCATCTGTCTCAAGTTATAAATGTTTATGGAGCACCTACCATAGTTCAATACTAATTCCAGATGCTAGGAGCCCAAACTCATGCTGGCCCTGGGGCTTAGGGTTAAGTGAAAAACTGATAAGAAGACAAAACAATGAAAAAAGCAAAACAAAACAAAACATTTGGCTGTGGAAATGGCTCAGTGGATAAAGCACCGGCCACACAAGCCTAAGTACCTGAATTCAGCACCCCAGAGTACATGCAAAAAGCTGGAAATGATGGTGGGTGTGGTAGTTTGAATAGATGGCCCGCAATATAGTCAGTGTTTTATTAGTTTGTTGTTTGCATCTGCAGCCACCTGGCTGGAGGCAGTGTCACTGGGTGGATCTTAAGGTGTGGTGGTGGGTTTGAGGTTTCAGTCTAAAGATATGCAAAGTGTGCCTGGCTGGAGTTCCTGAGGTGTGCTGTGCTGTGTGGCTTTTCTTTCTGTGTTTGGTCCTGTGAAGGCAGGCCAGCTTCTTCGGCCATTATGGAACTTCCCCTGGATCTGTAAGCTTCAATATATATCCCTTCCTCCATAACTGTGCCTGGTCTGGAAGTTCATCTCAGCAAACCTGAAGCCGTCTGCTACAGTGGGCTTCTGTCATCCAAACACATGAGATGGGAAACAGACAAGAGAATATCCAGAAGCTCACAGGCCAACTACCCTGGAGAATGCTTCATGGTGGGGGATGGGGGATAGAGTTAGGGCAACTGGACCCCTGAAGGTAAAAAGGGCAGAAAAATTTGCACTTGCTGGAAATCCAAGATGATCCAACTTCTTACCTCTTTTGCCTAGTTTTCTCCACAAACAGTCAAGATCCCTCCTGGGAGGGAGGTCTTTCATAGGATTTAAACGTTGTGGTTGGTCAAGTTCAGACCCTGGAACTTGGTGCCAGAGCTAATCCCTTCCTGAGACAGCCCCTATCCCTAACCAACCAGCTGGCCCTTTGGTTCACCTGGGCCAAAAGACAGCCCTCCACCCTGAGGTTATAAAGACCTTTGCAAGGCTCTGTCTCTCTGATCACTCAGGAACTTCCAGCTGTGGGTGAGGGTTTTTTCCCCCTCGGGCCTGGGCTGGCTCGGCTCAGACCCAGCTGGGAGAGGCCCAGCCAGAGGGCCCCTTTCCCTTACTCTCCACATGGGTTCTTTATCCCCTCCAGCTCCCCACATGGCAGGAGCTCCTTGAACTTTCTTTTCTCTTTTCTTTCCATGCTTTTCCCCCCAGATCTGTATCTGGTCACATGGACTCCTGAGCTCCACGTGGCCCACATGGGCTTTTGGGCTCCATGTGGTATACTTCTCTCCCCACTTCATCTCCCCTGACATCCCAGCCTTTCCCCACTCCTTTGTAAAATCTGAATAAAATATGGTGTTTTAAAAATCATTTTCTTGAATCTGGAATTGCCAATTCTTTGGTTAATTTACAGATAGGAACTCAGGGATTGGGGATCCAGGAAGCACCCCAGAACCCCAATTTCCCTGTTACAATGGTGAACAATGAGAATGAGAGACCAGCCTCAATATGAGGTGGAAGCGGAGGAGCAACTCTGGAAAGTTGTTTGCTAACCTCTACGCGTGCTGTGACGTGTGTGTGTGTGTGTGTGTGTGTGTGTGTGTGTGTGTGCTGAAAAATAAGATCCAAAAAACCCTAAATTGCATATGTACATATACATTTATGTGTATACACACACGTACTCAAACTCAAGACTGAATGATATAGTTACGGTAATAAATACTATCAAGTAAAATAAAAATAAAGAAGGGTGACACATATAGCTATAAATAAAGTGATCTGAAAAGGTAGCATTTAAGGGTGTAAGGGAGACAATGGGTTGATCCATACGGATATCTGTCCGTTATTGTTTGAATATAAAATATTCCCCATAGGCTCATTGGTCCCCAGCCACTACTTGCTCTTTGGTGAGGTTGTAGCTCCTTTAGGAGACAGGCCCATCCAGAGGAAGTGGGTCACTGGGGGGTAGGCCTTGAGGGTTATACCCCAGCCTCGTGTCTGGCTGGCGCTCTCCGTGACCTGGATGGTACCATGAGAATAAGCAGCTGCTGAATGCTCCTGCTGCTTCAGACCAAGCCCTCAGTTGTGCCTTCCTTACCCCTGTGGGCTCTCACCCCTGGAACCATGAGCCAAAACAAAGCCTCCTTCCTACAAGTTGCTTCTGTCAGGTAACAGGTCTCAGAGACATAAATGGAACTAATTCCTTATGAAGGGTATTCTGTTTGCTTTTAACTGAGGCAAGATCTTGCAGTGTAGCTCAGAATGGCCTGGAAGGCTAAGTCCTCCTACCTCCACCTCCACCACCACCTCCTGATTCCTGGGATGTTGTAATGACTATTTCCTCTGAGTATGACATGACCATAAGGGGTCATGAAGCAGTGCTGCTCTGGTGACCTAGTGAATACTTTTCCCTGCAGTCACCTGCAGTCATAAAGCAAGCAGAACAACGCAGCGATAGTTCAGTCTGTGGTCGTGGTAATGAGGTGGTTAACATTCCCTCACAGAAGAAGGGGAGCCTAAGACCCTCCAATGAGAGGCTGGGGAGATGGCTCTGCAGTGAAAAGCGCTTGCTTGCAAAGCCTGCCAGCCAGCCCAGGGTTCAATTCCCCAGCACCCACATTGTTGCCATCAGCTTCCTGTTGCTGGCAGAAAACACCCAACCATGAACAGCTAGTGGGAGGAAAGGGTTGATTTTGGCTTACAGACTCGAGGGGAAGAAGCTCCATGATGGCAGGGGACAGCTATGGCATGAGCAGAGGGTGGACATCACCTCCCGGCCAACATCAGGTGGACAACAGCATCAGAAGAGTGTGCCAAACACTGGCAAGAGGAAGCTGTCTATAACACCCATAAGCCTGCCCACAACAATATATCACTTCCAGGAGGCTCCGATTCCCAAATTGCTACTAGCTAGGGACCTAGCATTCAGAATAAATAAGTTTAAGGGGGACACCTGAATCAAACCACCACACCCGTAAAGACAGATATACAAAGGGGTGGGAGCATCTGGAGTTCATTTGCAGCAGCAAAAGTCCTTGGTCTCCCTCTCCCTCTCCCTCTCCCTCTCCCTCTCCCTCTCCCTCTCCCTCTCCCTCTCTCTCTCTCTCTCTCTCTCTCTCTCTCTCTCTCTCTCTCTCACACACACACACACACACACACACATAACTAAGTAAAAGTATTTAAACGCAAAGACCATCCTGAGCGTTTCTGTTTACCTCGACCTCCTGCTTTCAGGCTGCACACCATTTTGGACTCTTCAGTAAGTTTAGCTGTTTCTGTTACAGTGTTTCTGCACATCACCCTGGGGCTTTTAGGTGATAAAGCTGCCATTGAGTTACTCATGTCCCTGTAAGTAACCCCAATAAACTCACTGGTTCATCAAGGTGAACTTGGAAAGCATGATTTCTTTGGCCTCTCAGTGCCCTATTGGGGTGAACAGACACTTCAGTTTTTGTTTGTTTGTTTTTGTTTTTCGAGGTAGGGTCTCCCTCTAGCCCAGGCTGACCTGGAATGCACTATATAGTCTCAGGGTGGCCTCACACTCATGACAATCCTCCTACCTCTGCCTCCCAAAGGCTGGGATTAACTATGCCCAGCTGTGAACAGACATTTCTTTATGTGTACCCAGGAAAAGTCATGGTACATGGGATCACAGGTATGCACCACCATGCCCATCTCTGAGGAAGAGTGTTCTAGGCCTCAGGATGCCAAGAGCAAGGCTCTGAGCTGGGAGTGTGTCTTGAGTATTGGAAGGACAGCTGGGCAGCCAACATTGCTGGAGCAGAATGAGTTAAAGATGAGGGCAAGAAGTACTGTGCCATGTAGGAGTGTGGCCTGGGAAATATTTTCAACTTGTTCAGTTTCGCCAGGGGAACTGGAAGCGAAGTCGTCCACTGTGTGTGAGGATTAAGAAGGAAAAGTGAAAGAAGTGAGGTCTAGAAGTCTCCCTAGAGGTGGGGAGAGGGAAAGGATGGGCGCATTGACGGGAAGTGGAATTGCTAAACACTTAAAGTTCATGATCCTGAATTTCAAAATGAAACTGTCTAGAAAGGGCTGTGTGTTTTTCTTCAGCTCTACCGATACATAGGTGCAGGCCTGGGGTTGCTCTAGTTGAGTTTAACCAAGCTTGGGTTTTGAAAGTACCATGGCAACAGAGAGCAAGGGAGGGAAGGAGGGAAAAGGGAAAGGAAGGGAAAGGGATTTTTATCATTTTTAAAATGATAGGGTGGTATGGTGGGGGAAAGCTGATATAAATTAGGTCTTGGGGGTCCAAAGGATCTTTGTGTTAGGGTGGAAGAAGAGAGGAAACTGAAACTAGAAGGAGGTGGTTGGAGAGAAGATGGACTAAAACTAAGATAGTGAGTGAAGTGATGGGATGTCCTTTTGGGCCTGTGCTATGTAATGCAGCCCCTAGCAATATGTGACCACTGAGCACACAAATGCAACTTGTCTCAATTTAAATATAGTATCAATATAAAATGCACACCAAGTCGGATGTGGTGGCGCACACCTTTAATCCTAGCACTCGGGAGGCAGAGGTAGGAGGATTGCCATGAGTTCGAGGTCACCCTGAGATTACATAGTGAATTCCAGGTCAACCTGGGCTAGAACGAGTCCCTACCTTGAAAAACTAAAATAAATATACAAATAAATAAATAAATAATACACACCAAATTCCCATGACCGAGCACCAAGAAAATGGAAAGTAGTTCACTACTTTTTAAAATGTCAGTTGCATGTTGAAATGGTAATATTGTTGGCATATTGGTTTGAGGTATGTTATTAAAATTGCTGTCAAAAATGTTATATGTGTGGCTTATGTTCTATTTCTATTATATTTCACGAGGGGAGTGGTGGACATACGGTGAAGCTATGACAGGCATGAAACCCAAGCAAGAGAGAAACAAGCGAAGGCGCTGATATTACTGAGTCATTTTGGACTGACAGTGAGCTGTGTTCTAGCGGTGCTCAAGAAGTGAGGTTGTGCGGGCCCGGGTGACAGATGACTTTACAAGAGAACAGGAAATATTACCCAGTTTGATAACATGAGGTTCAAAGCTGGGAGGAGGGAAGGGGAATTGTCTGGACCTAACAATAAGAAGCCAAAAAGATACTTGTTCCATAGTCAGAGTGAGTGGTAAGAAGGCTGTGATGAAAGACATTTCCTGCTATCTGAAAAGGCTACTGAGGAGGGGTGTCCTCCCTGGAGATCCAGGTGACAGCAAGAAGGGAAGAGAACACTTTCATTTTTGGTGGAGAATGCTCAGTGAGCTCCAGAAACATCTGGAAGGTTCAGGAGTTGAGCAGACAAGGGAGAAGTAGGGTGAGCTGAAGGCCTAGGGCTGCTTGCAGGGGAGGAGGAGACAGGACTGACATATACGGGGATAGGGGACTTGGTGAGATGAGCAGTCTCCAGGCAGGGAGAATGGTGGTAAGGCTATGATAGCAGGCAGGCTTTCTGCTGGAAGACATGGAAGTGGGAAAAGGCAGTCATATACAGGGCCTGAGGGAGGGTGCATGCCTGGCCACCAAGTGCTGGGGTACCACAAAGCCCATCCTTCCAGGCCCTCTCAACTTCTTATGCAGTACTTACCTTATGTTTGGATACGAAATATCTCCCCAAAGCCCCATATGCTAAAGGCTGCGCTGCCAACCTGAGGTGTTACTGTGAGGGATGTTTTGGAGGTGGAACCCCTTGGAAGGAAGTTAGGTCACAGGGGCTGGGTCCTCGAAGGAAATAGTGGAACCCTAGTTCTTGCTCTCTTTCTTCTTTGCTTCTTAGCCACAATGAGAGTTTAAACCATGATGCACTGCACTGCCACAGGCACAAGAGGCCATGTCTGAAACCTTTTAAGTAACTCAATTTGTAGTCTGATTTCTTTTCATACATATATATATATATATATATATATATATATATATATATATATATATAATTTTGAGGTAGTCTCCTGGCTCTACTCCAGGCTGACCTGGAATTCACTATGTAGTCTCAGGATGGCCTTGAACTCACAGCAATTCTCCTACCTCTGCCTCCCAAGTGTGGGGATTAAAGGATTGCACCACCATGGCTGGCAATGGCCGATTTCTTTAGCCAATCATCTCCTCAAATTACTCAAACTTCTCAGAGACAGATTACTTATAAAGGTGGCACTTAAGTGTAATTCTTTCTGCTCTGGATGACGGCATCACACTGACCCTGTACAGCGGCCCATTCTCTGCCTTTCCATAATGTTCCCGGAGCTGTGACCCTCCAGGGAAAATGCCACACCATGGGGAAGCCATAAAGCCAGATGTTCAACCAGGCCTATGATATATTTACCTCATATTCAGCCTTTTACTAATTTCTGCCCAGATTTAATGTCCCTAAACTCTCTAATCTGTCCATTTTGTTTAGCCACAATAAACTTCCCTATTGCCCCTCCTGTTCTACCATAGCCTTTAAAATTTTTTTGAGGTGTCTGGAGAGATTGCTTAGCAATTAAGGCATTTGTCTGCAAAGCCAAATGACCCAGGTTTGATTCCCCAGTACCCACATCGAAACAGATGCACAAAGTGGCAGATGTATCTGGAATTAGTTTTTAGTAGCTAGAGGCCCTGGTATACACATTCTCTCTCTGTCTCTGCCTCTCTTGGCTTGCAAATAAATAAATTTTTAAAAAATTTTTTGGTAATTTTAATTAATTTGTGTGTGTGTGTGTGTGTGTGTGTGTGTGTGTGTGTCTTACCACTACAAGAAATGTCCACCCTGCATTATGTGGGTGGATGGGGAATTGAACCCTGACCCGTGTTATGTGGGTGGCTGGAGAATTGAATCCAGGCTGGCAGGTTTTGCGAATGTCTTAAACCACTTGCCTTTTAACTGTACGCATGTGTCTGGTCCCTGCCACTACTGTTCACACTGGCCTAGGGTGGTATTTCAACATCCCCAACCCTTTTCAAGCCTTTCTTTGTCATCAAGAACTCTGCCATGGCTCTCCATTGTTCTCCGGATTAAGCCAAAGCTCTTCCTCAAACTCTGCAATGTCTCTGCCCAGCCAGCCTTCCTTCATCCTGTGCTGCACTTCACTCGTAGACATCTTGGCAGGTCTGCCTCCCTGGGATCCTGCCCAGGGCTCCTCTGCCCCCAGCTATCACAGGCCTTGTAGGAGTTCCTCCTTCTGCAAGGAATGCTCTCCCCTCCTGACACTTCAGGGTTAGGGGGTTTAATGAGGTGAGCTCTGGTCATCTCGTGGGTAATTCCTGCTTACCTGTCACAGTTTATCTTGGATGTCCCTTTCTTGAGCTCTGGAGGAGCCAGTTGGTATCTCCTAGCTCTATGCTCATTCAGGTTCCTGGACCATCTGTAGGCTAACTTTTGTCATGATTGTATAAGTATTTATCTTTGATAACAAAGCCCCTAAGGACATGGTGTCTCCATGAGGGCTATTGTCACAACCATCTTTGCTCAGTATCACACTAGACATAGTTTTGGTCAAAAGGTTAAGAAGTGATTTCATTTAATACTATATATAATATGATATATATAATATGATCTATATATAATATTAAATATCCTACTTAATATTTTATCTCAGCACAAAATGCCTTGCACTTAGTAGGTCCTCAACAAATATTTGTTGAATTAACAAATGAATGATTTGAGATTTCATAAAAAGCCCCAAGAAGGGCTGGAGAGATGGCTTAGTGGTTAAGGTATGTAGCAGACAGCTTAAGGTTTGCTGAGATGAACTTCCAGACCAGGCACAGTTGTGGAGGAAGAGATATTTATTGAAGTTTACAGATCCAGGAGAACTTCCATAATGGCAGAAGAAGCTGGCCTGCTCTTACAGGACCAGGCAAGCGAGAGAGAAAGCCAAAAGACAAAAACCACACAGTACAGCACACTTCAGGAACTCCACTTTTCATATCTTTAGACTGAAATCTCAAACCCACCACCACACCTTAAGATCCGCCCAGTGACACTGCCTCCAGCCAGGTGGAAGCAGATGCAAACTATAAACTAATCAAATACTAAATATATTGGGGGTCATCTATTCAAACTACCACAAGATGCTTGCCTGTGAAGCCCTAAGGACCTAGGTTCAATTCCCTAGTACCCACATAAGTCAGAAGTACAAGGTGGCACATGCACCTGCAGTTCACTTGGCTGGAGGCCCTGGGGCACCCATTCTCCCTCTCTTTCTCTCTCTCAAATAAATAAATAAAATATTTTTAAAAATCCAGAGCCTGGCATGGTGGCACACGCCTTTAATCCCAGCACTCCGGAGGCAGAGGTAGGAGGATCACCCTGAGTTTGTGGCCGCCCTGAGACTACATAGTGAATTCCAGGTCAGCCTGGACTAGAGTGAAACCCTATGGGGGGGGCGGGGGAGGGGGAATCCAAAGCACTGGGCATGGTAGCACATGCCTTAATCCCAGCACTGGAGAGGAGGATCAATGTGAGTTTGAGGCCAGCATGAGACTACATAGTGAATTCCAGGTCAGCCTGGGCTAGAGCGAGACCCTACTTCAAACAACAACAACAACCTCCCCAAGTTTGGTCAAATATGGGACCTGCGCTGATCCACTCTGCAGTTCCCGTGGGTCCAGAGCTCACTCTCAGCTCGTGCGTGACACAAGGCTGACACTCACCAGGGTTGCTACTAAGCAGACGGCATCGACTTGGCTGGAACAAGGGAGATAGATGGTTGGTGCCATAGCTCACACTTAGGTACAAGGCTTGTCCTGGTTTGCCTGAGCAGGGTGACGCTCTCAGCAACTGCTGTGGGTTAGTCCAGGAGCACCCACTTCCTGTGTCGGATCCATCCCATGGTTTTCAACAAAGCTCACTTTACTGAAAAGGGAGAGGAGGCGGGAAGCAAGTCAGGGGACATCAGGGGACATCGGCACTTTTCACCTCAATCGAGATCAGCAAGATCAGCGTCTCTCTGTACTCAACCCCCCACTCTGAAGCGTGTACGCCCTCTAATGACTTACTCAGCTATTTTTAGTGACAAACACTGCAGCTTCTAGGCCAGGCTCTCTCAGATTCTGGTTTCCTCTGGGTGCAGGAAGCAGAAAGCCAGCAGATGCCCCACTGGTGGTGACCTCCATGCCAGCAACCTGTCCGTGCTGCTGTCGGTGCCCTGGGCCTCTTTTCCTGTGTGTCCTTTGCAGCTCCAGGGATTGCTGACTTCACCATCAGACCATCTGCTCCGCTCTGGCCCCCACATTTCTAGTGAGCTGACGCTTGCAGTGCCTTTGGGTGCCCATCTGGCCCAGCAGTAGAGAAGGAGAACTCCTGTTTGCCATTGCCCCCCTGACCTCTGCAAACTCAACTCTCCTGGCCTTGTAGCCTTAACTGCAGCTTTGGAACTTGTTTTGAAGGTTACATGGTGAGATGACCACCTAGTTATTGCTTGTTAGTGTACCCTCACCATGCAAGCACTCCTGGGTGGATAATAATTTAAGAGAAATCAAGACAAAAACCCACCTTAGCCAGGCATGGTGGCTCACACTATTAATCCCAGCATTAAAGTAGGAGGCTGAGTTCTAGCTCAGCCTGGGCTAGACCGAGACCCTTCCACAAAACCAAAACCTTATTTTTTTTTTCTACTTAGGGCACAAATTAGAATTATTTATTTTTATATTTGGAGAATCTATTTGGCAAATATGGTTTGACCTGAGGCTGGGGAAGAGGAAGAGAAAGTGCACATAGAGGAGGAGGCTGGGGGCTGTGACATCAGCAGCTTCCTGGGATGATCTGGAAGAAAGAAGGCTCAGGAGCATTTGTGGTTGTCAGTTCTGCTCTTCCGTTGAGGGAGTGGCCACTGGGTTCAGCAGGAAGCTGCTTGGCCTGGGCCTTGGCCACAAAGCTCCACCCTCAGGTCATCCCTATCCTCACCCAAGCTCTACATGTGCTACAGCTCCAGAGTTTCCTTGGTCATGACAAGCAGGTGCCTGGGATCTGGAGGGCAATCAATTGGCTGTAGGTGGGAAATTGCAGACTATGTCCACAAGGTACTCACTGCCAGGAAAGAGAAGGAGAGAGAGAGAGAGAGAGAGAGCACACCAGGCAAAAGCAGACACATGATGAGTGTCATTTCTCGCCTTTCTTTTATTTCTTAGATTATAAAAACAATACCTGATTACAAGAGATACCACAACTATATAAAAGCCCTTGCCATCCCAATTCTGTTAAACAACAATTTTTTGAGAAACCTTCCAGAAATATGCTGCCATACAAAAGCAATGCATACAACTCAGATATATAATGATCGTTGCGGGGGGGAGAGCAGATAGAAAACATGGCGGGGGTCTAGTGAAGGCAGAATTGAAAAGTCAATGGAAGGCCAGTCTGGGGCATGAGAAGAGAAGACTAGAGGTGGCGATGCTTAAAAGAGTAAAATAAGGCTGGAGAGAGGGCTTAGCAGTTAAGGCATTTGCCTGTGAAGCCTAAGGACCCAGGTTTGATTCTCCAGGATCCAAATCCAGATGCAGAAGGTGACGTATGCATCTGGAGTTTGTTTGCAATAGCTAGAGGCCCTGGAACACCGAGTCTCTCTATCTGCTTCACTCTCTCTCTCTCTCAAATAAATAAATAAATATTTTTTAAAAGAGTAAAATATTGTGTGTTGCAAATAATTTGTGCAGCTTAGGAGGTGAATATCAACATCTTGTTGGCCTCAGTTTCTTCAACTGACAATGGGATAATATATATCATCACAGGTTTATTGTGAGGATTAAGTTAGTGTTGCAGTCAGGTTCGTATTGCCAGCAGAAAACACCAAGAGCAGCTTGTGGCTTAAAAAAAAAAAAAAAAAAAGGTTTATTTTGGCTTATAGACTCAAGGGGAAGCTCCATGATGGCAGGGGAAAACGATGGCATGAGCAAAGGGTGGACATCACCTCCTGGTCAACATCAGGTGGACAACAGCAACAGGAGAGTGTGCCAAACGCTGGCAAGAGGAAGCTGGCTATAATACCCATAGGCCCGCCCCCAACAATACACTGCCTCTAAGAGGATTAAATTCCCAAATTGCCATCAGCTGGGGACCTAGCATTCAGAACACTTAAGTTTATGGGGGACACCTGAATCAAACCACCACATTCTGTCCCTGGCCCTCATAAACTAATAACCACCCATGATGTAAAGTGCAATGCATTCATCCAACTTTAAAGGTCCCATACTTTTTATCACTCCCAACGATGTTCAAACATTCCTATAGTCCAAGGTCTTTTAACTGAGATGCAATACCAAAAAAATCCCCTCAAAACCTATAATGGCACAGAATAAACATTCAAACTGCAAAAGATTGTGTTGGGCATAGCAAGGAAATATTCAACCAGTACAAGATTTAAACAAGGCAAACATCAAACTCTGTACCTCCAAGTCCAACAACTCTAAGCAGTGATGAGTCTCCAAGTCTGATAATTCTAACCAGTGACAAGACTCTGGAGTTCCAATTCCACCCCTACAGCTAGGCTACTCATAGTCCTGGAAATACAGTGCTGGAAGCTCTCCTTGGCAGCCACTCATAGTCCTGGCATCTGCACTGGGTCTCCACCGCAAGCCTCAGTTTATCCTAATGGCTCCATAGCGTTTCTATGTAGGTAATCTAACAAGCCTGCTTCACACTGCCCATGGCCATTTCCAAAATACAAAACCATGTTGCAAATTCAATGATCCTCTCTTTCTTGCATTTGTTATACTCTATAATACTAGGTGGGCTGCCAATTTGTTAATCCAGGGAGTAATAAAGCAGACTTTGAAGAACTGGACACTCCTTCAGCATTCAGGCCCCTTCAAAAGAGTGTGCATTCTTCCTGTTGTCCCAGTGTAGGCCAGCTGGCCCAATCTTAATGGTTGCAATCTCTCAAACAATTGCAGCTCAATGGGCAGAGATTTCAGCCCAAATATTTCCTTTCTTATGTGCCATATCCCTCTGCTCACACCAGCCCATTTCTATAAAATGCAACCCTGCACAAATTCTCAGGACACGGGTTAACAGCAGCCTCTCATGAAAACTGCTTCTAGCCCAGTCCAGGCAAAGTTCTTTTTCACCCTCATAAGCCAAACCTCATAGTCCATAACTCTTACTGCATTCAGACCTTTGAACTCTGACAAAAATGGTCCATCAAGCTGTACTTACAGCACTGCAGGGCATCTCTTAGGCCATGACTTCAAATTCATCTACAACCTCCTGCAAAGCAAGTCCAAAAAGCCAAAGCCACAGAGCCACGTTTCTAACAGCAACAACCCCATTCCTGTTACCAACTTTACTGTCGCAGTCAGGTTCCTATTGTTGGCAGAAAACACCCAACCAAGAGCAGCTTGTGGGGGAAAAAAGGTTTATTTCGGCTTATAGACTCAAGGGGAAGCTCCATGATGTCAGGGGGAAAGGATGGCACCAGCAGAGGGGGTGGGGACATCACTTCCTGGGCAACATCAGATGGACAACAGCAACAGGAGAGTGTGGCAAGAGGAAGCTGGCTATAATACCCATAAACCCACCCCCAACAATACACTGCCTCCAGGAGGATTCAGTTCCCAAATTGCCATCAGCTGGGGACCTAGCATTCAGAACACTGAAGTTTATGGGGGACACCTGAATCAAACCACCACGGGGAGGAAATATATTTATTGATCTTAGAATCATGTTGCAATCTACAGTGCATTCTGTGAGTGTGTGTTGCTATGTGTGCACTAAAGGTGTGCTGCTGGACACCAAACCCAGGGGGTCATGCATGCTAGGCAAGCACTCTCACCATTGAGCTACACCCAGCCCTATATGGGCAATTACTGTAGTCCTGGTTAACGTCTCCATGGTCTGTAGCTGCTATTGGCAGAGTATTAAGGAGGTCCCTGGAGTCCTTGCTCTCCTGCCCACCTGCAGCCAGCATATGGAAAGGGTCTTCTGATAGCATCTTTTTGATATGAAATTCACTTTTATTTATTTATTTATTTGACAGAGAGAGAGAAAGAAAGAGAAAAAGAGAGAATGGGCACACCAGGGCCTCCAGCCATTGCAAACCAACTCCAGATGTGTGCACCCCCTTGTGCATCTGGCTAATGTGGGTTCTGGGGAATTGAACCTGGATTCTTTGGCTTTGCAGGCAAATGCTTTAACTGTTAAGCATCCCTCCAGCCCATGAAATTCACTTTTTGAACACCATTTCACACTTGGATGCCTTGAAATTCTTACTTTATGTTGTGTACCTTAAAAGAAAGCTTTCGGGCACATGGTAGCCAGGAGCACTTGGAGGTATGTAGAGTTGTGTTAGGTAGCAAAGATCAGTGCCCATCTCCTTTCTTCTCCCCAGCCTCGTCCCCAGGTGTTTATTTTGCCTTAGAAGGAGACATCCACTTATTTCCTACACTCTACTACCTGAGAATGCCAAGTACAATTGTTTGCTTAAGAAAAATACCTAAGAATCATTAGGGTAGTTCCTTATGTCCATTTTAGCAGCATTGACTGTGACCTCCACTTGAGACAACCTGCCAGTCAGTCTGAGCTTTTGGGAAATTCTGTGTGCTTCTACGTGTATGTAGGATGGCTGGCTTAAAACTCTTAGCTCCAATATTCTGCATTCAAAATGCTCGTGAGTTGTCAGTAAAACCAAGCCTGCCTACGCACTCTCCTATTCTTGGTTTATAAATAGGTGCAGCTGTCTCACAATTACACGTATGCACATTCCTTAGGGAGGCTTTTAGAGGGTGGGCGGCTTTTACTCTTGTGAAGTTCTCTGAAAATTATCTTTATTTTCTCAAGTGGGTATATTTGGACGGATGGTGATGAGACTTGGTCTAAAAAGCCCAGGGAACAATCTCCAACACACACAGGAAATGCAGCATCAAATTTCTAAACAGACCTTCATAAGTACAGACTTAAGACCCACTTGTGTGTGTGTCAGAGAGAATATGTGCACTTGGGCACAGGCACACATACTGGTAATAAAAACAGTGAGATGGCAGATAAAAGAAAGATCACCAGGCTTTGGGAACACAATGAACATATATAGCCATAAATATAATTAAAGACTTAAGGTTAAAGGAAGGAAATGGTACCACATATTGCCAGACATGTAGAGCAGATGGTGTCAGGGAAGACTGGGTGGGTATTTCCATTCTGGGCAGAACTGGGACTTGCACCATAATACCGAGTACTACATAGGATTTTCAGACATGGCATTTCATTTATTTCTCAGCGTAACACAATAGGGCAGATGGAGGCAGTGCAGCCGAATGGAGACTACTTGTTCCTTGGGCATCCAGGTGGGTCTCAGTTGGCATCAAGGATGCAGGGGAATTAACTCTGCCCAGCGTGTAGCCCTGGGCCCATATCTTCAGCTCACTCTTCCACCGCACCGTTAGCTCGAGGTTAAAATACAGCGGACGTGGAGTGTCAGAGGCTGGAAATTGAGTGAACATGAATGCAAAGGTTGCCTCAGATACCAGTCAGGGATGACAGCATAAGAGCAAAGGAAGTGCCTGGGGGTGGATATTCGACTAGAGAGGCAAAACGCATGATTCCATAATTTGGACACAGTGAATGCGGAAGAATTGCGGCAGCAGTTGGGTAAGTTTCTGTGCGCAACTTAAACAAATATAAATAAATTAGAAAAGGAAAGGAAAAATGACGGGAAAGAACTGCCGTCATTTCTTTTTTGGGTAGCCTGGGGCGCAGAGTCGTAGGCGCAGGCTGGGGAATCCGGTCCGACCAGTGGAGGGCTCCACCGAGCTCCGACTCGGAATCCCCCAGAGCCCCGCTGTCACCCAAAAGCTCTTTGGGGGTGTTGGTGGTGGTGATGGTGGACGCTGCAAGGACCGCGGAGGACCAGCGTCCGGGTCTACGTGGAGCCTCCCAGGTTCGAAGTTGCAGGGCGGCCCTCGCCCCGGCTCCGCCCTCGCACCTTCCTCCGCGGCCTCGCCGGACTCTCCCTCGGGCAACAGAGCTGCAGGCCGGGTCGCGGGCGGTGTGAATTCCTCGAAGCCCTAAGAAGAGGCTGCCCAGCGTGGACGTGAGCATCGCCCCCACATACGTGCCCGCACGCCCTCGGGCCACAGGAGACTGGGTGGGGCGAGGTGGGGGGGTGCAGAGAGGGAACGCCCCCCAGCGACAATCCCCGCCCACCCCGGAGCCCGGCTTCAGCCCAGTTCGGCCGTCCCCGGGTGACCAGAGGGTTTTGGGGGCGTTTGGGATGCAGAGTGGGCGGCTCGGTGGAGGAGCAGCGAGGGGTGGCGAGGGTGGGACAGGTAACCCCAGTCTTGGAGAGCGGGGGTGGGGGTGGGTGCTGGGACCTCTGGGACAGCCGTCAGCCCGCTCGGCCCTGAGTGGGGACGGTGGGTGAGTCACATCTCGAGCACCCGCAGGTCGGGCCTGGTCTCCAGGGTGGGGGTGGGGGTGCAGGTCAGGAAATGACATCAGAGGCCTGTGCTAGGGGAAGGGTGGTCTGTGCCTGGCGGGGGTGGCGGTGAGTAGAGAGGCAGGCGGACCATTTGCAGAGCCTCCGGCCCCGGGCAGGATCAGGGCCCCTTTCCTGGGGGTGTTTCCGTGCTCCCCGGCTCTCCCCGCCCCCTCTCCAGGCCGCTCCTTGTATGGTCTGGGCGCCGCTCTCTCCCCGCCCATCCCGGCCTCCCGCCCCGCTCGCCGCGGCTGGCTGCGCCCCTCCCCGCCCGGCTGCAGGCTGCACGGAGCCGGGGCGCAGAGTCCGAGGACTCGGCGCCGAGGCGGTCGGTCACCCGAGACGCTGCGCGCGCGCGCGCTCCGGTTGGCGGTGAGGCCCGGCGGCCGGGGCCTGGGGGATAGAGGATTGGGGCCCGGGGAGGTGCACGGGGAACGGGAAGGTCGCCGAAGGGAACGTCGCCACGGGCCCCGTGTCCTTAAAGCCTGGCGTGGCGCTGCGTAACCTGGCGACACCCCCTTCCCCTTCCTCTCCTCTCCTCTCCCCAGCAGCACGGCCCGGCCCGGCCATGGCGGCCCCCCGCCCGCCTCCCGCCATCTCCGTGTCCGTCTCGGCGCCGGCTTTTTACGCGCCGCAGAAGAAGTTTGCCCCGGTGGTGGCCCCCAAACCCAAAGTGAATCCTTTCCGGCCCGGGGACAGCGAGCCTCCTGCGGCAGTCGGGGCCCAGCGCGCACAGATGGGCCGGGTGGGCGAGATCCCCCCGCCGCCTCCCGAAGGTATGTTGGCTGGGCTTGGGGGGGGGGAACGGGTGTCGGACTCCTGCGCCCCCCCTCGCAGGCGCCAGGGTGGGAGGGGATGGTGGTTTGGGGGAATTTGGGGTCGTCTGGAAAGATCGCTGCGGAGGGGGCTGGGCGCAGCCACCCTGTCCCAAGCAGATGTTCTTACCTCATCTTGGAGCCCCTGGCTGGGAGCCAGGGCCCCTGGTACAGTTCCAAGTCTCCCGCCTGGGGGTGGGAGGCGGGAATGTGGGCCAGGAATCTTCCCCTTTGGATCTGTTCTCCGAAGTGTAACGGGAGCTGCGAGGCTCCTCTACCGAAGCCTCGGGGAGGGGTTGTCTTTGCTGGCCTGGTGCTCTTGGGGTGCCCTGCTTCCCCCTTTTTGTCGTTCTCACAAACTCTGGTTTGCCGAAGAGTTTTTGGATTTGTCCACGGAGGGGCGGGCCGGGGAAGAAAGCCCGTACTGATGGCCCCCTCTTTTCCTACTCAGACTTTCCCCTACCTCCTCCTCCACTCCCTGGGGATGGCGACGACTCGGAGGGTGCCCTGGGAGGTGCCTTCCCACCTCCGCCTCCCCCTATCGAAGAACCGTTTCCCCCTGCGCCCCTGGAGGAGGACATCTTTCCCTCCCCACCGCCTCCGCTGGAGGAGGAGGGGGGTCCTGAGGCCCCCATCCCGCTCCCACCACAGGTAGGGAGGCCTTGGGAGGGCAGCTGCATGGGGGACACCACCAAGGTCAGAAGACGAGGGTCTTTCCCTGATGCGGGCGGGACTGGAAAGGATTACTGACTCCCTGGCCCTCTAGCCCAGGGGGAAGGTGAGCAGTATCGACCTGGAGATCGACTCCCTGTCCTCACTGCTGGATGACATGACCAAGAACGATCCCTTCAAAGCCCGGGTAAGGGCCAGGACAGCAGGAAAAGTTGGGCCCCAGGAGAGAGAAGGGGATCAAACTATGAGAGCCACACCGTCCGTCCTCTAAATGTATTTCTGTCCTCTCTGCCTCTCCTTGCAGGTGTCGTCTGGATACATACCCCCACCAGTTGCCACTCCATTTGTTCCCAAGCCCAGTCCAAAGCCTGCACCTGGGGTTACAGCCCCCCTGCCTCCTTGGAAGGCTACTCCTAGCACCCAATCCCCACCTCAACCCCAGGCCAAGCCTCAGGTTCAGTTCCAAGTCCAGCCTCAACCCCAGGCCAAACCCCAGGCCCCCCCGCAGCCCGTGTCTTTGTCTAACACGCAGCTGCCCCGTGGGCCCTTTCCCTCAGCTCCAGCCCCGGCCCCTAAGTTTTCTCCAGTGGCTCCTAAGTTTACTCCTGTGGCTTCCAAGTTCAGCCCTGGTTCAAGTGGACCCGGGTCACAGCCCAATCAGAAATTGGGCTCTCAGGAAGCTTCCGTGGGCACAGGCTCCCCTCAGCCCCCCAGCTTCACCTATGCTCAGCAAAAGGAGAAGCCCCCAGTTCAGGAGAAGCAGCACCCAGTGCCTCCTCCAGCTCAAAACCAAAACCAGGTGAGGAGCCCACTGGGCTGGGGTAGGGGTAAATCAAGAGCTGGAGAGTGAAAGTGATGCGTCTCTTTCTCTCCCTCCCCACCCCCCTGTGTTAAGGGAAGAAAGAGTCATGGTGGGTGTGGCAGTAGGGGAATGTGAGTTTTCATCCTCTGGGTTACTTGGGGGTATTGGGAAGAGAAAGCTTTTCTGTAGGAGGGACCTGGCTGGCCTGACTCGGTAGACAAGGGCTCAGAACTAGAAGGATTGGGTCAGCTTTCCCTTGTATCCCTGCTGCAGACTGTCAGAGGGGTGGATGAGCTCACTAATACAGACCTGGTTTTTCCACTTCTTGGGCCTTGAGTTGATCCTTCAGCTCCTGTCGGAACTTTCAGCACCCTGAGGCCCATCTGAAGATGGGAGTCTCAGCACCCGTAAATACCTGCGGGGTTATTGCCTTGTTTTGGAGGCTGGGACATCTGGGGCATGGCAGAGGAGAGATCTTTCAAACAGGTTCAGCCTTCTAGAGTTGATGGATCTGGGGTAGAATTCCAGGCTCAGATTCTCATGAGCTGTTAGATCCTAGTCAAGTAGGGCGAACTTTGTTGTTCCCTTACTTTTCTCCTTCTTTGAAATACCACTGTGTGTCCCGAACAGTGTGGTGAAGAGGAAGCACGCTAGTGCTCGCTAAATGCTCCGAATCACATGATACAGGTGTTGTCCTCTACTTCAAGGGAAGAGATGGTCCAAGGTGAAGGGACCCTGATGGTCATCTGTGGTCCAATCATCCACAGAGCTCACCTGATAGCATGGCTAGTGTGTACTCAGACACAGAATAAGAGGGGTGCTAATGAGTTCCTGTGAGTTACAGGAACTTAGAAGAGGGAGCTAATGTGGGGAGCGGCAAGTTAGAGTTGGTGTGCCTTCAAGGATGGGGGCACTTGAGAACCTAGAGAGGGCAGGAGGGTCCAGATGGGCATGGCATGGAGCAACATGCAAAGGTTCAAATACACAAGGGCTGTCTGGGGACAGAAAGCAGCGGATTCCTGTGGGAAGAGTAAAAGGAATAGGAGCAAAAGGAATAGGAAACGAGATTGTCACCAGGGAGCTGTTTCATATTGGAATGTCATTAATAAGTAGAGTGTGGCTTGGTCAAGAGGACTGGTGAAAGCAGTGATTTGGGAGCTTTCTAGAAACTTTTTCCACCAGAGATGTGTCTTCGAGGCAGGCAGCTCTGGGACGTGGGTGAGTTCAGTCCTGGGTCGCTCGCAGTCATATTGGTTGCAGTGAAAAATAGATCCAGGCCTGAGAGCTTTTACAAAGAAAGAGATGATGGGAGGAGCCAACTGATAAGCAGGCGAGTGAGGAGAAAGAAATTGGTGAAAGCCAGGGAGGATCCCAGCCTGGGTGTGTTGGGGGTGGGTGGGGGTGGGTGACAGCACTGCTGACAAAATAGAGAAGTGCTGAAGGGGAAATGGTGTGGGGAAGAGGAGGGTCCAGCTGTCAGCATGTTGAGCAACAGGCTTCCCTGTATGAGTACTTGAGTTCAGCTGGACCTGTCACTCTGCTAGAAATGTGGGGGTGTAAGAGCGGCCTCCAAACCAGAGGGGTTGTGCACAACCACGTGGGGACACTGAGGCAGTAGGAGCTAACAGTCTTTCAGGGAGTGCATGGAAGGCAGCTGAGGGCCTCTGGAATCCTGGATCATGTCATGATGGCCACGAGGAGGGTTAGAGCCGGCAGAGAGGATGTAGGACCACAGAAGGGAATGTGGCAACTGGGACCCTTCAGCGAGGAGTTAGGAAGTCCGTGGGACTCAAATCAGGCAGGGGATGTGACTCTTAGGACATCATAGGTGGCCTTAGGGTGCTCATTTGTGCCCTGTGGTGGGGGCAGCTTTGAGTAGTGAGAATGTGGAATTGATAGTGTAGTCTAATCTCAAAAGATTGACAGTGAGGCTAGGCTTGGTGGTATATGTCTGTGATCCTAGCACAAGGGAGGCAGGAGGACTGCAGAGTTCAAGGCCACCTTGGCCTACAGAGTGAGTTCCAAGTCAGCCTGGCCCCCAGAGTGAGACCTTATGTCAAAAAAAAAAAAAAACAAAAACAAAAAAAGGTTGGAAGTAAAAGGAAGGACTATGTGATTGGGGGTGGGGGGCAGCTACAAGTTGGGGTGGGGGTGGCCAGGTGTGCATATCAACCAGGAGACAGAAGTCAGCAGGGAAGACGCTGTTGGTGTCTGAGAGTGGGGACTGATTGTAGGGGCCTTCAGGAGAGTGAGGACAGGGTCACAGTGTTTACTGTGCAGAGGAAGGACGATCAGGGAGCTTGCTCTGGCTGGCTGCCAGTCATTTAGGGAGTGCGACCATCCATCCGTGATCATGAGGGGGCGAAGTCGTCAGGGGGTTGGGGAGATGGAGAAGGTTTTGAACAGCTGCTGTGGGGAAGACAACTGGGGATCTGCTGGAGCCAAATCTCAGACAGAAGAGCTAGGGCTGGAGGGTGTGGCAGGGTACTGCAGTGTTTTGGGAACTCTGCAGTGTTGTTCAGTGATCTCTCCACCTACTTTCTGCAGTGTGCAGGGCAGAGACAGGAAGCAGGCGGTGGCCCAGGGGTGGAGATTGAGCCAGATAACCCAGGGTGACTGAGGTTGGCAGGTCTTGTAGAAAAAGCTGGACAAGAAGCCAATCTGAGGGCTTCATGGGCAAGGCATCAGGGGCAGCTGGGAGTCAGAGGCATTCAGACCCTTCTGTGGTTCATTTAGTGTTATGAATGACAAGAAAAGAGGTGAGAGGTGGTTGGAAAGGATCTTGGGAGCAAAGAAACTCGTAAGCCGTAGGTTTAAGGTCAAAGATGGTGAGAGAGAAAGAACTGGAACCGTGGGAAATGAGCAGTGATATTTCTGATGGCAGGCACAGATGAAGGCACAGTGACCACTCATGTCCTGTGGCAAGAATGTGGGGGGTTCCATGGGGAGCTGTGTGGAGATGATGAGTATATCTTTCCAAAGAGAGGAACACGCAATAGTACGCGGACACTTACTAGAGAGCACAGACGGGCTGAGTCTCCTTCTTATCCCTACAATGCTAGGAAGGGCATCCCAGAAGAGGGAAAAAGTGAAGCTTATATTCAGATACCCTTGTCACTTAAGGGAAAGAGACGGTGACAGTCTTAAGGGAAGACAGCGCAGGTTTTTTTTTGGACGTGTGTGTGTGTGTGTGTGTGTGTGTGTGTGTGTGTGTGTGATTTCTGTGGGTCTGCTTCTCTGGGGAGAGTACAGCAGGGCAGGTTTGGCTCCTGAGCACAGTTCGGAGGGTGAAGGGGAGAGGAGAATGGTGGGGAAGTAGATAGCAAGGGGGTTTTGGGATTCCAGAGATTGGAGGAGTGCAGGCATCAGCAAGTGATGGAGGTCATGGTCCTGGGTGGACTTAACCCAGTTCTAGAGAAGAACCACCCAGAGTTCGTTGATTGCCTCATGGATATGCTGGTGCAGCCCCGCCCCTCACAGAGCTCTGAAGGTCATGAAATACCCTGTATCTAAGGACCCCCTCCCCTCTCCTTCTGTCTCTAGCACTGAGGGTCCCCCTATATAAATAAGAGGGATGGGCAAGCCTTTGGACCTTTGCTTCTGAAGCTTGGGGGGCGGGGGGAGACCAGAAATCCCTCACTTATTATCAACCCCAGGGTGTCTATGAGGAGCTGGGCTCGGGGCTCCTGCAGACAGCTCTGGGGGCTTTAACATGTACTTCCCGCCTGTGTTGCACCCGCATGCTGACAGGGGCTGCTCAGCAGCAGGCAGGACTGGTAGGTGTGTGTGCACGCGTATGTGCACGCATCATTGTGTGCCCCTCATCTGTGGGGAGACCCTGTCTGAGCATGCTCTGTGAAGTCAGTGATGCTTCAGTGAACCCAGCTATTGTGTGTGTGGCCTCCATTGCTCAGTTTTTCTGGCCTGTCTGTGATCGCCTGAGGGTACAGGGGTTTGGGCTAAGCTGGTGGAGATATACGCTATAAGAGATGGGGCCTAAGGCATCTGCCTGCCTCTGCCAATTGTGTGAGGCTGGGGTTGGTGCAGGGAAGGGGGGGGGCGAGTAGCTTGAAGAGCATCTAAGGAAGGAGACGGATGGATGGAAGCTATGTCTCAGTGGAAGAGGGATCAGGACTTTTGGAGGATCCAGGGAGTGATCCTGGAGAGTCTGACAAAGGTACTGGGTTTTAGGTGCGCTCTCCTGGGGCCCCAGGACCCTTGACCCTGAAGGAAGTGGAGGAGTTGGAGCAACTGACCCAACAGTTAATGCAGGACATGGAGCATCCTCAAAGGCAGACTGTGGCTGTGAGTGGTGAGTCCACTGCCTGCTGTGTGGGGGCTTCGCCTCTGTTCTGTGCAGGCTGGGCATCAGCGGACAGATCCCTTGTGAGCTTGTGTCCCTCCTGTTGAGATACCCTTCTTTGGTCTTCTCAGAGTCCTGTGGCCGATGCCATCAGCCACTGGCCCGGGCACAGCCTGCGGTCCGTGCCCTGGGGCAGCTGTTCCACATCCCCTGCTTTACCTGCCACCACTGTGAGCAGCAGCTCCAGGGACAGCAATTCTACAGCCTGGAAGGGGCTCCTTATTGCGAGGGCTGCTACACTGTGAGTGATGGTTGGGAAGACTGGGGCTTCTGGATGGAGGGGGGCAGAGAAGTCTCAGAAAGCCGGCCCTTGGGTGTACCTGATTGCCTGCCAACCTGCTGTGACTCCTAGGATACCCTGGAGAAGTGTAACACCTGTGGGCAGCCCATCACTGACCGCATGCTGAGGGCCACTGGTAAAGCCTACCACCCACAGTGCTTCACCTGTGTGGTCTGCGCCTGCCCCCTGGAGGGCACCTCTTTCATCGTGGACCAGGCCAACCGGCCCCACTGCGTCCCCGACTACCACAAGTGAGGACTTATCTGCCTCCCTTTTGGGTTCTTCTGGGTTCCGTATGTATGTACATGTTTTATCTAGTAACCAGCCTGCCACTCCATCCGCCGTCAGCTACAGACATCAAGTCTTCTTTTTGGGTCCCCATCTTGCCGTCTGGACTTAGGTGTGGCTCTGGGCCTGGGTAGGAGTCTTGTGCCTGACAGCTGCTAACCCTAACTTCTGGAGGCTTCTTTGTATATGTTCAGCAGTGTGTGTTGGAGTGGCTGGGTTTGGCTTCCTTTGGAGCTCACTGCGGGGGGGGGTGGGGGCACTGCTTTCTCCCTAGAAGCATTCATAGGGCAGCCACTTCATCAGGCTGGCAGGCAGGCACAGTGGCCATGTCTGTCTACAGGGTGGGCTGGGAAAACTGTCTTCTGTCTCCTACCTTTCCATGTCCTCTGTAGTTGGGGTGGAGACATCTCCCTGCAGGGGGCGGGGTTTTCCTGCCTCGTGATGTGGGCGGGACAAAGGTGTGGGAGAGAACACCTGTGCCAGAGATGTGGGCGCTGGGGCATTGTTTGTGTGGAGAGGCAGGAAATTGCTCTTGCTGGCTGTGGCACTGGTCTTTGGCCTTTCTCGTGAACTTCCTCCATCCCGAAATGGGGGACAAGCAGGTGGGCCATGTGGCCCCGACAACCTGAAGTCTCCTTATCTTGTGCCCTTCTGGAGGTTGAAACCTGAGTGCTGGAGTCCTACTGACCTCAAGGCCCTGTTTTCCGCCCGTCCAGGCAGTACGCTCCCAGGTGCTCTGTCTGCGCCGAGCCAATCATGCCCGAGCCTGGCCGAGACGAGACCGTGCGCGTGGTGGCTCTGGACAAGGACTTCCACATGAAATGTTACAAGTGTGAGGTCAGCCGGCCCTCTGGTCTTGGACAGGGGACGTCACTTTGAGCCATAGAAAAACAAAGGAAGGGACTTCCCAATGGGAGGAAATTTTTTTGTGTGTCCCCCCCCCCAAATTTTCATTTTGTTTGGTTTTTGGTGTGGGATGAGGGGGAGTGAGTGAAGTTACAGGCGTGTGAAGCAGTCAGATTGTGTAAGATAGGGTGGGAGAGGCCCCAGAGGAGGTGGGGGAGTGGGTACCCTGGAACCACTGCTAACCTGCTTGGGGTGGAAGAGGAAGGGGATGTGGTGTGACCTGTCGCACATGCAAGACTAGGACATGCACCCTGGGACACACGAAGCATGTCAATTGTTCTCCTCATTCACGGATTGAGCCATAGGACAGTAGGGTGGAGCAGGGACTTTCTTGGCCAGTGCCCCTCTTCACCCCTTCCCTCTTTCTAGGACTGTGGGAAGCCCCTCTCCATCGAGGCAGATGACAATGGATGCTTCCCTCTGGATGGCCATGTCCTTTGTCGGAAGTGCCACACTGCGAGAGCTCAGACCTGAGCGAGTTCGGGCCTCCTCCCACACTGCAGGTCCATTCCTCACCGTGGATCGGGACCACCCATACTGAGACCAATCCTTGCCTCTACCGCCCTGCCCCTCCCTCCATTCCAAACCCCTCCCTGGTAGCTCAAGTGCCCTGACCTAGGGCCTCAGGGTGCTGAGGTCCAGCCCTTGGGCTCCAGCCCTTGCCTGTCCTGCAGGGATCGCTCACAGTCCTGAGGTCCCCACCCAAGGGGCACCAGGTTAGTGCTGCTGCTTGCACCGCTGCACCGACGCCCTTGGCTGACCTGAGCATCCTATGCAATCTGCTTGCTGAGGGTGGGAGAAGCTTGACCCTCTGGGAGCCTGGATACCCACCCTGCCACGGGGCTGCCAGGTTGTGGCCACAGCTACAGATTAAAAAACCTCATTTTCCAGAATCTTTAGTAGTTGACTCTTTGGTAGTACCAATACCCCCAAGGGGAACATTGGAGGGGATAGACAGATAAAAAGACCAGGGGACTGGATGAAACTCAGCTCCTGTTTATTTACAAAAATAGATATGCATATGTAAGTATATATATTAAACCCTCCCCAGTACCCACCCACCCCATAACCCCTTTCACTTACATACTCCACCCCCCCCCCACCTCCTCTTTAAAAACAAAGGCTCCCGGGTCCAGAGGCAAAGTCCTGACAAACGGACAGGAGCAGCACCAATAGCTTCTGTCTCACAGACAGAGGACAAAGCCCAGAGAGTGACTGGCCCTGTCCTTGCTCCCTGAGGTTGGCGGAGGGCTGAGGAGTCTCTGTAGTGGCCACTCAGTCCTTAAATCCTTGAATACTGCAAAGAATACGCTTCTGGTGCCCTGGCAGCGTGATTCCCATCTGTGTCAGGTCCCTGTGGAAGAGGAAGGGAGCTTTGAGTCTGGAAACTCAGGCCCCTGCCACCCTCCCATACCCAGGCTGCCCAGCCCCAGTGTCCTCACTCGGCCGTCAGCTCCAGCACACACTCCATGGTGTCCAGCCCAGCCGAGCGGAAGTGCAGGATATAGCGCTTCATGCGAATGGACTCCAGCCATTCAGAGACACTTCGATACGGGATCCCATCAGAGCCACTCAGGCTGGGCAGGCGGAGGGTCACCCTGTGGGGTATGAGGCTGTTTGTCCCCAAGTAGTTCAGAAGCTGGTTGGCCTGGGCCACCACACTGCAGCTAGCACTGACGTGTGGGCCTGTGCAAAGCTTATCCAGGCTCTGCCGTGTAGCTGGCCATTGTCTGAACCCACTTCCTGGCCTGTTTCCTGGTGTGCTCTGCTCAAATCTGACAACAGTGGACTGACATGCTGCATGGGCAGACCTAGTGAAGGGGGTTGTCATGGGACTCCCCAGTGGAAGTGGACCTCCAGCACTGTAGCTTTGAATGTGTCTGGGCTGAGAGGAAGCCGAAAGCAGAACAGGCCCTGAAGCTGGCCATCATGCTGCCTTTTCCTACGGTGGCCACCTGAGTCCCAGGAGCAGCCCTTGCCTACCACGATGGACCCACCATGTTATTCTTGCACTCAGACTCCCCACAATACAATGAGTGTTCCTGTACTAAAGCCGGCCAGAGCCAAAAACCATTAGCAGAGTAAATCTGCTCAGGAAAAATATCCAACATTCCAGAAAGATTAGCACACACAGTCTCCAGCGTCCGAGGGAGCTGTGCTCCAAAAGATAGTTTTAGGAGTTGGAACTTGGAGCGGTTTCCCCGCAGAAACAAGGTTATATATGGTGGTTTGATACGGAGGCCAGTGTACCAGACTGCCTTACCCGATAAAGCACTTAGAAAGTCCAGCCTTGCTCAGCTCCCCATTTAACCTCCTCCCTCCACTTCCATTCTGGCTATGCCTTCGGTCAGATACAATTTTGATACTGTCTTTTCTATAGGAAGCTTGGGGGAAACTGGCCAGTGGCATTCTCCTGTCATGGTTCTATTTTCTCAGCAGGCTTGGTCCTTTATACTCACCAGCCTTGTGGCCTCATAGTTTCAGAGCTGCTGCCCCCAAGTTAGATGTGCTTATCATCCTCTGCTATCGGCAATCTGTCAGTCTCAGCTCCTGTCACACTGCTGTGTGGCCAGAGACCTACCCAGACCCCCCTCCTGCCCCACCCTAACCTAGCTGTCCAAGCTTTGTGTCCTGCTGTATCTCCAGTGTCTAGCAGAGAGCTTGCACTGGTAAGGAGAGCCTCCATAAGTCAAATATACCAACTTCTTCTACGTATGCAAGAATATTTCTAGGGCAACTTACATCTCAAGTTCCAGATGGTCACAAAAATGCTCCAGAGATTTGCTCTGGTAATAATGCAATGTAGTGGGGTAGGAAGGCACTCTGAGAAGGGTCCTAGATGAAATACGGGTAATCTGGAACCGACTCTATACCTGTCAAAGCTCCCGGGTTTAGTGTGCTTGCTTCCTGCCTCCCATCAAACGATGGCTGTAGTGGACGGGACCTTACTCTCATCAGCCTGGGCTCTCTTAGCGGGTATGGAGGACTCTCCAAAGCTTCTCTGGGCCCAGCCTCTGCTGAATATCATGGAATGTCCATTTCTGCCTTTTCAATTCCTGTTCTTTCCAAGCATAGGTACCTGGGGTCAAAGTTGGCAATGGTCCTTAGGGAGTGGGGGTCTGTAAGCAACTGTTCGAGATGTGCCTGTAGCTGGAGGAAGTGAGGCCGACGGGCACGGTCATATGCCCAGCAGTTCTTCATGAGCTCATACAGAGGGGCGGGGCAGTCCACAGGAGGGGGCAGCCGGTATCCGTCCTCAATGCTTTTCATTACCTGCAGTGGGGAAGGGAGAAGGCTGCCCTAAGTTTCAGGAAACGAACTTGGAAGCCCAGGAGAAAACCTCGTACACGACCATTGCAACGTCACCTCTAAGCCAACCTGACACAGGTAGAAGTTGTATTGAACAAAGTGAAGTGAAGAGACCAGAGAAAATAGTTAAAAAAAAAAAAATTGGGGTCATTACAAAATAAGGCATTTGCAGGAAAAGACCATGGACGGGTGGTGGGGGTGGTGATGATGGAGGAGGAGGATTTGGGAGGAAATGAGAAGTAATCTAGGCTCACCTCCTGATTGCTCATCTCCCCATAGGGCTTGTCCCCAAAGCTGAGCACCTCCCACATCACAATCCCAAAGCTCCACACGTCACTGGCCGTTGTGAAGATTCGATGGGCGATGGCTTCTGGGGCTGTCCAACGGATGGGGATCTTTCCTCCCTGAGAAGGCATGACACAGAAGTGTGCTTCAGGGCATGGGTGGGGTGAAGAAGCCAAGTGCGAAGGGGACAGGACAGGTTGTGCCCACACAAGCACTAGACCTTGTGTTTGTGCATGGCTAACGTTATGAGTGGCCTGAATGGGGCAGTGGAGGTGTACATGTGGGAGGTGTGGGGGAGGGCTGTAACCTGGGTTTCGTAGGTTCCATCAAAGTCATCCAGGAGGCGGGTTAGGCCAAAGTCAGACACCTTGCAGCACAGGTTCTGATTCACCAAGATGTTCCTGGCAGCCAGGTCCCGATGCACATAATTGTGGCTACTGAGGTAGTTCATGCCAGATGCTATGCCTTGCAGCATGGCCACTAGCTGTCCAGGACCCAGCTGGTCCTCCCGCTCCTGCAACAGTGTGAGTCAGGAGATGGGCAGGGTCCCTTCTCCCCCTTCTTGGTGTGAGCCCTCCCCACCTGGTCCCCTGTGTGCCTCACCTTCAGGAAAGCATCCAGAGCTCCATTCTCCATAAACTCTGTGATGATCATGATGGGCTTTCCTAAGACAGAGCACACCCATCACACCCGGCACCAGGCTTCATGCCTTTGGCAGCCCACTGCCCCCTTCCAGGGCTCACACTCCCAGCCTCTCCACCCCAGCCCACCGAAGCCACTGCCCGTACTCTTTGTGATGACGCCTTCCAGATGTAGAATGTGCGGGTGGTTGAACTGGCCCATGATAGTTGCCTCTCGAAGGAAATTCCACCATTGGCCATCTGGGGATGTGTCTTTCAAGGTCTTAATGGCCACAATCTTACAGTCTTGGCTGGGGAGCCTCACAGTCCCCCGATACACTTCCCCAAACTCCCCTAGGTGGGAGGAAAACAAAGTTGTGGCTAGATACACTGTCAGGCTACCCTGATCAGAAAGTGACTGCCTCCAGTCCTTCTGCATCTCTGTGGAGAAGCAAAGCATGGTGTGCCTGACCTTCCTGGGACAAGGCTTGGGCTCTCCTCTCTGGGACAGGGACAGTCTGCAACCAACCACCACTTTCTTCCACAGTTCTCACACTACTTGGTTTACTGTGAAGGGAATGAGGGACCGGAGATATGCCTCAGTGGCTAAAGGTAATTGTTCGCAAAGCCTGCTGGTCAGGCTTTGATTCCCTAGTACTCATATAAATCCAGATGAACAAGTGGCACATGGGTCTGGAGTTTGTTTGCAGGGACAAGAAGCTCTGGCGCGCATGCACACACACACGCTCACACACACACACACTCACTCTGTCCAATATATTGGCAAATAAATAAAAGTGGAGGGGATGCGCCCTGTGCAGAGGGACACCTCCGTTCTTATGAAGGGCAGGCTGGTCCAGGGCTAGTGCCCAAGTAACAGGAGCTGACCCTTGCCTGTCTTCCATGAGCGAGCTCCCTGGTCACGGCTTGACCAGCTTGGCTGCATAAGTGGCAAGGACACTGCCAAGCTTTGTTCTCTGTTCAGATCCATTTTCCCTGGTGACCCAGGGGACAGGGGCAGCCCAAGGACACTGGGTTCCTGATGGGCTGGAATGAAGGCCTACAGGGGTTGTGAATCTGTCCCATCTGGGAGCAGTCTGCAGCAGCAAGGCAACACCTTTATGGACAGAGACGAGGTGTTTAACATTCTTTACCGGAAACCCCGGAACCACAGAGCAAAGTGTGTGGGAGGTAGAGGCTTTTCTGGGGGCACCTGATAGGGACTTTGCTATGAACACAGCAGTTTAAAGAGGACACAGGACAGAGCAGGTGTGGGCTCATCTGGGAACTCAGACTGGAAGGAAGGGCTGCTGGTGGCAGAGCTGTGTTGCCACACAGAAGAGACCAGCTGGGACTCAAAAGCAGGGCTCACCTTCCCCTATAACAGTATCCACAATCAGCCAGGATGGGTCGAGCTCCTGGGCAAAGTCCAGGGCTCCCTGCGCAGGGTCCTCATAAGCCTGGAGGTCCACGTAGGGCTTCAGCCACAGCTTGTCCTCTGCGGAAGATGGGGATCAGCCACAGCGGCACCTACTTCAGGGCTCAGAGCATGGGAGGTAAAGGGAAAGGACCAGCCCATTCTCCTCCTCAAGCAGGAGAAAGCCTACTCTCAGCAGAGCCTCCAGATCCCAGTCTGTCTTCTTCCTCTTTACACTCCGAGCTCTGTCCTCACTCCTCAAGGTCCATAGCAGCGGCCAGAACCCATTCCTGGAGCATATTCCCAGCCCCGATTTACCTAATCTTCCCCCAGCTCAGTGACCCAGCTTCTGTCCCCATGCTGGTTCAAGTCAGTCACACCTCGTTCACTCACAGACAAAGCCTTCCCTCCCATTCCAGCTACTCAGACAGGACAGCAGGCTCCTGTCTGGCAAAGCTACCTAATGAGGTGACAAGCAGGAAGCCACATGCCTCAGGGGCTTCCCTCCCCTCCTGCCTGGCTCCAACCCACAGACCTGGCCACCAGGATGGGAAAGGCTGCCCAGAGCTGAGGGTGGCGGTGTACTGGCACCAAGGACTAGCAGATGATTGCCTCAGAGCAGCTGACAGCTAGCAGGGCACAGTTAATTAATCAAAATTAATTAGGTGGCAAAACATGAGAGCCCTAGGGATGATAAACCCCACCCACACTCCCAGTTAACCCGACAATGTGGGTCCCTTGGTTGCTTTCCAGGTAAGACACACACACCTTCTCTCTCTCTCTCTCTCTCTCTCTCTCTCTCTCTCAAGAGCACACACAGGTGCTCCTGGCTCACCTCGATCAGCATCAGTGGCACGCTCCCGTTGCCTCTGCTGTCTCCGCCGCTGGCCTCTCCTGTGGGGTAACTTCTTTAGGGGCTCAGAGAACTTTGGCGGATTTGCCCCCACACCGACATGCTAGGTAGGTAGGATGAGCATGGGGACCACCCAAACTTTGGGTATTAGGGGACGGGAGGTCCCCTAACAGGGCTACAGACTGTGCTTCTCACCAGGCCAAAGAACCCAGGAGGGGTGGGTGGGAATGGGACCAGAGTGAGCACCTTGAACGAAAGACGTGAATCCCGAGCAGCAGGGCTACACCGAGCAGTAACCCAAAGACGATGGCCACGATCTCTCCACCCGTCAGGCTCCTGGAAGCTGGGCAAAGGGGTGAGGGAGTCTGGGAGCTCTTATCCCACATGGGGGATGGCGGCTTTAAAGGTAGGGCCCTGGGGCTGGGGGAATGGCTTAGCAGTTAAGGTGCTTCCTGTGAAGGCTAAGGACCTCAGTTTGATTCCCCAGGACCCATGCAAGCCAGATGCACAAGGAGGCACATGTGCCTGGAGTTTGTTAGCAAAGGCTGGAGGCCCAGGTGTGCCCATTTGCTCTATCTGCCCCTTCCTTCCTCCCCCTCCCTCCCTCCCTCCCTCCCTCCCTCCCTCCCTTCTTTCTTTCTTTCTTTCTTTCTTTCTTTCTTTCTTTCTTTCTTTCTTTCTTTCACGCTGTCTCTCTCAAATGAATAAATAAAATATAGGCACCCTGAATATGCCCATGGTCAGTTATCTCAGTGGACATTGGGTCCATGTTTGTCCCCTAACACTAGGAGGTGACTGTGAGCACGTGTGTGTGTGTGTGTGTGTGTGAGAGAGAGAGCATGTGTGTGTGTGTGTGTGTGCATGTAAGCACAGACGAGCAAGTGGAAGAGGGGCTTAGGTACGTCTGTGGGATGACAAGGATGTGGCACACAAGATGACCTACCTGGTGGGCTTGTTCGGAATTCATGATCAGGCGAGAAAGGACCAGGGCCCAGTGGGGTCAGTGTCCGCACTCTGACGATGTATGTGGTATCCGGCTGTAGTTTTGTCAGTAAGACCCTGGGTTCCAGAACCAGCTGGTGCCATTCTTCATCCTGCGGGTGGGACTCCGGTTACTAGGCTGTGCAGAGCCAGATCTTGGTGGAGATGATGGACAGAGACACGGGAGCTCCTGGGCAGTGCTGGCTTTGTCATGGTAAGAGCAGGGCTCTTTACCCTGAGAAAGCCAGTTCGCTCTGGGTATCTCCCCATCTCCTCCCTCCCCCCGGCAGGCTAGGAATATGGGGATGCACGCAGGCGTGTCCCGTAGCTTTCTCACCTGGTTCAGCACATGAAGCTCATAGCTCAGGTTGCCCCCAGGAATGCGGGGCCGGGACCCTGCCCAGGTCAACTCTAGCTGCCTCGGTTCTTTCTTCACCAGCCTCAGTGACAAGCCTGAGAGTGACTCTGTGCATTTAGAAGGGAAGAAGGAATAACTTAAGGAGCACTTCCACTGCTTCGTGCCCATCACTCATCTCTGTGGTCTTAGGCCCTCTATTCCTTTCAAGGTCCTCACCTGCATGCCCCATGTTGACCCGGAGGGAGGCGCTGGTGGGGCTGGAGCTGTCAAGCCCCGACACTCTGTTTTGGGATTTGACGGTGAAGGTATAGTTGGCATAAGGCTCTAGGCCTTCTACTTGGACAGAATGTGCAGTGAGTCCCCTAGCCCCTGGGGAGAAGTGTACACCCTTCCCACAGGGCTGGCAGGGGCCCCCATCTGATGCTGTGCCCTGACACTGCAAACACTCCACACTGTATCTGACATCATGGCGTCCCCCTGTATCTGATGGGGGCTCCCAACGCAGGGAGAGCTGAGTCCCTGATGCAGAGAAGCTCAGGTTTTGGGGTGCAGATGGGGGACCTGTGGAGAAGAGAGGCCATCAGTATGTGTCAGCTTTTCTATCACCCAAGCTGCTGAACCCCACCTCTGCCCATCACCCCAATTTCTGAAGTCTTCCAAAGCCCCCTGTGATGGCTAATCTTGATCAACTGGACAGGCTCTAGAATCACCTCTGAGCACGGGACGGAGTTTTTAGATTAGGTTAATTGAGGGGGAAGACTCATTCTAAATATAGGTAGCATCATTCCATAGGCTGAGAAGGTTCCAGAACAGATAAAAACAAGGACGTGAGCAGGTCACTAGCATTGGTGTCTCTGCTTTCGTGTGGATGCAGTGTGACCGTCCACCTCCAGCTCTAGCTGCCATGATGGATTGTGTCCCTTAGAACTGTGAGCTGCTTCTCATCAGGTATTTTGTCACGGTGACAAGGAAAGTAAGTAATGCCCCTCACGAGAGAGCTGACTAATGAGGGAGTTGTGTAATGACACCTGTTCGGCATTCCCCCAGAAAGAGCAGAGGTCAGCGGCATGGCTACCAACTTAGTGCCTGACACTCTGGGTGGTCTCCAGAAAACTCTAATCAGACTGAGGGTCAGCAGAGGCTCAGCACTTGCTGTCAGCTGGCCAGACCCTGACCCTGAGACTCACGTGTGCATGCTACTTGGGGGCCCTCCCCAGGGGCTCGGTAATGGCCGCTCTCACAAGCACAGATAGTGGCTCCCTCAGACTCCGTTGTGCTGTGTTGGGGACACTTCAGACAGTGGGGTGTGTCCATGTCAGTCCGGTAGGAGCCACTAGGGCAGGCTGGAGAGAGAATGCAGAACTGTTTTTTTTTAATTATTATTAAATTAATTTACTTGAGAAAGAGAGTGTGAGAGAAACAGGCAGATAGAGAGAAAATGGGCCCACCAGGGCCTCTAGCCAATGCAAACAAATTCCAGATGCATGTGCCACCTTGTACATCCAGCTTATGTGGGCTCTGGGGAATTGAACCTGGGTCCTTAGCCTTCAGAGGCAATTATTCCAGAATTCTCTTGTATGGGAACACCCTTGTACCTTTGCCACTCAGGTTAAAAAATCACTGAAATGGAATACCCAGCTACTGTGTTGATTAATTTAGAATTTAGAATCACCATGTGTGGTGATTTGAATATGTCCCCCAGAAACTCATGTATTGTGAATGCTTGGTCCCCAGATGGTGACAATTGGGGAGGTGGAGCCTTGCTGGAGGAAGTGTGTGGCTGAAGTGGGCTTTGGGCAGTTACAGGCAGCTTCCCCTTTGGCAGTGGCTCACTCTCCTGCTGCTGTTTCCTACTTGCTGGGGCAGAAGTGATGTCGAGCCTTTGCTATACCATCAGGAAGCTTCCCCCTGAGCCTGATAAGTCAAACTAGTCCTTCCCCTCCCCTCCCCTCTCCTCTCCTCTCCCTTCCCCTCCCTTCCTCTCCCTTCCCCTCCTCTCCTCTCCTCTCCTCTCTCTTCCCCTCCTCTCCTCTCCCCTCCCTCCCCCCTCCTCCTCCCTCTCTCCTCTCCCTCCCCCCCCCTCCCCTCCTCTCCTCTCCTCTCCTCTCCCCTCCCCTCCTCTCCTCTCCTCTCCTCTCCTCTCTCCTCCTCCCTCCCTCCCCTCCCCCCCCCCTCCCCTCCCCTCCCCTCCCCTCCTCTCCTGATCTGCTTGTGGTCAGGTGTTTTGTGCCAGCAATGGGAAGGTAACTACACCATGGAAACCGATCTCTTGGTGTATTGGTTTAGGAACGTTCTAGATTAGGTTAATGGAAGTGGGAAGATCTTGATCAACTGGACAGGATCTAGAATCACTTCTGAGCATGGGAGGGAGTTTCTAGATTAGGTTAATTGGGGGGGGGGGAGACCCATTCTAAATATAGGTAGCACCATTCCATAGGCTGTGGGCAGTCCCATTGCATAGGCTGTGGGTTCTGGACTGTACTGAAAGAGAAAGTTAGCTGACCACGGGCATTCAACCCTCTGCTCTGTGGCCTCACTTTTGGCCTGAATATGACCACTTCCTGCCACTGCGCCTGCCATGATGGGCTGGAACCTGGAACTGTGAGCTGAAATAAAGCCTTCCTCCCTTGAACTGATTGTTGTCAGTTACTTTGTTTCAGCAGCAGAAGGTAACTGACAACAGCTCTTTGATTTTCCTTGCCTGGGCACCTGGGAGACCTTCCCGGGTGGTCCCTGGGGTTTCTCCCCGCCTCCTTCCTTACCAGTGCATCCCAGGTCACCGCTGCTTTCCTCATAGCCAGGTTCGCAGTGACACCGGCCCACGGGCACCAGCCATTCACCATCAGCACTGCAGTGCATTCTGGGTACACCTGAGGGCCCAGGGCTGATCTGTGCATTGGGAAGGCAGGTCCCAGACACTTCTACCAACCCGGCAGGTCCAGGAAGAGTCTCAGGAAATTGGGCCAAGCCATTCACGGCCTCGGGACAGCGCTGGTAGAACACTCGTACAGACACGAGGGCCACACAAGCTCCCGGGTTGTGGAAGGCAAGGTAGAGGCCTCGACGGGTCAGGTGCCCCAAGGAGCAGCGCTCCACATTGAGCTTCACGGAGCCAGATGCCAGGTCTCTGATGGTGAAGCTCTGGTCTGCCGCCACTGTGGTAACCTGGGGGCCAGGAGGGAGGCAGGAGAGAAGAGGATGTAATGACCAACTCATTTCCACATCACAGCAACAACTGTTTGCCTAATAGGCTGAGCATCCCTAGCCAAAACCCCCCAAACCTGAGATGCTCCTCAACTTGAAAGTGCCCGTATCATGCCACAAATAGAAAATTCCATACATGACCTCATGCATGGGTGACAAAATTACAGGTCCGCTAATAATTGTATAAAACTACCTTTAAGCTATGTATATAAGGTATGTTTGAAACATAAATGACTTTCATGTTTAAACTTGAGTCCTGTTCCCAAGACACATTATGTTCATGAGGGGCTGGAGAGATGGCTAAGCAGGTAAGGCACTTGCCTGCAAAGCCTAACAACCTAGGTTCAATTCCCCAGGACCCACATAAAGCCAGATGCATAGTGGTGCATGCATCTAGAGATTATTTGCCGTTGCTGGAGGCCCTGGTGCACCCATTCTCTCTCTCTCTCTCTCTGCTTGCAAATTAAAAAAAAAAAAAATTAGGTCCATGAAAATATTCCTAAGTCTGAAATCTGAAACACTTTGGATCCCAAGCACTTTGGATCATGAATACTCAATTTATATAGCCATGACCTAAGTTTATTATATGTGAGGAACCAACTTAAGCATTTTTGTATATAGTCCATGCAGTAATCCTATAGTTCTCATCTGATGGGATGCCTTGTCATCTTACTTAACAGATGAGGAAGCAAAGGCGGAGGAAATCACAGCCCTTGTCCGAGACCACATAGCTGCAATGTGATGGGGTTAGGCCTGGGCTAGACTCCTCCAGAAAACGGGACGCTATAATCCATAGAATTTCTACTACAGGGAGGTGTTCCCAAGCCGGATGCCAACAAGGTGATCAGTTATAGAGTGAGTCATAACTAATTTATCACCAATAACAAACTTTACAACCTTTGCTCTTTGGAAGGAAACGAGAGCACATCCTATAATAACATGCTCCTTACTGTTATGCATTTCGGAATGTTTCCATGCTAGGAAAGAAAAGGATGGAACTAGAGATTGGCAGCCGGGAACTGCGCTACGCGATTCCTGCTGCGCTCACAGGGTGTGTCGTGCATGAACATGATGGGTACCGGATGGAAAAAGAAGTATGAAAACCTCCACACTATGCTTATTTTCCCCACCATGGCATCCTGCTCTTTCACTGAACGCAAGGATCAGCCTGTACGTTGAAAAGGCTGCCCTATATGACAAGGCAAAGCCTGAAGAGGTTTAATGACAACCACAAAGTCAGGGCACAGCCAAAGGTGCCCAGTCCTACATTCTTTTTCTTATTTATTTATTTTTTTGGTTTTTCAAGGTAGGGTCTCACTGTAGCTCAGGGTGACCTGGAATTCACTATATAGTCTCAGGGTGGCTTTGAACTCATGGCGATCCTCCTAACTCTGCCTCCTGAGTGCTGGGATTAAAGGTGTGTGCCACCACGCCTGGCCCACATTCTTTTTCTGATTCTACATGTGTACGCATATATATATGAATTTTATTTAAGAGAGGAGAGAGAGATAGAGAGAGAGAGAGATGCATGTACCATCAAGTGCATCTAGCTTACATGGGTACTGGGGAACTGAACCTGGGTCCTTAGCCTTCACAGGCAAGTGCCTTAACCATTAAGCCATTTCTTCAGGCCCCCCCCCCACTGTAGTTTTTCTTGGCTGAGCTGGATTATGGAAAAGAGGCAGGCAGGGATCACTGTCAACACTCAGCAGCATGGAGGGGCAGCAGCACCTTTTGGAACAGGGGCCGTCGGAGCTGTATGCCCACATCCTGGTCACTTTCCATGTAGAGAAGGTTGAAGGTCTCCTTGCAGCCCAGAGGCCGGGCTCCTCCTGGGAAACTCTTGCAATCACGCACAGTGAACTGCAGCTCTACGTGGACCCGTGAAGCTTCCTCCCCCCTGTAGATCCAGTTGGAGCGAAGCCAATGGTCAGTGTCCCCACCTTCCTGCAGTGGGCAGTCCTGGTACATGTACAAGGGGGTTCCGTTCAGGATCTGTTGCACCTCACTCCACTGTGAGAAGAGAATCAAGAGTCAGGGACCAGAGCCAGTGAAGAGGAAGCTGGGCTCACGTCCCTCACGTCCATTGGATTTGTCCTGTCTAATCTGACCCCTCAGCCCCAGGAGAGTGGATTCTGTGTTTAAGGTTGGGGATTTTCTTAGATATTGGGTAGATATCTTTAATGTCCTAGTTTATTTTACCAGACTTGTAGGTACCGCCACAGGCAAAGCTCATTCAAAACCTGCCTGCCTGTCCAGAGGAGACTTATTTACACACACACACGTGTGTGTGTGTGTGTGTGTGTGTGTGTGTGTATTACTTTATTTATTTGAGAGAAGCAGATATAGATAGATAGATAGATAGATAGATAGATAGATAGATAGATAGAGAATAGGAAGGCAAGGTCCTCTAGCCACTGCAAAGGAACTCCAGATGCATGGGCCACCTTGTGCATCTAGTTTATGTTGGAATTGGGGAATTGAACCTGGGTCCTTAGGCTTTGCAGGAAAGCACCTTTACTGCTAAGCTATTTCTTCAGTCCAGACTTTTTTTTTTTGGTTTTTCGAGGTAGGGTCTTACTCTAGCCCAGGCTGACTTGGAACTCATTATGTAGTCTCAGGGTGGCCTTGAAATCATGGCGATCCTCCCTCCTACCTCTGCCTCCCAAGTGCTGAGATTAAAGGTATGAGCCACCACGTCTGGCTCACTTTTTTTTTTTTTTTTTTTTTTTTTTTAACATTACAACATCCAGGCTTTGGGAGAGTGAGAATAAGCACAGACCTGTCTGAATGAAGGATCTCACCCTTTCCTATATTCCTTCCTATTACAGCTGCTTTCAAAATCTCAATTAAGAGTTGGCTGGACTCTCAGGCATGATCTGGTCTGACCCCCTTAATTTTTTTTTTTTTTTACGTTGAAAGAATTTTGAAAGCTAGTAATCATAATGGTTGGCACTAAGCCAGCACTTGTCACAGGCCAGTCTCTATTCTACAGATTTCCCACAAGAAAACTGAGGCAGAGCCACTGTGGAGTGACTTGTGGAATGGAGTGACCTGAGGGGACCTGCTTAACTAAGCAGAAGCAGAGTTGGGGTGTGAAGCCCGGTAGTTTGGGCCCAGAGTTTATGCTCTTCATCAGCATGGGCCCGTGTGCTTATTAATTATGACAGGTGAAGGGGTAGACTTTCAAAGGTCAGTCCTCCTTTCTTCCTCTCTCATTCTGACAGGCAGCCATTCTTTACCACCTGAACTATGGCCTTCCAGACTACTCTCAACTCCTCCAGAGAAATGTCTAAACTTTCCTGTGTTTTGTTGCTACTATAAGTGAGTTCACACAAGGGCTATTCTGTAACTACTTTGTTTTAACAAACAATGTTCCATAGCAATAACTAGATGAGTACATGTGGACCTATCTCTCTTGTAGCAATTACATAGTGCCCTATTGCTTGGAAGCACTATAATAATTTAATCACCCACCCATTGTTTGGCAATTAGGCAGCTTATAACTTTTTTTTTAATTTTAGAAAAACATGCAAGTGGATATAAGATTTCTGTAGCACTACTATGCTATAAACTTTTATAAGAGTTGACTGAATTGTCTTCCAGAAGGCTTTATCAGTTTTCACTTCCCTCAACAGCGCACAAGGGCTCATTTCCAGAAAGCGCATCAGCATTGGAGATTAATATTCTTGTGATTTTGCCAATCCTATGTTCAAAACATCTTCTCACCATTTTACCTGAAATTTCTTTAAGGGAAAGCTATGTATTTCTCTTGTTTGTTGGCTATTTGTATTTTTATAAAACATGTTTATATTTTATTATCTATCATTATTCACTCAGATGAACTTTTAAAAAAAAATATTTTTTTATTTGACAGACAGAAAGAGGGGGAGAAAGAGAAAGAATGGGCACGCCAGGGCCTCTAGCCACTGCAAATGAACTCCAGACGCTTGTGCTACCTTGTGCATCTGGCTAACGTGGGCCCCGGGGAATCGAACCTGGGTTCTTTGGCTTTGCAGGCAAATGCTTTATCTGCTAAGCCATCTCTCCAGCCTCAGATGAGCTGTACAAATATGCATTTATAGACATTGACTGCTTGATATATAACTTTTAAATATTCTCTGCCATACTACTTCTTGGATAATGGTATGAAAATGAATTCATATTTAAAATTTTTTACATCATAACATGAGTTTTGGGTTATGTATTTTGGTTGGAAAACTCCAGTGCCAAGATTGCAAAGGTCTTTTATCATTTGTCTTAAAATTTTTATAGGTTTGGTCTTTAAGTTTAGATTTTAATCTCCCTAGAATTTAATTTAAATATATTTTATTTATTTATTTGAGAGAGAGAAAGAGGCAGAGAGAGATGGAAGGAGAATGGGCACACCAGGGTCTTCAGCCACTGCAAACTAACTCCAGGTGCATGTGCCCCCTTGTGCATCTGGTTTATGTGAGACCTGGAGAGTCGAATCAGGATCCTTTGGCTTTCCAGCCCCGAATTTAATTTTTGTATGTGTAGAATGTGCAGAAGTATTTTTACTTTCCTTTCTTAAAAATTATGGACAGTTGTGTGGTGGTGGTGGTGGGGGGGCAGAGGTAGGAGGATCACTGAGAGTTCCAGGCCACCCTGAGACTACATAGTGAATTCCAGGTCAGCCTGAGCTAGAGTGAGAGCCTACCTCGCAAAACAAACAAACAAAACAAAACAAAATTATGGACACCTAATTGTCAGCATGGTGACTAGTTAATACTGTGGGGGCTCAGGGTCCACCACCCCAGAACATACTTTTGGCCTAGCTGGGGATGGTTATTTGGAAAAAGTTCAGACACAGGAGCAGCTCTAACAAGCTGTCCTTTGGTGAAAGAAATTTCCATCTTGGAAGAAAATCTACATCTGTAAGGTGTCCCTACCAGGAAGAGAGCTTATCTGAGAGCAGCTCAGTTCCCCAAAGACTTCTTTCAATAGGCACAGCAGGGCAGCTTTGTTCACCTCACACTTAGGCTTGTCACCACCTCCCCACCCCCCAACTCCTTCCCAAAGCTCAGGAAGACACCAGGCCTCAATCACCCGTCCCTTCCTGGAGTCTCATCCTGTGTGAATACCTGGAATTAATAGTGCTTCTGTTAATTTATCATCTATTGTCAACTTCATGGGCTCACATAGAGAGACACAATAATATAATACTTTGACATTGACTTGCAACTCCAGTGGCATCCACATTACAGCATCGTTTCTGGGGGTTTGTTTTTGGACTTTGTATTCCATTCCATAGGTGCCAGTACTCTTGCCAACACCCCAGGTTTTCCTAACTGTGGATGCTATAAGACAGATATCGTTCCTCCACAAAGCTACTGCCATTCTCAATTATTTTCTCTGCCAGGTATACTTAAGAAAGAAATCTACAAATTTTATAAATTGTTTCACTGATATTTTAGGTGCTACCCCATCATTTGGCAGAGAAGACACCAGGGCCTTTTAAAAAAAAGTTCACATTTCCTAGGTTTTTATTTCACTCCAGGGCCCATCCCCCCTCCCCCCACCCCACCCTGTGGCTATGCTCAGCTCCGGGATAAGGCAACAGAAAGGAAGGAAGAAATAAGCACCATCAATTAAGCATTAGTGGTGGGGTGGGACAGAAATATAAGCTGTTGTGAGGTATCTATTTCTGGATGATATCAGAGTTCAAAGGTCAAGCAAAGGGTGTCTGAAGGGCAATAAAGCCAGCATGAAAAGATGAAAAGGCACCTAGAGCCTGCTGTTGTGAGGAAGCCCTGTGGTGTGAGGAAGGGCCAGAGCCAGGGCAGGTGGACAGGGTGATGGTGGGTGGTAGTGTGTAGCTCAGTAGCCAGGTTGTCAAGGCTGCAGCTGGAGCTTCAGGAAGCAGATGTTCCCAGCTGGAACTGACTCTCCCAGTTGGTTCCAGGGGTGACAGATGGGGAAGAACCAGCAGGCCAGGAACACTTGAAGGATCCTTTCACTTAACACTCAGGAGCTGCTACATGGGCACATTCTGGGGATTCTCCTGAGTGGTGCATGTCTGTTTTAGGAAGCGGGAAGGACAAGGGGTGGACAGTGGGAATGTGTAGCTGCTGGATATCTTATTGTACTCCTAGCACAAGGCTGAGAAAGGGGCCTTGCTCCCCTTGGGGTCCAATCAGAGAAGAAGAATTATTTGGGTGGGTCTGGCGGGACACAAGAAAGGGGCCAGTGGGAGCCAGCAGATGGACTGTCCTGGTGGGGTGATTAGCTGGTTTATGAGATGAGCCGCCTATTAGGGCTAGCTTAATCCAGGATTTTCCAAACAGCCCCTCCTGGAGGATACATTATGGTTTAGTTTATTAACTCTAATTATAAGGCACAGTGCAGGAGAGAACAGAGCAGGGCCCTGACCCTTGGACAAAGAGGGAAGGAAAGCAATAACCCTGATGCTAGACACAGCCCCTGCGGAGTGAGGAAGGGAAGAGGAGAATTGCCTCCAGCACCCAGTGGCCTTCGGTGGTGGTTCCCAGGACAGCTCTGCTGGGTGTCTCCCACTTTGTTTCTGACTAGGTTTCCTGGGACACACCCACAACCCACCTCTGCTCATTGGGTCTCAGGGTACTTGAGGAGGGAAGGAACTTGGAGGAGCTGTAAGCACTCTCAAAGTGCTGGAATGCACGGTGTTGACCTAGCCTGCGTGGGACATGGAGGACAAGCCAAGGGCAAAGGGCCTTCAAGAAAAGCAGCTGTTAACTTTGAGGGAGTCAAAGACCCTTTGAAGAATTGACTAAAGCTTTGACTCTTCTTTCAGGAAAAAAAAAGTCCATACATCATTTGTACTTTTTGGGAGTTCCCTAACTCCCCGAAATCTATCCGTGCACTCCATTCGGGGTGGATGGAGCTCTCTGAGGATGCTTTTCAGGCTCTGGTCTAACCTTCAGACTTCCTCAACATGGGCATGCTCTCTGGGGGATGTGAGCATCTCCCCCTCCGCTCATCACAAGTAGTCACCCCAGCAGCACACAGTGGGACACCCCCCTCCCACCCAGGTCCCTTCAGGAGGCTCTGACTCAGCCTCCCCCCATCTCCCCAGGAGGAGACACTTCCAGTTTTTCCTGCTCTTTTCGGCTCCTCCACCCACTTCTCCACCCCATTTCTCACTGGCCTTCAGCCTTGAACTTTCCCAGTTCCTTCCTTCAGACACTTACCCCATCTTCTGGGGGATCCAGCAGCCAGCCCAACTCTCCTTGTGCCAAGCTTGTGTCCATCAGAGTGACTGAAGGCAAGGAGTCAAAGGAGGCGGTCACCTCTGGGGGCAGAAGTGGCTCTGCAACCCACACCCCGCATTCTGAGGGCCCCAGCCCCAGGCTACAATATCCTCGTCTAATAGTGTGATATCCGGAGGCTTAGGGGAGCAAAAGAACCCGAGAATGAGGAGCGGAAAAACTCCAGGGATCACACCATCTCCCTGCAGAGTGTGAAGGAAGTAAGGCAGAGTCGGGCAAGGGTTAGGGTGCTGGGGCTTAGTCCCAAATCGGGACAATAAGCTTGAGAATAGCCTTGCGAACTGTACCAGCCAAGACCCCTCCAACCCCCACTCCCGGTGAGAAGGGGGGCATCTGCTGCTGAACGGTCTCAGGTAGATGGCAGGGGAAGCTGGGCCTCTCCAGTCAGTCCTGAGGGACACCCTGGCAGGACACCCCAGGCGAGAAGCCTGAATCCCACTGTCGAAGGCCTGGTCTGGCCTATGATTGGGTGGGGGTAGGGCAGATTCTGGGGTACTAGGCAAAGCTCTGCTTTTGGGAAGCGGGAACGCGGTCACAGAGGGTGTGCAATGCTTTCGGTGGGACCACCTATTACCTAGCAAGCCCATGTGGCCCAGGATCTAACCCGCTCCCCACCCTTGGCAGCTTTCCTCAGTGTCCTGGGTAGGTAGGCTGGCAGAAGGCGCCTTTTCCACCTTGGATTTCTGAAGGTTCCTGAGCTCTGGGCTGGGTAAACAGAGGGTCCCAAAATACAGGAGTGTGTGTGTGTGTGTGTGTGTGTGTGTGTGTGTGTGTTGGTGGGGGTGCAGTTTCCTGGCTGGGGGCCATCAATTCCCTCTGCACCCCCCACCCCGTTGCCCACACACAGGCAAATACTCCATCTAGTAGGAGTGGGGGTGACTGGCCCAGACTGCAGGAGTTTGGGGTAAAAGACCAAAAAGACTGGCCAGGCCAATCGATCGCCCGGCTACGGCGGAGAAAGCAGGGCACCGGAGCTGGGCGCGGGGCCTCCTCTGGAATGCCGGCTCCTGCACGCTGGCAGGAGGCAGGCAGGCCGTCCGGCCGGGGAGGGAGACACGGTACCTTCCTCGGCGCGCGCCCCCGGGGGCAGCGGGGCGCACAGCAGCAGCAGCAGCAGCGGCGGCAGCAGCGGCGGCGGAGGCGGCGGCCAGAGCCTGCCCGGGGCCCAGCGCCGCTCCATGGCGCCCGCCGCCCGGGACCTGGGACCTGGGCCCCGACGGCTGGACCAGGTCGCAAAGGGACTGGGGGTAGCTTGGCCGGCCGGGCGGGGGCGGGGGGCGGGGCTAGCTCCGGGGGGCGTGGCCTCGGCCTCACCTGGTTCACCTTCTTAAAGGGCCAGTAGAGCAGGATGGAAACTTGTTAGACAGGTAATAAGCTTGCAAACCTTGGAGACGTCCTGAACCGGAATGAGACTGCGGGCGCCGCCTGGTGGGAGGGACTGGGAATTGATTAAACATTCCCAATGCTAATCCTACACACAACCCAGGCTCGATCCAGCCTTTTAAACTTAATTCCACCTCTCTGACTTGAGCTCCTGCCTCTGCCTCCTTCCCCAGTTTTTCTGCACATCTAGATCTGTGATAGGCCTCTGGACAGGTAGGGGTGAGAGACTCTCCTTCATCCTCTGCAGTGGGAAGCCAGGTACAGGCTTGGGCAAGGCAGAGAAGGAAGAAGCAAGCCCACACGAGGTTCGTGGGGGCGGGGGGAAGTCTTCCGGTAGAAGCTGGTGTGACCTGGGTGTTCAGAGTCTGAGAAAGGGACCGGCGGGGGCCTGCAGGCAGGGAGCCTCAAGGTGCGCCCAGGGAGTGGCGAAGGGACCAGTCTGACTGCTGGCTGGGGCACACGATCTGTCTTGAGAGCCAGGGCGGAAAGACAGGTACTCTGAGAAGGTCTTGGTAAGCAAGCGGAGGAGTTTGAACCTTGCCATGTATCCACAGAGCCCGCGGGAGGACCCGGGGAGGGTTCCCAGGAGTTATGGAGATGGAAGGAGCCTGCTGCCTCCCTTAGTGGTCTGAGTCCAGGGCCCTTCAATTCTCTTCAGACTGCTTTCCACCCTCCCCAGTAAGCCTGCACCCAGCCTTTGCTTACTATACATGCTGTGAGCTCCGGAGGCACCAGAGAAGACGAAGACATCCCTGCACCGAACAAGCGGAAGAGGGGTGGGTGCTAGGGGTAGGCAAGACACAGATGACGAGAATGCGGGCACCCCACGAAGGTGCAAGGAAGGACAGTGGCTCCAGGTCGGTAGATGTAGCCATGGAAGGTTCCACTCCTGGGCCCCTCCTTTACGCCCCTCCCAGGCTGCAGCCCATTGTTGTGACTCATGTACAGATTTTTTTTTTTTTTTTTTTGGTCATTTAATTGTTGCATGTTTTGGTCTCTGTGAAGGAGGTGGGGTGGTGGATTATAGGTGTTTATTTCATTTTTAGAATTGATGCTTCTCATTTCCCCTTCGTTACAGAGATATTATTAGATAAATATGGTCCCTAATTTCTTGGCATACCCTATCCTTACTGGCACAAATAAATAAATGTAATCTATATCTATCTATTTGTATTCATTAGAAAGATCATGTTGAGGGCTGGGGAGATGGCTCAGTGGTTAAAAGTGCTTGCTTGCAAAGTCTGCTGGCCCGGGTTTGATTCCCCAGCACTCATGTAAAGCCAGATGCACAAAGTGGTTCAAACATCTGGAGTTCATTTGCAGTGGCAAGAGGCCCTGGCCTGCATGCTCTCTCTCTGTCTCTCCATTCTCCTCTTGCAAATAAATGAGTAATATATTTTTGCAAATGGAAAAATCATGTGAACAGAAGCTCACTATGGGAAGTAGAACTCTCCCTCCTCCACTCACTAGGATCCCCAGTTTTGACCACCATCTACTGTTGCTTGTGCCTTCCTTCAGAATTTCTTCCCTTTCTGCGCACCATTCTCTACATTCACCGCCTTTCACCCTTTACTTCCACACTCACACACATGATTTTTTTTTTTTTTTGAGGTAGGGTCTCATTCTAGTTCCACACATGCTTTTAAACTGAGCACAAAAAGGGCCATAGGATACACACTGAGCCAGAGCCGTCTTTGGGGATGTTCAGGATCTGGGAAGAAGGAGGAGGAGGAGCAGGAGGCTCAGGCCTGCTCTCTGGGGTCAGAGCTTTGTGATTTCAGCAGGGAGGAATGGGCGAAGGGTGCAAAGCCAACAGATGGGGGGAAATGGAGCAAGCTTTGGACAATCGCTGTGTGGAAAGGAGCCAGAGTGTGGTGAGGTAATGTATGTGCTGCTTGCTGGAGTGTGTTAAAATTAGAAGACCCTTGGGACTCAAGGGAATGGGGGTACTGAGCCGTGCAGCGAGAGGTGGAGTCTTGAGCCCTGCAAAGGAGCTTGGCTTTTGTTTTAGGAAAAATTCTCTATCCTGGTCTGAAAGTCTTCATTCTTCTACTTCCTTTAAAGATGATCCTGATGTGACATTATTCCTTATGTTTTTTTTTTTTTTTTTTTCTCTCAAGGTAAGGTCTCACTCTAGCCCAGGCTGACCTGGAATTCACTATGTAGTCTCAGGGTGGCCTTAAACTCATGGCGATCCTCCTACCTCTGCCTCCCAAGTGCTGGGATTAAAGGCATGAGCCACCACACCCTGCTTCATTATGTTTTTTTTTTTTTTTTATTTTCTGTTTTTATTTATTTGAGAAAGAGGGAGAGAGGGAGAGAGAAAATGGGTGCACCAGGACCTCTAGCCACTGCAAACAGTCTCCAGATGCACGTGCTTCCTTGTGCATCTGGCTTATGCGGGTCCTGGGGAATAGAACTTGGATCCTTTGGCTTTGCAGGCAAGCATGTTAACTGCTAAGCCATCTCTCCATGAGATGAGAGAGAGGAGAGGAGAGGAGGTCCCCTTTACCTTAGCCTTTACTCTGCCTTTCACAGTAGAGCTGTGTCAAGATGTTGATACTTTTTTGGGCTTCAGTTTCCTGAGCCTGCATCATGCCACAGGCCACTTCCGAGGCTTGTCCCGGACAATGGAAAGTGCAGCCCCTTGGAGTAAGAAAACCTAGGTCACTTTCCCTGAGCTGTTCTGTGCCTCGGCTTCCTTACAGAATGGGAGTTATTGTGTCCACCTTAGAGAGCAGGTGTGATGATCACAAGATCACGTTCTTCCTTTGGACTGAGCCAGTGTTAATTTGCTAGGAGAGTGATGGAGGCTGGGCCTTGCCATGTTCTCTCACAGGCCTCCCTGCTTACTCTATGGCCAAGGTATAAAATGTTCTCCTTTTAAAATTAACTTTATTGCGGGATCATGTACATGAAATAAATTGCACCCTTTGCGAGAGTACAGTTTGATGGGCTGTGACCGACGCGCAGACACACAGGCCCTCATTACTGACACCTCGGTTGAGCTGCAGACTGCTCCCTCACTTAGGAAAGTTTCCTCATGCCCCTGCAAATCAGTCCCACTTCCTGCCTCAGGCATCCATCAGTATTGATAGATGTGGGTTTTTCCAGAACTTTCCGTTGTCTGTGGGCTCTGGCTTTCCCCCTTTCACAAGATGTCTTGAAGATCCATCCACACTGCATGCTTTAGCTGCTCTTGTTGCTAAGCACTGTCTCCTGTATGGAGTTCTAAGACATCACGTAACGATTCACATTTCCTCCTCTTTTCTGATCTCCTAGGAGCCTAGGCCTCTGAGCTGGCAGGACCTCCCTACCTAGGAGACTCCACCTCTTACCTCCCTACCTAGGAAGGACCCAATATGTCTGCTACTGTATTCACTCTGCCATCAAGGAGAGCTGCAGAGTCTTTACAATGGGGAACCTCCTTTGCTATGGCTTGTTCCTGCATCGTTGACCTTCACACTACCTATTCATAGTATCCCTCACTTACCTCCCCACCTAACCACGGGAGGTGAAATTACATCCAGCCTAGGTCAATGCCTTGGATGTCTACAAGGCTCTGGGTAAAATGCAATTTATACCATGATGGGGTGTAACTCACGAAGATGCTGGTAACCATAAGGAGACTATTAGTACAAATTAACTTATCAGATCAGTGTCCCTTCCCCGAGCCAGGTCCTGTGCCGCTGGGACCAAAACAACTGCTGACTGCATGGGGCCAGCCCACACTTGCAGGCAAGACTGTGGAGCCTGTGTGGGCTGTGGGAGGAAGAGGCAGCTCGTCTGTTCCTGTGCAGCGTTGGGGTGGATTCTACACATCTTTGATCTTAGCCTGGGTTGGTCCTCCCCTTTCCTTCTCACCTGTGTGCTTACCTATCTCTTCTCTGATCCTGGTTTACATCAGGCTCAGGGGCGGGATAATAATAGTTACCATTTATTACAGCACCTACGCATGCTGCCGGGCACCTTACGTGCATCATTTCTCTTATTTCTCTCACCAACCCTTTGAGCAAGGTCTTATTAGTCCATTTTATAGATGGAAAAAAAATCTAAGGCACAGGGAGTATGAGTTACTTGTTAAATTCCCCAGTTGCAGAGTGAGGATTAATGCTGAATGACCTACTAGGTCTGTGGCCCTAACTCCAGAATTTAAGAAACAAAGATGGCCTGGAGAGATGGCTTAGCAGTTAAGGCACCTGCCTCCTAAGCCTAAGAACGCTGGTTCCAATCTCAAGGTCCCAGGTTTAGCCAGGTTTAGCAAAGTAATGCAAGGGTGCAATGCCACACTTGACCACAAGGGGGCACACACATCTGGATTTCGTTCTCAGCAGCTGAGAGGCTGCTGGCGCGCCCATCTCTATCTGTCTTCCTCTCCCTCTCTGTGTCTCTCAAAAAAAAAAAAAAAAAAAAAAAAAGAAGCAAAGATGTCAGGGACACTTCACTTTGGTGTTACTCTCATCTCTTTCTACCCAAAGTAACAAGTATCTTGCTATAAAGCACCATAAATTAGGTCTCCCTGATTTTGAATTGTACAAAAGGGAGTCGCCCACAATGAATGTTTTCTTGGGTTTCTGTGTTCTTTCTTTCCCTTCGTGTATGTGAGACTTATCCACACAGTTGTGTGTTGATTTGTTCTCATCTATGATTCACTGTCATTTGTTGTATGACGATCACCTTAAAGACCTCTTGATTTGTGGTTAAATGTTCTACACTTGGATTCCTGTAGCACTGGGTGACGCCCATGGCTTATCCGACTTTCTGTGTGTCTTCTAAGTAGGCTTAACCCCACTGGAAGGTACTCCCATTTTCAAAGGGCAAATTTTCTTAACCCGAGCAGGTATTGATTGATTAATATACTCAGCGGTGGCCGGTGGCTGCACCCCCTCCCCAAAATGTTCCTCCCTTGGTCCACACCAGGAGGAAGACACCTGACATTGTTCAGGTGCTTGAGTCTTCATATCAGATACAAGATTGATTTGAGATAGAGGCAATTGGAAGCTTTCACTGTGACCTCACCAGTGCTGTCTGTAAGAAGGATTTAATGCTGCACTTAGTAGCTGTGTGATAAAAAGTCCGTCATGTGCTATTTTAGCCTCGGCTGTTTCACCTGCAAAATGAGGGGCATGGTGATGCGATGGTTTGAATATGTGGGGAACTTAATTAATTCCCAGGTTCATAAGTCATGGCACTTGGAGGTGTGGTCTTTGGAAGGTCATTAAGATGATGAGATGACATCAAGAGGGTGGGTCCCCTGTGCAAGCGTTAGTGGCTTTATAAGAAGAGGAGGAGAGCCCACTTATCCCCTGTACTCTGCCTTGTCATGCTATGATGAAGCAAGCAGGTCCCAAGCAGATGACACACAGATAGATGACAGTGCCATGCTTCTGACTCCACAGGTTCCAGAACCTAAATAAGCCTTTCTCTCTTTCTTATAAATTTATTTTTGGTTGAGTGTGCATGAGTGTGTGTGTGTGTGTGTGTGTGTGTGTGTGTGATGTACTGTGTGGTGTGTGATGTATGTCCATGTATGTACCTTTGTGGCGCCCTGTACGCTGGCCTACAGCGGGAGTCTCTGGCTGAATTGGGAGTGAATCCGTGGGTGAATCTCTCCACACTCTTTGAGCTGGTGTTGTTCAGAGTCAGCGTTTTCTTTTATTAGTTCTGGGGCTTTCTGGGCTCTGAAGATTCTATGGTCTTTGCTTCCCCGTGGGATTGGGGCTACAGGTGCACATTTCTACCCCTAGCTGTTTTACATGGGTTTGGAGATTTGTATTCAGTCTCAGGCCACCATGCCTGTGACAGAAGCACACATAACCACTGAGCTATCTTTCCAGCCCAAACCTTTCTCGTTTATAATAAATCACCCCAGTCTCAGGTCTTTTCTTTGCTTTTTCTTTTCTTTTTATTTTTTAAAGATTAAAAAAATATTTATTTATTTATTTGTTTATTTATTAGAAACAGAGAGAGAGAAAGAGAGAGAGGGAGAATGGGCACGCCAGGGCCTCCAGCCACTGCAAATGAACTCCAGACGCGTGCGCCCCCTTGTGCATCTGGAGAACTGAACCTTTAGGCTTCACAGGCATGCGCCTTAACCACTAAGCCATCTCTCCAGCCCCAACAGACTCTTCTGATTCATATAATTCCTCAACAGTAACGAGGTCTTTTCTTATAGCAACAGAAAAACAAACTAAGGTGATGATGATGTTGATCACAGATAAGGAAAGAAGAAAAATGGTGACGTATGGGAACAGAAGCTCCTGCCACACCGTGCAGCTTCAAGATATAGACTTTTCATGCTTATATCCCCTTATCCAGGTTTACATGTGAAGTAGGCTTGTGAGAATCCGTGGTAAAGTCTGCTGAAGCAAAGTGGACACATTAAAATTAGCCCATGCATTAAACAGGATGTTTGGTGGAATGAAGCTCAAATCCCAAGAAGAGGCTGGAGAAGATGAACCTTCCAGAGGACGCTGAGACAAATCACTCTTGATTCACTTACCTTGTGAAGCATTAAGAGAGTAAATGCTGAAAGGGCACTTTCTGGTGCATTGCATTTCTGTCATATTTATTTTTTCAAATATTTTATTTATTTATTAGAGAGAGAGAGAGAGAGAGAGAGAGAGAGAGAGAGAGAGAGAGAGAGAGAGAGGCCAGAAAGAGAAATAAGCAGGGCTGGAAAGATTGCTCAGTGGTCAAGGACCCAGGGTTTGATTTCCTAGCACTCACATAAAGCCAGATGCACAAGGTGGTACATGTGCCTGGAGTTTGTTTTCAGTGACTGGAGGGCCTGACATGCTCATTCTCTCTCTCTCTCTCTGTCTGCCTCTTTCATCTCATAAATAAATAAATAAACAAATAAATAAATAAGAAAAAAAAGTAGCCAGGTGTGGTGGCGCACGCCTTTAATCCCAGCACTTGGGAGGCAGAGGTAAGAGGATCACCATGAGTTCAAGGCCACCCTGAGACAACATAGTGAATTCTAGGTCAGCCTGAGCTAGAGTGAGACCCTACCTCAAAAAAAAAAAAAAAAAAAAAAAACAAAAAATAAAATAAATAAATAAATTAAAAAATTTAAAAAGGCATAGAGAGAACGAGAATGGGTGCACCAGAGCCTCTTGTCACTGCAAACAAGTTCCAGATGTGTACTCCGCTTTGTGCAGCTGGCTTTATGTGGGTCCTGGGGAATTGAACCTGGGCCTTCGAGTTTGGCAACCAAGCACCTTTAGTCACTGAGCCACATCTCTCCAGTCCTTATCTGTATGTTTTTGAAGTTCTGTATCTATCTTGGCAGTATTAAAGTTCTCTAAAGCATTTTCCAGGGGCAAGAAGGGAGTGGAAAAGCTGTGAACTATATTGAAGATGACTCTCAGGTTGAAGGATGGGGTGGGGGGTGGGAGTGGGAGGCGCAGCAGGCATCAGCCACAGAAAGGGCGCTGGGCTGATTCTGAACCTGATGGAAGAGGAGACTATGGTCATGTGGGACATTTGCTGGGAGGTATATATTATACCCAAGTTTGTAGTTAGATAGGAGCTTTTATCTGCATTCTTTTTTATATTTTATTTATTTATTTGAGGGAGAGAGAGGGAGGGAGGGAGGGAGAGAGAATGGGTGCTCCAGGGCCTCTAGCCACTGCAAATGAACTCCAGACACATGCACTACCTTATGCATCTGGCTTGCATGGGTACTGGGGAATCGAACCTGGGTCCTTAGGCTTCGCAGGCAAGTGCCTTAAGCATTAAACCATCTCTGCAGTCCTCCATTCTTAACACATCTCACATCAAAATAAAATAAAACCTCTGTGCATGGTGATGCATACCTTTAATCTCAGCACTTGGGAGGCTGAGGTAGGAGGATCGCTGTGAGTTTGAGGCCAGTCTGAAACTACATAGTGATTTCCAGGTGAGCCTGGGCTAGAGCAAGACTCTACCTCAGCAAGCAAGCAAGCAAACAAAAATCACAATCATCTTATGATTCCAACTGATTTCTGGAGCAGCAAAATGAGAAGGTGGAGGTGGTCAGGCATGTGGAGGAGCTGCGAGTCACAATTACTTATGATAATATTTGTGTGTCTCACGAGAAACCTTTGTGTTCCTATCTTAACTTGTTTGCATGATTGCCTGAGAAGACAGCGATGCTAAGCTGAGGAATTAATATGTGGTGTTAACGCTTGGGCAGGTAGAAGGGTGGGAGGGAAAGGAAGGGAACAAATGTGTTTCTGTGAACCAGGGCATGTCAAAAATTCAAGAGATCAAGTTGAGACAAGTGTTAAATATCAGAATCCCCTGGGAACACAGTATGATCTTGGTTCTTGTCAAAAAGTTTCTCAGTTAGACCTCAGGAGGGGAAAAGAAAGTAGCAAATCAACTAGGTGTTAAAGTTGACTTTTAGTTTGGTGAGATGAAGAGAGGAGACAGTGAAAAGATTCCACCACTTTGTCTTCTGAATGAAGCAACTGTAGTTTCCTTCCAAAATGTCTAATTTTATTGCTAGTTCAAGCTAGATGTTCTGGGGAATTCACTTCCACAGAGAGCTGGGAAGACAACTGGTATAATTCACCCCTCCCCCAGTAGGGTCTCACTCTAGACCAGCCTCACCTGGAATTCACTATGTGAATTGAGGGGTGGCCTCAAACTCACAGCGATCCTCCTTCCTCTCCTCCCCAGTGCTGGGATTAAAGGCGTGCGCCACCATGCCCAGCTAATTCGCACTTTTTAAAGTTATATGTTCCATGGTTTAGAAGTCATAGTGTGTTGCTGGTCTTGCGAAAGAAGTACTTGGCAAGTATGAGATCTCTTATTTGGGCAGAAATTATATTTCTTATAAATTTTGGTTTTAAGAAGCCATTTATCAAAGGATTCTACCAGGCATCTTGTAATACATTCCGAGTTCTAGTTAGAAAGCTACTCTTACACGTTTATGCACGTGGATACATACACACTTGGCCAGGTGGGTTATATCCACCTCTGCAAGAAACCTACATATTTTCAAACTCAGGCCACAGGTGATAAAAGATGAGCGCCACCTTGTGAGCAAGACCTATAACTGCATCAGCATTTTCAAATTCCAGGTATGCTTGCTGTCCACAGAATTTCTGTGTGTGTGTGTGTGTGTGTATTCATATATATATATATATATATATGAAATGATGTCTCACTCAAGGCCAGGCTGACCTGGAATTCACTCTATAGCTAGTCAGGCTTCCCTCAAACTCATGACTATCCTCCCCCCTAGCCTCTAGAGCTTTGGGATTACAGATGTGAGCCACCATGCCTGGCTTGTTGATAACATCTTAGTATTCTACGAGTGGGCTACTTACCGACGTGATATGAAAATGATAGTAACTTTCACACATTCCCAGTCCTGGTAAGATGGGAAGACTCTTAGGTAGAAAGCAGCCCTCTAGATTTCAGCATCTCTGAGCAGGTGAGGAAGGGAGGGAGGAGTTTGCAATCTTACTTTTGAGCCCTCCTGCTTTGGATACAACAAAAAGCAGAGGTGCAGCCATCTTGGAGGAGTTTCCCGTGAGGACAGGACAGTCACTACTGGCTTTGTGTCTTAGCTTCTGAGCAATGTGAGCATTCTTGTGCCTAAGTCTATGTCCTCTGGGCAGGGCACACATGAAGAAAAGGTGTCTAGAGTATTTCCTTCTTCCTGTACTCTTACATGTGCGCGCGCACACACACACACTCTGTCTGTGTCTCTCTTTTCTCTCTGTTCCCTCCTTTTCTCCTCCTCATTTCCCTTCCTCCTTCTCCTTTCTCTCTCTCTGTCTCCCTTTCTCTTCCTCTCCTCACTGAATTTTAAAATGTGTATTAAAAATGAAAACCTGGGCTGGAGAAGATGGCTTGGCTGTTAAGTCATTTTCATGTAAAGCCAAAGGACCCCAGTTCGATTCTCTAGAACCCATGTAAGCCAGATGCACAAGGTGGTGCATGCATACCCATTCTGTCTCTCTCTATTAACCTCTTTCTCTCTCTCTGAAATAAGTAAATAATAAAAGATATTAAACAATGAAAATCTGATACCCACTATATTAAGTGTTAGATGTAGTTAGTTTTCCTTTATTTGCTATGAGACTATTAGGAATTCGTAGAAAGGTTGCCAAGTGTGACTTCTGCAGAGTCCCGGCTGTCTGTCTCTGAAGTGGAAGACTGTGAACATTTCCCCAGACTTTCTGAGAGCAGACCTCTGCAGATATAATCTGTTAGTCTATGATTCTGTCACCTCTGTGGCAAGGAGCTGCATCTGTATGAAATTCAATTTTTGTAGAGGCAGAAACATAGCTGTGGGAACACAGGAAACTAACTTTGGCAGGATAGCTAAGGGAAAAGTGAGCCTGGCAGTGTAGCTTCAATGGGGAAGCTTTCTTTTTAAATCTTTTTTGGTATTTACTTATTTATTTGAGGGGGACAGAGAAGGAGAGAGAGAGAGAGAGAGAAAGAAAGACAGAAAGAAAGAAAGAAAGAAAGAAAGAAAGAAAGAAAGAAAGAAAGACAGACAGAAAGAAAGAAAGGGCACGCCAGGGCCTCTAGTCACTGCAAAAGAACTCCAGACGCACGTGCCACCTTGTGCACCTGGCTTATGTGGGTCCTAGGGAATCAAACTTGAGTCCTTTGGCTTTGCAGGCAAGTGCCATAACTTCTAAGCCATCTTTCTAGCCACCAATAGGGAAGTTTCAGCCTGTTTATTAAAGATAAACTCACTGAGCCCCTCTGATGGACAGGACATTGCTAATGTATTGTAATCAGTGGGGACATACTGGGAAACAACAAGTAGAAAACCCTAGGTCCCTGGCCCCAGTGAGCTGTTAGGAGGAGGAGACAGGCAGGGCCCAAGTAAATAACAAAACACATTTTTCAGTTGATAAAAAATCCTGGAAGAAGAGTTAAGGGAGGTGAAGGGGAGCCAGGATTATTGGAGGAGATGCATACCACACAGACAAAGCAAAGGACTGGAGAGTGTCAGGAATGGGCTGCACGCGTTATTGGAGGGAAGAGCAGGTGGCAAGCGGCAGGGAAGCAGCAGGAACAAGTGAAGAGGCTACTGCTTTAGTCCACGTGGGAGAGGAGAAGGCTTGAAGCAGGGTTTCAATGGGACATGCTGGGGCCGAGACGGCAGAGGCTGTTTCAGGCCTAGGCAGGCAAGCTTGATAACCATGCCGGGAGAACAGCATCTGCTCAGGAACTGCTGTGTGGCGTGGTAGCTGGTGGGCTGAGGTCAGAAGGGACAAGGGAAGACAAGCTCAGCAATGCAGGCTGGAGCTGACTTGGGGACCAGCTTGCTGAGTGAGACCCTAAGCCAACAAAAGATTTGCACATGTGAGTCAGATGTGTGTTCTGAGCTATGGTGGCTAAATCAAGGAACAGGAGGCAGAGAACAGAGGCTGGCCAGGGAGACAGAGGTCCAGGAAAGAAGTAGGAAGGGTTTACATTTGAGCCATGCTTAGAAAAAGACAGAGGGACACGTGACATTGACTTGTAGACACACAGGATGCCTGGTGGTTAGACGTGTAAGTCAGAGAAGTTAGACAATGCCTAGCATCATTGACAGTTATGACTTATTTAAAAACATCCTCGAGTGTGAAAGTGGGGATCCTGGAATGACTTTCTGCCTCACCCCCACATGGGAAGATGCTTTAGACATGGTGGTGGCGAATTAGAGTTTTGTTTATCCAAGGATGTGTGCCCATTGTGGGGGAGTGCTTTGAGAAATGGGGTGGACAATGGAGAATGGGGGGCAGGGAGCCAGAAAGGTTCTGCAAAGGGGGTGTTCAGAGAGAGCCACTGCATAGGTCAGGCTTGACGAATGTCTTCAGGAGCTTAGAACTGGTCAAGTGTATCTAAGATAGTAAGGCAGGACATTGATGGGGATTTGCAGGGAGAGATGGGACACGGCCTCCTCTGTCTCCCCGTGTTGATGTCTGTAACGACAGAGTCATCCACGGTGGCTTTGGTGTTAGTCTGGGCTTGCTTGGAGGGGCAGGATACAAGAGCAATGGGCCTTGGTGAGGGCAGTTTTTGTTTTTCTTTGCTGCTTGGTACCTGGTTGGAGAACAGAGCAAGCGGAAATTCCTGCTGAACTCAGATATCGTTTTTATTTTTCATTCTTTTTCATGTGTTTCATCCCTGCCATCTGCTCTCCACCCCAGCGCCTGGCTTTGTGCTTCTGCGCAGTGCTCTGAGCTTTGCTTTGAGTGCTACCAGCAGTGGCTGCATCGCATGTGAAGGTCACTGTCTCTCAGCTCCCCAGCTTCTTTCCTGCGTTTTCTTCAGCGTCAGCCTCCCCACAGTCCTGACTCCCCGTGGGCCTGGCCTTCTGCCAGTCGGTTGTATTTGTCCAGATGGGGCTCCGGGGTGCGCTCTGCTCTTCTTGTCTTCTATTTCCTTATGAGGATTTCTTTCGCCTTCCTTTACCACCTTTCCTGCAGGAAATACATCCCTGGCTGCCTTGTTACAATGCTCAGAACCGAAAACCCTACCAGAACATGCCATTTACCCTGTCATTATTATAACAACGATTATGACCTTTATCACAAATCTTTATGAAGCACCTAATTGTAATTAATCCATATATGTGATGGACAAGTATAACTCTTTAAAAATAATTTTATTCATTTGTGGGGAGAGACTGGGAGAGAGGGATAGAGAAAGACAGACAGACAGACAGACACAGAATGAATATGGGCACACCATGTAAACTCCAGATGCATGCACCACTTTTCCATGTAGCTGTACATGGGTATTGAGGAATTGAACCCAGACCAGGGAGCACTGCAGGCAAGCACCTATAAACACTGAGCCGTTTCCTCAGCCCAGACATAGCTACTGCACAGAATTCCTTCGTCGAAAGCCTGGTAATGTGATCCATGGCCACTCACATACAGTGGAAGAGATCAAATGTCCTATTTTTATTGGTCAATCCTACTTCTTTTCACCTTTGATCTTCACCCGTTACAAGCTAGGAGACAGTAGGAAAATCTTTTGATCTCTCTTGGCTTTGGGTGGGGGTAAGCTCTTAACTGAAGTCTGAGGCAAAACTTCACAATTTGTCAAAGGGCCTTCAAAATGAAGATAATTAATTCTAATAATTCAAGAATCTTGTCTACTTGACCCAGAAACAAAGTCACAAATGACCTACCACAATTTCAGAATTCTCTTTTTCATGGAGGGTTTCCGAGTTAAAACAACATGAAAGAAATGAGGTGATCTGTAGACTTTTAAAGTGCACTTTGCACTGTAGGGAAGTTAGGCAGGGGCTTCATCTGCACTCTTGTCCAGTGGCTCTGACACAGAGTCTGGGTAGCTCTCTTGCTGGGCCCCGCTGAGTACAATCATCCAGAGCATTCCACAAATAGTGCCACTGGATCTCACAAGAACTCACGTGGTTTGCTCATTTTCACCATCAGGAGATGGAAATCAAGAGAGGTTAAGTGACTAGCTTGAGGTCCTGGGTCTAGGAATGACACCCGCAGCCTTCAAACCTGGACAATCTGACAGCAGCCTTTATCCCCTGCCTGTCTGCAGACACCAGGAATCTTTCTTCTGTAAGTGGTTTGGTAAGGATGGCCAGGTTCTTGGAATCCTGGGGTTTAAAGTAGTCACCACATAAAAGAATGGCGAAGAGGGCTGGAGAGATGGCTTAGGGGTTAAGGCGCCTGCCTGCTAAGCCTAAGTACACTGGTTCCGATCTCCAGCGGTTCCAATCTCCAGGTCCCACGTTTAGCCAGATGCAAAGTGAGGCAAGGGCGCAATGCTGCACTTGACCACAAGGGGGCGCACGCATCTGGATTTTGTTCGCAGCAGCTGAGAGGCTGCTGGTGCACCCATCTCTATCTGTCTTCCTCTCCCTCTCTCTCTCTGTCTCTCTCCAAAAAAAAAAAAAAAAAAAAAAAAGAATGATGAAGAAAGGGGTCTCCCTGGATCACTGGGTGGTGGGATGGTGCCTTGAGGTGTTGAGAGAGGGAAGGCAGCCAGCTAACACAGGCTGTGTAACACAGGTTGTGCCATCAGAGTTTTGGCAGATTGTGATAACCACTGAAAGAAAAGTTTCCTCCTGGAAAACAGGTCCCAGTGATCGCTGAAAGGATATACAAAGGTGTGGAAACAGCATCCTCCTGGTAGGTGGGCCGGCTCCTGTCTAGGAGCTGTAGGAAGGTGAGAGGTCATGAGGTGAGAGGTCAAGGGCTGGAAGGAATCAGCTGAGACAGATAGCAACAGCTGGAGCACAGCAGGATGCTGAGCAGCTGTGTGGGGATGTGTGAGTTCTGGGGAACTGGGGCTGGAGACCCACAGAGAAGCTGGCAGTGTGTCATAGTGATGTTATCTGCCCCCCCCACTGGTTCTGGGGAAATAACTGTTAGGACTCCATATAAATAGATCTTTTATGTGTAAACATCTTCCTTCAAACTGGGCTCCAAAGGTGAACTGGTCCTGCCTTGCCAAAAGTGAGTACTCGTTTTTCCATTATTCTTGACATGGACAGTGGTTGCTTGAGCTTCTGAAAGGGAAGGCGTTTTACCTGCCACCAAGTTAATGGTGGTCTTGCTCTCTCTGGGCGTTTCCAGCTTCTTCACATCTTACTCAAGGAATTGAAGAAAGTTACACACAAATAGTTAAGCAGAAAGAAACTTTATAAAGAGGAAAGCTATAGTAAGGGTTTGAATATGCTATCCAAGGGCAGTAAGCCACTCAAGGGCAATGAGTAGTGGGGCCTCTCTTTATAGGATTTTTTTTAAAGGGGAGGATCAATCTGTTGTTAGGGATATAGCTTGGGTGTTCCTCTGGCATGATGGACAGGTTTGGGTTCTATCACATTTGCTGTACTCTGCATGTTCCTTCCCATGATGCATTTGATTTTAATCATATACACACCCAGTTATACATAGACAAAAGTTGGTAAACAGGGATTTCTCCTTAAAGGCTTATTTAGAGGGCTGGAGAGATGGCTTAGCAGTTAAGGCACTTGCATGCGAAGCCCAAGGACAGAGGTTTGATTCCCCAGTACCCACATAAGTCAGATGCACAATGTGGCACATGTGTCGGGAGTTATTTGCAGTGGCTAGAGGCCCTGGTGAGCCCATTCTCTCTCTCTCTCTCTCTGCCCCTCTCTCAAAATAAAATATTTTATAAAGCTTACTTAGAGATGGTTGTGGTAAACCCAATTATCAGAAGCTGAGGTAGGAGAATAGCCATGAGTTTGAGGGTGGTCTGGGCTACAGAGTGAGTTCCAGGTCAGCCTCACAGTGAGACCCTGCTTCACAAAGAACAAAAACAAAAGTTCACTTAGAGGACGGAGTTTGCCTTATTGTATGTGCACCTCAAACCAGTTCGGACGGGAGGCTACTCTGCTGTTCCAATCCTAATCCATCTGAGAATATATCTGCATAAGTACTGATCACCAATAACGGTTGCAAGGGGAGCAGAAAACTAATTATTTTTTTTTCTTTTTTATTTATTGACAACAAAATATACTTACATACAAAAGGTGCATAGTATTTCCCTCCCCTCCCCCATTCCCCTTAAGAACTCCACTCTCCATCATATCCCCTCCCTCTTTCCATTAGTCTCTTTTTTAATTTGATGTCATCATCTTTTACTTCTATTATGAGGGTCTTGCGGAGGTATTGCTAGGCACAGCAAGGTCATGGATATCAAGGCCAATTTCTGTCTGGGCAGTTGCATTGTAAGGAGTTGTACCCTTCCTTTGGCTCTTCCATTCTATCCGCCCCCTCTTCCGCAATGATCCCTGAGCCTTGGAGGGTGTGACAGAGGTGTTTCAGTGCTGGGCACTCCTCCATCCCTTCTTCTCAGCACTATGTTGTCTTTTGGATCATCCCAGTGGTCATCGCCATCTGAAAAGAGAAGCTTCTCTAACCAGAAGTGAGAGTAGCATTAATATGTGAATATGAGCATTAAGTGTAGTATTTTCTGGGCAGCTTGGTGGGAATAGTATATACATTTAGACAAGAGCATGCTTTATACCCCTAAGGCTCATGACCTTATCTACCATAGACTTTGCTTAGGTTTTTCAGTACCAGGTATGTATTCCCTCCCGTAGAGAGGGCCTTCAGTCCAATTATGGAGCAGTTGGTTACCCCACGAGTAGACATGCCACTATTGCACCCGTTCAGTCTTTGGGCCTCTCTGGCCAAATTTGAATATTCAGCGTCCACTGTTTTCACTGCTGATGACTTCTGTCTCCCATACTCTGCATGCAGTGCAGCTTTTTCTAGCTTTCAGTTGGCTGGTCTACAGGGAGAAGGTTTTCGAGCAGAAAACTAATTATTACATGGAGCAGGGCACAAGTGCAGCTCAGTACAGGTGGGGGTGCCCAGCAGGTGGCTAGTGTGTTGTTTAGGAGAAGGGTGTGTTTAGTGTGTTTACTCTGCAGGCAAGCAGCCTGTGGCTGGTTCAAGTATTCCTCATGCTTGCCTGCCGCTATGCAACTGCTCTGATTCACTCATCTACATTTTGTATATATGTATTTCTCTATGAATGGCAATCCGATGTATATGCTGTATGGATTTTTCTGAAATAGTTTTCTTCCCTCAACTATTGGTCTTAGAGCCTTCTCCATATTGGTACATGAAGGTTTAGTGAACTCTTAACTGTAGCAGGCTATCCTCTAGCATGATCTACTGGACTATAGATATATATTTTTATTTTTAGAGAGAGAGAGAGAGAGAGAGAGGAGAGGAAGACAGATAGAGATGGGCATGCCAGCAGTCTCTCAGCTGCTGTGAACGAAATCCAGATGCATGCGCCCCCTCGTGGGCAAGTGCAGCATTGCACCCTTGCGTCACTTTGCATCTGGCTAAACGTGGGACCTGGAGATTGGAACCGCTGGAGATTGGAACCAGCGTTCTTAGGCTTAGGAGGCAGGCGCCTTAACCGCTAAGCCAGCTCTCCAGCCCTGGACTATATTTTTATACTTAAAGTTACCCAGTCCCTCTGTCATGGTTTGCATGAGTAGGGTTCTCCAAAGACCCATACGTTAAGGGTTGGGCCTCAGGGAAGGGGTACTTGAAGGTGGAGGAAACTTTGTGAGATACAGACTAGTGAGATGTCCTTAGGCCATTGCAGGCATGACATCAAGAGAGATAACAGGATCCCCACTGTTTCTCTTTTTCCTGGCTCTCCATTCTGGTTGGACTTGTGACCACTCACCCTCTCTAGGCACTCTGTGCTGTCACCTACCATGTTCACTAGAGGTCAGACCAATCTCGGTCCCCAGGTCGTGGGCTTTGGCAATCCAAAACTGGGAGTTAAATTAAACACTTTTTTCTTCATCAAATATATTGCTTAGGTATTTTGTTGTAGCAATATGAAGCTGATTAACATAGCCCTTTTTCCTATAAAAATGAGTGAGTTTCCCACAAACCCTGCTGAAATTAAATTGATAAATAATACAATTTACCTCAAGTATGATTAAAAATGAAGATAATGTCTTAAGTATAACATGAAGATATAATGAAATCTACAGCAAACTGATGTTCATTTTGATGTATACATGCCATGGGCACACACAGCAGATGGTGTTATGAGGCAGACTAATTAATACTCACCCCTGTATGTAGATCCAAATATAGACTAATAAGTAATATCCCTGTGTGAATATCCAAACATAGAATAATAATATCCCTGTGTTCAGATCCAAACATAGAGTAATAATGCTCACTCCTGTGTGAAGATCCAAACACAGAGTAATAATACTCACTCCCGTGTGAAGATCCAAACACAGAGCAATAATGCCCACTCCCGTGTGAAGATCCAAACACAGAGCAATAATGCCCACTCCCGTGTGAAGATCCAAACACAGAGTAATAATGCTCACTCCTGTGTGAAGATCAAACACAGAGCAATAATGCTCACTCCCGTGTGAAGATCCAAACACAGAGTAATAATGCTCACTCCTGTGTGAAGATCCAAACACAGAGTAATAATGCCACTCCTGCTCCAAACACCAATAATGCTCACTCCCGTGTGAAGACCCAAACACAAGATCCAAACACAGAGCAATAATGCCAAACACTCACCATGTGAAGATCAAACACTCCCAGAAGATCCAAACACAGAGCAATAATGCCCACTCCCATGTGAAGATCCAAACACAGAGCAATAATGCTCGCTCCCATGCGAAGATCCAAACACAGAGTAATAATGCTCGCTCCCATGCGAAGATCCAAATACAGAGTAATAATGCTCACTCCCGTGTGAAGATCCAAACACAGAGTAATAATGCTCACTCCCGTGTGAAGATCCAAACATAGAGTAATAATACTCACCCCACATGTAGACCCAAAACTTAGAGTAACAATATTCACCCTATGTGTAGACCCAAACACAGAACAATAATACTTACCTGTGTGAAGATCCAAACATAGAGCAATAATACTCCCTCCTGTATGAAGATCCAAACATAGAGCAATAATACTCATCCATGTGTAGGTCCAAACATAGAGCAATAATACTCACTCCTGTATGAAGATCCAAACACAGAGTAATAATGCTCACCCCTGTATGTAGATGCAAACATACACTAATAATATCCCTCTGTGAAGATCCAAACAGACAAACTTAGGTGTGCTTTGCTGCTGATTTAAATATTGAGGGTGAAATTGTCACCAATGTTTTAATTTTTCTCAGATGAGCAACAATTCACTATAAAATTCAAATCAAACAAAATTCTAAAGGTTCTGAACTTATTTGGCTTGTCTATTCTTAGAAAAGCCATTATGTCTGAGAATTGTGCAAAAATTACTTTGTGTTTATATTTAGTGCAGTTAAATCCTTGGCTCAGATGTTTTTCACCCACACAGATGTCTAGTAGGAACTCAAAGTCCTTGACGGATGCGGGAAAATTCCTCACTGTAGTATGGGGTACATCTTGATACCGACCGATAAATGCCAGTAGTAACTCCCAAGATGGTGACCATCAGAAGTGCCAGCTTATTGAGGTGGCACTGTCCTCACTTAGAAGAAATGATTTAGTCATGGAATTGATTCTGTTTTTCCTAAGCTGCAAGGACCTTCCTGACACCGTCCTCCTCGTGTGTGTCAGACACGTCTCCTCAGAGAGGGTGAGGCTGAAGGCAGTTAAACCAAGGAGCTTGGTTCTTAGGCTCCGTACATAGCATGGGGCAACTTTTCCAGAGAAGGCTTTTTGTTTCACCCCTTTCTCTTTCTCCCCTTTGTGATTCCCCGACCTGGTTCACCTCCCCCACAGCCATGGCCTCCTTCCTTCTCTGGAAATCCAGAGTTCCCATTGGAGAAGCCGTTAGTATCAGGGTGGGAGCACTCTCGTGATTTCAAAGAGTCACCCCACTCTTCCAAGGATGGACCCTGTCAGCTATATAATTTAATGCACAATTTCCATAGTGAGGTTGAATCTCTTGTGGGACACCCACCCCTTTGGTCCGCATGCCACAACTTAGACCAATGACAGGTTTAGAACTGGATCAAAATGGGCAGACACTAATTTGATGAAGTTGCATTTGAGTAATGAGGTAGCTTGACTGTACATATTGAAAACTGAGTGGCTTGAAGGCATTTCTTGAAAAGGCTGTGTGGTGGTTTGGCATGTGCCCCGAAGTTCATGTGTAGGAAACTTAATCCTTGCTGGAGAGATGGCTCAGTGGTTAAAGGCACTTGCTTACAAAGCCTGACTGCCTGAGTTCGATTCCTTAGTACCCATGTATAGCCAGGTACACAAAGTAGTGCATGTGTCTGGAGTTCATCTGCAATGGTGGGAGACCCTGGTGTGCCCATACTTTCTTTCTCTCCATTTCCCCCATCCCAAGTTAAATAAATACATAAATGTTTATTTTTAAACCTTAATCCCCAGCGCATCAGCATTGAAAGGTGGGACTTTCTGTTAAGAGTTGAGTAGGCCAGGAGGGTTCACACGAATGTCATTACCATGGGAATGTCTTTGCTATCATCTCTTACCCATCTGCATTCTGACACAGGATGACCGAGTAAGAAAACCTCCAGGTGCCAGCGTCCATTGGATTTCCTAACCTCCAGAACCGTTAGAAATAATTTTCTGTTCTTCATAAATAACCCAGCTTCAGCATCCTACGGTAGCAGAACAAATGGACTAAGACAGGTGGTAAAGCTGGACTTTGTCCCCAGACAGAACAAGGAACAAGAACATGAAGCAAGTCTGAGGACAGCAACGGGAAAAGACAGTTAGGACTAAGAATCCTGGAACTGCAGCTGGCGTTGGAGGATGAGTCCTGGGTTTAGAATGAGATGGCACGAGTGGAGAGCTTCCTGAGGACACTGCAGTGAAGGAGGACACCGCCGAGGGCTCCGAAAGAAAGAAGCAAGATTCTAAAACGTTAGCAAGATGCGCATAGAGGACTGCAGAGTTGTTAAGAAAAGATACTGAAAACCTAACCAAAGGCCTATGGCAGGGGAGGTCATGAGCCTTAGGGATGTAAAGCCTGCTCTGGTCTGCCTAAATGCATATATTATGCTCACCAAACTGCCCTGTAAGCAGTATATTTAATGTTCATATTCACATATTAATGCTAATTTCAATTCTGGTTAGAGAAGCAACATAGTGCTGAGAAGAAGGGATGGAGGAGTGCCCAGCACTGAAACATCTCTGTCATACCCTCCAAGGCTCAGGGTCCATTGCGGAAGAGGTGGCAGAAAGAATATAAGAGCCAAAGGAAAGGTATGACTCCTTACAATGCAACTGTCCAGACAGAAATTGGCCTAGATATCCATGACCTTGCAGTGCCTAGCAATACCTTCACAAGATCCTCATAATAGGAGAAAAAGACAATGACATCAAAATAAAAGAGAGACTAATGGAGAGAGGGAGGCGGTATGATGGAGACTGTAGTTGTGAAGGGGAGAGTGGGAGAGGGAAGGAAATTATCACGGTTTATTGTCTGTAAGTATAGAAGTTGTCAATAAAAAAAATTTACATTTAAAAAAAAAGAAATAGAGCTGGGCATGATGGTGCATGCCTTTAATCCCAGCACTCTGGAGGCAAGAGGTAGGAGGATCATTGTGAGTTCGAGACCACCCTGAGATGACATAGTGAATTCCAGGTCCAGGTCAGCCAGAGCTAGACTGAGAGACCCTAACTCAAAAATCCAAAAAATAAAATAAAATAACACAAAGAAGAAAGAAATAGAAAAGAAAGCTTTGCAAAATATTTTATTTATTTATTTATGAGAGATAGATAAATGATAGATAGATAGATAGATAGATAGATAGATAGATAGATAGATAGATGATAGAGAGAGAACATGGGCCTGCCAGGGCCTCTAGCCAGTGCAAAGGAACTCCAGATTCATGAACCACTTTGTGCATCTGGCTTTAAGTGGGCACTGGGGAATTGAACCCTCAGTCATTGGGCTTCACAGGCAAGTGCCTTAACTGCTGAGCCATATCTCCAGTCCAAGAAATCCTTGTTAATTTTGGAAGAATGTTGTAATAGGGACACAGTGGGAGAGTTTCTCTTCAGAAGAGGAAAAGCCATGGAAAATATACAAGGTTGAGAGTCTGGTTTTTTTTTTTTTTTTTAATCCATTCTCTTTCTGTACTGTGCCTATCTTACTCAGCATTGAATATAAAGAGCTTATCCATGCACAAACATCTTTATATATATTTCCTGATCAAATATTCATGACCTTGCCAAGTGTTTATTCTTACAATGAGTTTTTTTTTTTTTTTTTTAAAGGAACATCCTAGATTACAATGAGAAAATGACAGAAATAAAACTCAGAGGACTGGGGAGATAATGCCACTGATAAAAAGATTGCTTCAAAAGTAGAAAGATCTGGAGCTGATCTCAAGTACCCATGTGAAATGTCAGGTGTGGTGGTGTGTACACATGAAGTACCAGCACTGGGGAGGCAGACAGGAGGGTCCCTGGCGCTCAGTGTCCAGCTGGGCTGGCCTAATGGGTGAGCTTCAGGTCAATGTTGACACCCTGTCTCAAGAAAGGTGGATGGTGTTAGGAATGTTAGGATGATAGCCAAGGGTGTCCTCTAGCCTTCACATACACATAGACACACGAACACACACACACACACACACACACACACACACACACACAATCTCAAGCCCATGTCTTTTGAATCTAATGTTCATGCCTTTTCATCACAAATCCGCTCTAAATTAATTATCTGTATGAGTAATTGCTTTGGAATGTCATGCTATTTTCTCAGACGGTTCCTAATGTTTGCCTGCTTGGGCGTATTTATTCATTGCCACCTGGTGGTAAACAAGAAATATTATGAGGAACCAGGAAAGAAAGAAGGTGACAGAACAGTTGTTAGTTATTTAACACGGCAATCTTGGTCCAGAGCTTTGAGATTCTTTTGTCACTGAAAAACGACAAGGAGATAAAGCTGGTTTCATCTGCTCCACCAGCATGGGACATACTCAGTTCAGGTGAAGGTGGTGTTGGCGGCCCAATCTTCCCTATTTTTTTTCTAAGAACAAAACAGAACATAGATCGTGTATCTAATAAAGAGCCAAACTGGAGCACACAGGAATCTTAAATAAGATTCAATGAGAAAAGTGATGGTTGCAAACATGTAAATATGTTTAACTCAATGCTGGCTATATAGGCTTTCAAAACAGGTTAGCTTAATCTGAGATGCTATTTTTAATTTATTTTCCCTAGACTTGTTGAATATCTTGCAATTGTTTTCTTTTTTTGAGGCAAGGTTTTACTCTAATCCAGGTTGATCTGGAACTTACTCTGCAGCTCAGGTTGGCCTAGAACTAATGATGATCCTCCCCTTAGGCTTTTAAGTGCTAGGTTTCCAGGCTTGGACCACCATGCTTGGTCCTCGTGATTTTTTTTTTTTTTGGTTTGTGTAATATGTGGGGCATGTGTGTGTGTGTGTGTGTGTGTGTGTGTGTTATAAGCACAGATACGGGCAGATTCACTTGTAGGCCAGAGGAGAATCAGATCTCCTTCTCCCATCACTCATCCACGTATTTCCTGAGAAGGAGTGTTTCATAGAACCTGGAACTCTAGTTTGTGTGAGCCCCAAAGATTCTCCAGTCTCTGTTCACCTCAGGGCTGGGGTTGTATAGTGTGTGGCATGCTCAGCTGTTTAGGTGGGTCCTGGGGAATGGTACTTGATGAGTCTCAAACCTGCTCAGGCCATCATGCTTAAAGCAAGAGCTCTGAGCCCCCTTCCCAGCCCATGAGTTAAAAAATATAATATTTTTCTAACCTTTATTTTTGTTTCCTGGTGTAATGGAAGAAAATGAGCTCACACACCAGCCCTGCCTACCTGGAAGCCCAGTGCCCATCTGCTGTTGGTTCACACTGAACTTACCTGGTGTTTCTGCGCCAGCCACCAGAAACCTCTCTGTAGGTTTCCCTGTGGGAAACGCTACCTGTCTAGGTACACTGAAACCCTTCTTTTCTCCATGCAGACAATCAGGATAATGAGGATCTTCTGTGGGGATTCTTGGGAGAGGCTGAATGATTGGGAATGCTTTCATTTAATGCTGTTTACCATTGAGTTCAAGAGGAATTGTGTGAGATTCCATGGGACTTTTTATTTCATTTTTTTGGTTTGGTTTGTTGAGGTAAGGAATGTCACTGTAGCTCAAGCTGACCTGGAATTCACTATGTAGTCTTAGGGTGGCCTTGAACTCACTGTGATCCTCCTACCTCTACCTCCTGAGTGCTGGGATTAAAGATATGTGCCACCATGCCCGGCTTCCATGTGACTTTTGGAAAAAGAAAGGATGCTTCCTAATTCACCTCCATTTTATCCTTTCATTCTCAGCATTGCCCAAGAGTGGTACGGAGGTCTCCATGCTTTGTCCTCACCCTAAGACAATGCTTCACCATCACCTGTCACACCCCCCATCCTTGTGTCTTTAGGACAAAGAAGTTCCATCTTCAGTTGTCACAACATCCTCTAGTCCCTGTGTCTCCAGGATGCAGATGCTTCATCTTCCGAGGTTACAGCATCCTCTCTTTACTGTGTGTCTAGGCAGGGGTGTGATGGTGTGTGTGGGTGCTGCTCCAGGGTTGGAGGAGGGACATGGAAAAGGGCAGAATGTAGGAAAAAATCAGGAGAAAAATAATCATTTGGAACGTGGAAATTTTGGATTATGATTTTTCCTTTTAAGCCAGAAGATTAAGACATTTCAGCAACGTGACTCATGTTGACTTCTGCCCTTTCTTTCTCCAAATGATTATGAAAAACACATACTTGGAAGATTTTAATGATATTACCAGTATTAGATCATATGATTCCTGTTCATGGAGGACAACAGTCCAAAGCCTAACTACAAGGAGAAAATGATCCTTACTTCTATGAGGCACCACCACTGGCAAACATCAGGGCGTAATATTGCATGTAGCCCTCCCTTCCCTCTCTGCTTCCTCTCATTTTTTTAAAAAAATATTTTTTATTATTTTATTTATTTTTGGACAGAGACACAGAGAGAGACAGACAGAGAGGGAGAGGGAGACAGACAGAGATGGGCGTGCCAGCAGTCTCTCAGCTGCTATGAAGGAAATCCAGATGCGTGCGCCCCCTTGTGGTCAAGTGCAGCATTGAGCCCTTGCGACACTTTGCATCTGGATAAACGTGGGACCTGGAGATTGGAACCAGGTTCTTAGGCTTAGCAGGCAGGTGCCTTAACCTCTAAGCCATCTCTCCAGCCCTCTTATTTTTGTCTTGAGGTTTTGCCAAAGTTATATGCGCATCTAGTCCAAACAGTCAGGTATTTGCACCAGATTTTTTTTTTTTTTTTTTTAAAATACACAGAGGTTCCCATTCTCTTCCACCTCTCTCCTTGCTTCACCTCTTCCCATGTGTGTCCATGAACATGCATGTGTGTTTCTGCCTTTGTGTGTAAGTTATATGCCCGTACTGTTTCTTTTAATTTTTCAGCCTTGGGTGTACTCTCCTCTATGGAAAACAAAACCTTAGTTCTTCTCCAGCCTCATCCCAGCACACCCATCCTATGTCCCTCTTTTCAATGTCATTTACTGTGGGTTAAATCAATATTCAGTGTTTAAAATATTGTGTCAATGGACATGCTCTTCATGACAAACCTGTGTATGCAACCAAGACTACTTTTCTGTATAAATTCATTGTTTTGACTTCATAATTGCCTTCTTTGCTTTTTTAAAAATAAATGTGTTTTAAAAAATATTATTTATTTATGAGACAGAGAAGGGGAGACAGAGAGAGAGAGAGAGAGAGAATGAATGAGCATGCCAAAGTCTCTAGCCACTACAAATGAACTCCAGACACATGTACCACTATGTGCAGCTATGTGGGTACTGGGGAATGGAACCTAGGTCCTTAGGCTTCATAGGCAAGCATCTTAACCACTAAGCCATCTCTCTATCTCCTTGTCTGCTTTTAATTTTTAAAAAATGAAAACCCATGTATATGTATATCATTATACATACACACACATATAATTTGAGAGAGGGAGAGAGAGAGAGACAAAGTAAAGGAGAGGCAGAGAGAATGGGCATGCCAGGGCCTCCAGCCACTGCAAACGAACTCCAGATGCATGTGCCTCCTTGTGCATCTGGTTTACATGGGTTCCTAGGGAATTGAACTTGGGTCTTTTGGCTTTTATAGGCAAGTGCCTTGACCACTAAGCCAGCCCTCCAGCCTCTTACTTTCAAACCTTTTTCATTGGTTTGAATCTTTATCAATGGTTTTGGATGCATTGGGTATCCTGCAACTTCTTGGTCTAGGAACGTCCTTCCTGGAGCCTTTGCTACGCTCCAGCTCTGACTTGGCCCCATTCTCAGACCACTTCCCTCCCCCCTCTGTGCTCAGATATCCCTCTATAACCATCTGGGACCATGTATTGCCTGGACTGTTACATTCCTTAGTCCTGGTGTACTCTGCAGCTGAGGAGGAACATCTTTTCTAGTAGCTTTCAGGAGAAGAGGACATAGAAACTAACTTTCTCTCCCTCCCTCCTTCCTTCCTTCCTTCCTTCCTTCCTTCCTTCCTTCCTTCCTTCCTTCCTTCCTTCCTCCCTCCCTCCCTCCCTCCCTCCCTCCCTCCCTCCCTCCTTCCCTCCTTCCTTCCTTCCTTTCTGAGAACATACTTTGTATAGACACATCATGTGTTGGTACCATCATTTCCATCCTTCCTGCCCCAGTTCCACTGGGGGCCCTCCTCATTGGGTTTGCTGGTATTCCCCATGGGGTTGTGGGCTATGCATTGTGAGAGCAGCAGTCATTGTCTGGGCAGGGGGCAATGTCTCTGTGTATGCCCTTTGAACCTGTGGCTCTTACAATTTTTCCATTCCCTTTTCCGTAAAATTCCGTGAGCTATGTTGAGGGTTGTTTTAAGTCTACTTCAGGGTTAAGCTCTCAGGAGTTTCTGGATTTCTGTTTTGTTGGTGTTGAGGATCCTCAGTGTCTGTCTCCTTCACCCTGGTGCAGATTGGCAGGCTCTCCATGGAAGCAACTCTCTTGCTCATCTCATCAGTTCCTCTGTGGTTTCACCTGGGCCCTGGCTATAGTGTGGGGGTGGTTTATCTTCTTGGGTCTCACTACCTTCTGAACAAGAAAAACAGATTCTCAATGGAGAAGTCAGCATAGGTTAAATGGAATAAGCATTGTTAGGGAGATTTTGATGGATGCAGCCCCTCTTTTGGCCAAAGACTATTGGGAGCTTGTCATTGGAGACCATAATCCTGGTCTCCAAGGGATTTTGACCTGGTTCCCAGTTCCAGCTTAGGGTTCTTTTCCACTAGCGGCTCTCTTAGCCAATCAGAGAGCCATTGATTACCCACCAAGGCTGTGTGCCACCATTGCCCAGGTGTGTACATCTTGTCAGGCTGGTTGCTTTTGAGAAACTGTAACCCCTGCTTGCTCACAATGCTGTTGGCCACTTTCCCCCAGTAGCTCATGTAGTGCTTTCCAACACTAAATGGGCTAACCATCTTGGAACTGGCTCCCTTCCAGATTCCAGCTGGGTCTCTCCGTGTTCTGTGTCAGCAGCATGTCGCGTATTCAGTGATAGGGTCTTATGTTTATACCTCAGGTGTCTTGTCTTGGGACCTCTTAGGTCTCTTTGATCAACAGCTTAATGTGGGTAGGAACCAATTTTTGGTACTGGGAATTACAGGCCAGGGCTAAATGTTTTAGGGTGAGGCTGCATCCCGCCCTCTTCAGAGCCTGGCTTACTCCATACTCCTGTTGAGGGTTATATCTTTTCGTCTGCTATCCAGGAGAAAGGTTTCTATGGTACTAGTACATTTTGGTTTAGTTTTGTGTTTATTTCCCCCCAGCCTCCCATTCCCTTTCCCCCTAGATCATTCTATCCCTATGGTCTGCCAGCGCCTCAAGCTCTTCCAGGCGAGGAGCCATAGGTGAGAAAGAACACGCAGCGTTTGTCTTTCTGAGTTTGTGTGAGTTCACTGAGTGTGATCTGTTCCAAATCTGCCCATCTTCCTACAAATTTCATTATATCATTTTTTTCTTACTGCTGAGTAAAATTCCATTGTGTAAATGTACCACATGTTTATTATCCATTCGCCCAACGATGGACGCCTGGGTTGACTCCAGTTCTTAACTACTTTGAATTGAGTATCTATAAACATGATGGAGCAAATATCTCTGCAGTGAAGCATGGAGCCTTTAGGGTAAAAATGCCCAGTAGAGGAAGAACTGGGTCTCTTGGTAGCTTGATAAACAAATTTCCTGTTGTTGCTTATTTGCTTTTAAAGTTAGCATACCAAGTAACGGGTTTCACTCCACACATGTCATTACTAACTGTCCTAGTCAGCTCTCTTCCACACTGTCTTCTCCATCCTTCCTTTCCTTCCTCTTGCTGCTCCCCTCCTCCCTCCCTCCCTCCCTCCCTCCCTCCCTCCCTCCCTCCCTCCCTCCCAAATAGTTCTTCCTTCCTTCTGCTGTCATATCCATTACTCTTTTAAAAAAAAATTCCTGTCTTCTCTCTTATGATTTTTTTCTACCTCTCTCACAGCGCCCTACTTTCATTACACACACACACACCAAAAAAAAATGTGGTATTTGTGTTTCTGAGTCCGGCTTATTTTGTTTAACATATAACCTCCAGTTGCATCTGTTTGCCTGCAATGCCTGAGTAAGATTATCTTTATGGCTGAGTAAGATCACTGTAATTTTACTATATAGATGATAGAACTAGTATCATCGCAGAACTATAGAAGTTTTCTTCTGAAATTTTGTCTGCAAAGCATGCAGCTGCTCTGAGACCCACAGTGGGAGTCACACCATAGTGAGCTCATGGTAAGTTGGGAGCATTTTTCAGCCTGGCATGTATTTGAACACTGAACAGCACGGCTCCGTGACCCTGGGCAGAGAAGGCTGCTGGTTGTTCCTGTTGTGAGCTTTCCAACATCAAACTGCCTATTACTGGGAAAAGCTTAAAACTCCAAATTCAGGCTGGAGAGATGGCTTAGCAGTTAAGGTACTTGCCTGCGAAGCCTAACAACCCAGGTTCAATTCCCCAGCACCCATGTAAGCCAGATGCAGAAAGTGGTGCATATGTCTAGGGTTCATTTACAGTGGCTAGAGGCCCTGCTGCATCCATTCTCTTTCTATCTGCCTCTATCTCTCTCAAATAAATAAATAAATAAATAAATAAATAAATAAATAAATAAAATATTTAAAAATTCCAAATCCAAAGTACGATTTCTACTAAATTTGCATCACTCTCGCACAGTGTGATGTCAGACAATGGTGAAGTAAACCTTATAAATCAGGGACTACCTGGTGGCCAGAGGCAATGTACCCATACGCTTGAGCATATGGCTAGAGAGTTCTAGGTTATAGGTAACTTTCCTTCAGCGAGGGGAACACATTTGCTCATCCAAGCTCTGTTTGCAGTAGGCACCTTGGTTTCAGCTGTGTTTGATCTTCATAGAACTCAGAGATCCTCATAGAACTCAGAGATCCTCTTCTACCCTGGCCAGAGAGCACTCCTCAGTTATCACTTAAGGTTAGGGCTAGGTGATTGCCTGGTTATGCAAAAGGGGAGAGATTAGCTGGGAAACTGAATTCATTTCCTCTTTCCCTTCCTCTTTTCTTTCTTTGCAGTGTTAGGGGTCAAACGCAGGACCTTTCGCATGTTCAGTACTCCACCACTGGTCTACAACCCCAGCTCTAGGAATTTTCATCCTAAACTGACCTGGAACCAGTTTTGTGCAGTGTCAACTGGTACTATGTATCCTTATACCTGGCAGGTGCGTTCTTGAGTTTCCTTTCTGCTCCTGTAGGATTCACTTTTTATAGGTTGGCTGTGTCTCTGAAACAGCCTCTCAAGTGAGTTTTGTTTTCCATTCTATTTGTTCTAATGGATTGGAGTTCTAAAATAATTTTAAGTTTTCTATTGTAGGTGACTTAGAAGAGTTCTGAGAAATGAATAAGGAAGTATATGTGGATTCCATCTATCCTTGTCTTTCTGGCGGGATTTTGATCAAGGGTAGCACCTTCAGGTCTGATTTTTCCAACAGAGTGACTTTGAAATCTGAGCCAAGAGCTTATAAAATGTTCACAGAATGGCTCTGCTGGGTGAGGATGTGTGGGTTTCCTTTCTCAATTTCCCCTTACACTTGACCTCTGAGAACACTTGGAAACATGCCCTGAATCCAGTGATGGGAAGTTGTTGGACACTATTTCTCCAATAGACATCATGCATTAATGATGTTTATGAGATTAAAGAAGGAACATTGATTCATCCTTTTAATGATCAGGGTTACTGCTCTTAATTGTTCAAATGGCAGGACTCTTTGAATGATAAGAATCAAAATAGGCTCAGAGTTTATTGCAGGCTAAACTTATAAGTTGTAAAAAAAATTAAAGCCCCATTTTTTAATTTGAAAAGAAGGCATATATATTTATCTGATTATTAACAATATCAATTGTCTGTACATGCCTTCTTTTTTTTTTTTTTTTTTTTGTATCATGTAGGATTTTCAGTGGTTTTTGGTGTGTGTATGTGCCTGTGCCACAGCGTCTGCTTTACGTGGGTTCTGGGGATCTGAATTCATCATTATGCTTGCATAAGAAGCACTTTTAACAACAGAACCAGCTCCTCAGATCAGGATTTCAAGGTTTGAAAAATATTTTAATTAATTATTTTTCGAGACTGAAGCTCACTATTGTAGCCAAAGCTGGTCTTGCATCTGAACCCTCTTGCTTGGTCCTGGAGTGCTGAGACGGCCTGTGCTATCAAGCTCAGCCATTTTGGTAAATGAGGATGTTGGAAATCCCCAAATTTACATTCAGAGAGCTAAAATTCTGCTTTATAATGGATTTTTATTAGAATTGATATTATGATCCTAAAGTATTCACTTAAATATATGAATGATCAGAAGTCTGTAGGAGCAGAAAAATATAGTTTATTATGCAGGGAAATAATTTCTAAATTTATGCCTGGCTTACCCACATTTATATGCAGTCTAGCTATTAAAAATGTATTTCCAGGCTGGAAAGATGGCTTAGTGGTTAAGTGCTTGCCTGTGAAGCCTATGGTCCCCGGTTCGAGGCTCGATTCCCTAGTACTCACGTAAGCCAGATGCACAAGGTGGTGCATGCATCTGCAGTTCGTTTGCAGTGGCTGGAGGCCCTGGTGTGCCCATTCTCTCTCTCTGAGTATTTCTCTGTCTGTCACTCAAATAATTAAAAATAAACAAAAATTTTAAAAAATGTTCTCTTTCCTTCCTCTTCCACTTTTCCCTGGTGTGGACATCAGTTAGCTGATGAAACCTTGCAAGACTACGGGTGTGTTGATGCACTCACGGCAGGTAACTCAAAGGTCCAGTGACAAGGAACAGTAAGAACCATAGACCGTGTGAGAAGAAATGTGTTTCCACGCCTCTCTAAGATGAGCCAATGTGTTCTTTATGTACTAAGGTGTGTGTGTGTGGGGGGGGTGGGGAAGCAAAGCAAAATGAAAATCTAATGAGCAGTAACAAGCAAAGGAGACCATTTAGTGGTGTAGAGGGTCAGAAAGAAGAATGTACAAGCTATCTGTAGAATCTTCTACCTGGAGCCCGGGCTCCTCCTGTTGTCCCTGTAGCATCAGCCTCATCGCATGGAGGACTCAGGCACCGTCCTGAAGTAACACTGTCCACTGCGCTCCAGCAAAGAATCCTTCAGCTTCATTTGCAGGCATGAGGCGGCTTTAGAAAGAGAACCATGACCTAAAACATCTGTGAGAAGGCCTAGTATATTTGTGTGTGTGTGTGTGTGTGTGTGTGTGTGTGTGTGTGTGTGTGATATCTATGCAAATGTATGTGCCACCAAGTGCAGGTGGAGGTCAGAGAACAACCTCTGGGTCTTGTCCTCTCCTTCTTCCTTGTTGCACACAGGGACTGTCTTTCACGGCTTGCAGCCATGAAGGCGAGACTAGTTGGCTTGAAAGCTTTGGGATTCTCCTGACTCTGGGACTCATTACTGTAGGTGTGTTGGGATTACAGACTTTGCATCTGGCCTTACATGGGTGCTGGGGATCCAAACTCAGATTGGCAGGCTTGCAGAGCAATCGTATTGAACCACTGAGCGATCTCCCCAGCCTGAGAAGCCCTAGTATTTTGATTGCTGTTTCATATCTGCAGCACCATCTTGAACATTCCCAGAGAGATTGGCCTGGTATATTTTGGAGGCAGACTGTGAACAGCATGGGGAAGTCTATGGGATGAAACATGGAAATGGAGGAACAGGAGCCTGGGGACTCACCCTGCTTGTGGAAGGAACTTGAAATGAGAAAACTTTGTGTCGTGGAGTCAACTACAGAGAAAACAAAGTCCTGGCTAAGAAGAGACTGGTTCTGGCCACAAGTGTGCTTTGGTGACAGTACAAGGAACATGAAGGTGCCTGTGAGCACACAATGTACGCTTGGTTACACGTGGCCACACAGGGTGTGTGTGTCATGGCCTCAACTTGCCTGTTGATGACATCAGGAAGTTGGCCTCTCGCCCAGAGAATTTTGAGGAGAGCCGAAATGTTGTGCAATACACTGAAGTGACTCCCTGCTGCTGTTTCAGGGGGAATCCAGAAGAAACCATGCAAGGAACTGAGTCTAGACCCTGAAGCTGTCTGCAGAGAAGGTCTGATAGGATGATCAGCTTTTTGATAACCTTTTGAAAGTTTACTAAGAAAATAACACAGCTCGTCAGTCACATACTGTATTGGAGAGTCAGCTGCGTCTCTTTCCCCTGGTTTCCACCATGCATGCTCACCATTGCTTTCATTTCTCTTTGATCTTTCCTTCCTTCCTTCCTTCCTTTCTTCCTTCCTTCATTTCTTTCTTTCTTTCTTTCTTTCTTTCTTTCTTTCTTTCTTTCTTTCTTTCTTTCTTTCTTTTTCTTTCTTTTTTCCCCCCGAGGTAGAGTCTCACTCTAGCTCAAGCTGACCTAGAGCTCACTCTTTAGTCCCAGGCTGGCCTCAGATTCACATGATCTTCTACCTCTGCCACCTACATGCTGGAATTAAAGGCATGGGCCACCATGCCCAGTTCTCTTTGATCTTACATATATAGATCTCTCTCCTGCAACATCTCCAGTGGGACCATATAAAGCCAGCCTCAAGACCATTTTCCATGAGCCTTCTCGGGGGTGGACTCTGAGGCCAGGCTTGCTGAAATCTGAAGAGAGGATTCCTTTCCTTGCTTTTAACGAGCATCTCTACTTTACATTGCACTGTTTCTCCCTCCGTACTCATTCTCTTTGTCTTCCCTCTTGGTTGTGTGCACTGGCTCTCTCCCCTTCCCAGCAGACCTCAGCGGTATCATTCTGCATGGCTCTCTGCACCTGGCTGGCTGGTCAGAATCAGCATTGTTGTGTGCTTGGTAGGGAAGGCAAGATGCAACATGTATGGCATTAATCACTTTAGGAACGACAAGGTTTCTGGCAGGTTGGTTGTTACTGTCTTAGGTATTGCCAGAGGACAGGACTCACTCTACACAAGGCAGTCTCTCTTTTTTGGTTTCTGCTTTGCCTTGAGCAGCTCTTGACATACCATCAACTTTTGACTTTTCAGCTCCTATTGTGATGGGGTTTCTGGGTCATTTTTTTTTTTCCTGCTTTCTGTCATGTTTAACCCACTCTCCCATTGCCTCAGAGCCACTGTGGGAACGGATGACTTGATTCAAATACACTAGAATGAAGGGATTAATGGCTAGCAGATTTGATGGTAATTGATCAGGGAAGTTGACACTTTAGCTAGAGACTCCATAAACACCAGTATGGAGTCTGATAATGAACTTTTAGGCAGCATGACAGGTCGGTAGTTGTAGACTTTTCTTCAAGCATTGTGCGTATCAGTAACTTCCTGTCTTACTCACTCAGGAGGTGAGCCTTAATACAGTATTGAATAAAATACTGACTCAGGACAGGCAGGTTCAGGAAAGGGCTGTATTTCATGGACGTAGGGTAGGCAGCATCTCTTGAGGAAATGTTCCAAAGGAAGAAGTACAGTCAAGAAATGAAGTGCAAAATCGAGGCATTTCCCATCACCCCGAAAACCTCTCCTGTTAGTATTTTCCTGCACCTGGCTGTGGCAGAGTAGGCAAATGCAGGTTATGCAAATAGAGACAGGTGTCACTGAGCGGGGAGTGATTTGCATGGCAAGGGACACAGCAGTTGCCCTCATTTGAAGTCCTGGAGTCATCCAGGGGACTTCTGAATACATCCAGTGTCTGTTACTCTGGTCTTGACAGTGGTTCAGCTGGGCATTGTTTTCTGTGGATGTGTCCCACAGATCTGGATCGGATCCTGCCTGAGCAGACCCCTCCTGGAGAAGATGCTCTCCACACCCACGCTGATCTCCATGGCCGTCTATGTCCTGATGTCGTTGGCTGCTATGTTGCAGAATGGCTTCATGATCATAGTGCTGGGCAGAGAGTGGACCCAGAACCGGGCTCTGCCAGCAGTGGATATGATTATGGTCTGTGTTGCCTCATCCCGGTTCTGCCTTCATGGGATAGCCTTGCTGAACAACATCCTGGCCTCCTTGGGTTTTTGTCTCCAAGCAAACTTTGTCGGCATCCCCTGGGACTTCATCAACACTCTCTTGTTGTGGTTTACTGCCTGGCTTGCCATCTTCTACTGCGTGAAGATCACCTCCTTCTCCCACCCTGTGCTCTTGTGGCTGAAGTGGAGGATTTCTCAGTTAGTACCCAGACTTCTTGTGGCCTCCTTCGTAATGGGTGGCATTTCAGCCATCGTGTCAGCCATTGGGAATACCATTGCCACTCAGATGACCACCTCCCAGGGTTCCCATGGAAACTGTACCTTTGGTCACAAGACAGTGACCTTCTTTCAGAACTACAATAAGCCTCGCATAATGGTCATGTGGCTCACTCCCTTTGTCCTATTCCTGCTGTCCATAGTCTTTCTCATGTGCTCACTGTACCGGCACGTGGGGCGGATGAGGGACCGCAGGCCTGGGCCTTGTGATCCCACCACCCAGGCTCACACCATGGCTCTGAAATCACTCGCCTCCTTCCTCGTTTTCTATACATCGTTTGTTTTGTTGCTGATCGTTTCTGTCACAAATAGCGTAACCATGCACAGTCACTGGTATTGGGTCAGGGAAGCCGTCACCTATTCAGGCATCTTCTTGCATTCCATCATCCTGGTACTCAGCAGCCCCAAGTTGAGAAAGGCCCTGAAGGACTTGTGGACTGTGAGGTCACGGGCTTTGAAGGCCTTGGACAAGGGTGCTTCTGTCCTCAAGTGACTAGTATTAGTAATCAATACCGTCATGAATTATTCGCCGAATCCCATGTGGACAAGGATTCATACGATTTGGCTATCTTATGAGAGTCCATTTCCCTCTTTCTCACGTCTTCCAGCTTCCACAAAGGTGTTTCCGTCTTTCTGTGCTCTGATTGACCCTGTTACTTCTCTGCTGGTACCTGGTACAAGTCTTAGATCACCTTGACCTTAGCTGATGGCCTCAGTTCCTCGTAAGCTTCTCTGACCCTCTATGTAAGCAGGCCTGATGATAAACTTCAGGCCTCGCTTCAGTCTTCACTACCTGTTTGAAGACCTGACGCCGTTATCAGCTGTCTGCAGACAGATGGAGGCAGTTGTTTTAGTGGCGTAGATTCCCCTGCGTAGATCCTCCTGTGACCACAGCTGTCCTCCTCAGCCACCACTCTGCTCTCTGTCCAGTCTCTTTCCAGTACATTTCCTCATAGCTTTCACTTTCTTCTTTTACCTTCATTCCTTTCTCTGCCGATCTGTTATCCCTATCATATGTACCCTGCTTGAAATAAATTTTATTCAAGAGCCTTTTGCAGACTGATCCCATGGAAGATCGATTTTTGTGCCACTCCAAGTCCAATTCATATATTAAACTAAAAGGAGTTGTCTGATGTGAACAATGTGGAAATGTTTTTAGGTTTTGGCCAACTGAAGACAGGTGGAAACCAAAGGAAATTCTGAATTATTCTTTTATGGTACTGGCCATCGAATCCAGGGCCTTACACATGTGGGCAAGGACAACTCCCTGTACTACATCCTCACACTTTGATTGTTTTGAGACAGGTTCTCACTGTGCAGCCCAAGCTGTCCTCAAACTCTCAATCCTCCTGCCTCAGCCTCCTGAGTATTAGAATTTCAGGTGAGTACCCAGCTATGAGACAATTGTTTTAAATTTTTTTTTCTGAGACCTGGAATTCACTATGTAGTCTCAGGGTGGCCTTGAACTCATGGCAATCCTCCTACCTCTGCCTCCCGAGTGCTGGGATTAAAGGTGTGTGCCACCATGCCTGCCTTTAAAATATTTTTGTGTTTATTTGCAAGGAGAGAGAGAAAAAACAGACAGAGGGAATAGGTACACCAGGGCCTCCAGCCACTGCAAATGGACTCCAGATGCATGTGCCACTTCGAGCATCTAGCTTTACATGGATACTGGGGAATTGAACTCCAGTTGTTAGGTTCTGCAGGCAAGCACCTTAACTGTTGTACCATCTCTCCAGTCCCTGAGACAATTCCTAATTTTGATAATCCTGCTTGTCCTGTCTGCTTACCCAGGAGGTGGTTGCTGAAGTAGATAACAAGTCTGGAGCTTGTGAAAGGTGATCTGCTGGATGTGGGAAGAAAAATGTGGCAATTTTAATTTCATCTCTTTTTTCTCTCTCTCTCTCTGTGTGTGTGTGTGTGTGTGTGTGTCTTACAATGTATGGAATACAGCAGTAATGAAGTAGTTCGTGCACTTATAGTAACTATGCTTATGGTAGTGTCCTAGTCAGCTCAGGCTTCTATAGTAGGATACCATAGACGGTATGACTCTGTATTTAATTCTCACAGTGCCAGAGCCCGAAACAGAAGGTACCAGCATGTTTGGGTTCTGGTTGGGGAGAGAAAATATCTGGCTGTATGTTAACATGGCTGAGAGAGGTACTATCTTCTGTTTTTTTTTTTTTTTTCATTTTGCGAGATAGGGTCTCACTCTGGTCCAGGCTGACCTGGAATTAACTATGTAGTCTCAGGGTGCCTCGAACTCTCGGTGATCCTCCTACCTCTGCCTCCCGAGTGCTGGGATTAAAGGCATGCGCCACCACGCCCGGCTTTATCTTCTGTTTTTTTATTAAGGGTATTAATCTTATTCTTGAAGGCTCCATCCTTTTAAAAATTTATTTATTTATTTGCAAGCAGAGAGAGAGAGGGAGAGAGAGAAGAGGGGCAGACACAGAAAGAATAGGCACGCCAGGGCATCCAGCCACTGCAAACCAACTCCAGATGCATGTGCTCCTCATGGATCTGGCTTACGTGGGACCTGGAGAATCGAACCTGGATCCTTTGGCTTCGCAGGCAAATGCCTTAACCACTAAGCCATTTCTCCAGCCCGGCTCCGCCCTTTTAACCTGATTGCATTTCCAACAGATTCTGCAAATAGCATTACTTTGGCTTAGGGATTTAGTAGAAGACTATTGGGAGGACACAGCTACTCAGTCTTCAGCAAGTGGCATGCCTGTTCACTGAAGTTCACTGTGAGAAAATGTATCTGTTACTTTCTTGTTACTGGGAACAAACATCTGACAAAAGTCAGTTTAAGGGAGGAGGGGTTTATTACAGTTCCATCATGGCAGGGTCGGCATGGAGGCAGGGGTTTGAGGCAGCTGGTTCTATTTAGTCCACAGTGAGGAAGCAGGAGTGATGAATGCAGAATGTTCAACTCATTTCCCACCCCCCTTTTTTTCAAGGTATGGTTTCACTCTAGCCCAGGCTGACTTGGAATTCACTATGTAGTCTCAGGTTGGCCTTGAACTCATGGCAATCCTCCTATCTCTGCCTCTTGAGCCCTGGGATTAAAGGCATGCACCACCACGCCCGGCTATTTTCCCCTCTTTATACAGCCAAAGGAACTCCACCCACGAGATGGTGCCATCTACAGTTAGCGTGGTTACTCCTACCACAACTAATCTAATCTTGGAAATCCCTATCAGACATGCCCAGAGATTTGTTTCCCCAATGATTCTAAATCCTGTCAAATTGACAACTAGAGAGAGCTTAACCATTACAAGTTCATCCCCTGTCAAACTGACACTCAAACCGAACACTTGGAAGCCATAACCTTCTACCCTTTGTCCCCACAGGCTTATGTTCATCTTATAATTCAAGATGCATTCAGTCTGACTTTAAAAGTCTTCATAGTTGGGCTGGAGAGATGGCTTAGCACTTAAGGTGCTTGTCTGCAAAGCCAAAGGACTCAGATTCGATTGCCAGGACCCACATAAAGCTGGATGCACAAGGTGGCACATGCGTCTGGAGTTCATTTGCAATGGCTAGAGGCCCTAGTGTACCCATTCTCTCTCTATCTGCCTCCTTCTCTCTAATAACTAAGTAAATAAATGAGATATTTAAAAGTCTTCATAGTCTTTAGTGGTTACAACACAGTTTAAAAAAAGTGTAGGCAGAGTCTCTTTTGAGACTCAAAATTTCAACTGTGACTTCCTGTAATGTCAAGAAATAAGCTGGGCTCCATTGGGTAACATGTCAGAGACAGACCAGGGCAGGAAGTGGGATCGCTGTATGGCAGATGCAGTTGTGAAGCTAGGTACTGGTTTTGGACTAGGGATTGATTTCTCACTAGCCTCCTGTTACGAAGAATGTAGCCATTAGCCTTTGGTACTGGCAGGGGATTGGGGATGACCTCCTCCAACGGTCAGCATAACGTCCAGGCTCCGTATGGTCTCCATAGAAGATGTGTCAAAGACCAGTGACTCCTGCCGAGGACCTCCCCCCACCCCGCGGGAGGAAAGAGCACTGCCCCGGAGGGAGCCGATATTCTGTGACAGTGCTTTTAGCAGAGGTTTAGACTCAGCACACCGTTGGCGTGTTTGAAAACGTGTCAGTTTCTTTTGATGTTCTCTCTGGAAATTGTAAGCAGGTGGCCTGAAAGAAGTAAATTAAATGTGGGAAGAACCAGCCCCTCCCAAAGAAATAAACTATGTACTTTTTCAGCATGTATTGGTGTTGGGGTCCCTCCTAGGGCCAGCCTAGGAGGGGGTGCAGGGTATCCGCAGGGTAGGGGGTGAGAGGCGCGGAGTCATGACACAGACACCGGGAGTTGGGTGGAAGCAGCAGAGGTCGAGCTGCTGCAAACTCGTTTATTCAAGGAAGTGTAGGGGTTTTTAAGGGTTTGGCTGGCCAATCGTTGTATGGGGCGGTTCCCTTCTTGTGACCAATGACAGCCTGTCTCCAGGCAGATCATCTCGCAGCAGGTTGCTCCTGGGCATGGGGCTGTAGCTGTTGTTATGCCCAGCCTGTGCAGAATGCCACGTCCACAGAAGTCACTTCCTTGTTTTTCCTAGCAGGTGGCCTGGCTAGGGCCCGACCTGCATTGTGCCATACACATGGGCACAAGGTAAACATTTCTCAGTCCAAAAAGGAAGAATGGAAACTCAGCCAGACTGAAATCCCTCAGGGAGGCTCCAAATCCTACAGCTTCAAGTCCAGTATCTTGGACTCTTGATGAAATCCTCTGGGCTCCACAGGTCTTGGGCAGTTCCCCCCCTTCAGTTGTGCTGTCTGTAGCCTTTCTTGTATCTGAATCAATCCTAATCCCACAGCTTTTCTTGGCAAATGTCCTATAGTCCTGGCATCTTTAATGTCCTGGGCTCTCCACTGCAATCTTCACAGCTTCATGGAGTGAACCTTGTAGGGATTCAGACCCTGGCTGTCATTGCTTAGCCTCAGTGGCTCTCTGGAACTGTGGTGCAATACTGCCGGACCTCCTCAACTTTGAATCTTTCATACGTACAAAACTATTCCTACATGGATGATGCTGCCAAGTTCTGTGTCCAGCTTGGAGCTAAGCTGGGCCCTGTTGGACCACAACTGTGGAGGTCTCTGTATGCTTTCCAGGCTGACCTTGCTGAAACATTCCCTTACATGGTTGTGTTTGGTCAGGGAACTCCCACCGTTTAGGCTTTCTCCCTTCACATAAATTTGGAATTTCACAAGATGGAGCCTCAGATGGGTGAGGTTTTGTTCTCAGGACACCTATTGTCCCAGGGCAGCAAGGAGGGTTTTTTCCCCCATGGTGCTGATCTCTTTAGCAATTATATGTGCTTTCTCTGAATGTTATCCCTCTTGAGATTTCCTGCACCAAAACAATTAGTCTATTATCTATTAGTCTATTATCTCAGTGTTATTTAAGCTCTCAAGTCTTGAGTAGAAGTGTAGCTAGTATCTTTTACTGCACATAACATGAATTGCCTGTAGCTCAGCTCCTGATAGGGCCCTTCTCGTCGTGAGTGAAACCTCCACGCTCCACATTTCTCAGGCCTTCTGGTCTTTCAAACCTCCACCAGAATGGCTCTCTGAGTTCTGCTTACAGCACTGTAAAGCTTCTCTAGTCCAAAGGTGCAATTTTTCCCCCACATTCCTCCTACAGAACAGTTCCAAAAGACAAAGAATTGCATGACTGCATTTATTGCAGCAACAGACCCACTTCTAAGTACCGGTTTTCTGTATTAGTTACTTCTTGTTGCCAGGACAAAATATCCAATCAGAAGCAATTTAAGGAAGAAAAGAATTTATTTCAGCTTACAGTTTTGAGGGAAAGTTCATCATGGTGGGAAAGCTTGGAAGTAGCAAGAAACTAGTGTCACATCATCATATTGGTGGAGAGGAAGTAGAAAGAGATAAATGCTGTTGTTTCTTTTTACAAAGCCCAGGCACCCAGCCCAGGGGATGGTGCCAACCACAGGGAGGGTCCTCCCACATCAACTAACCTAATCTAATCTAGAAATTCCCTCACTGAGATTTGTTTCCATGGTGAGTCTAAATCCTGTCATGTTGACAACCAGAGATTAACCATCATAGGAAATATGGAACCCAATGAATTAGAAGAGATCGAGCGAAATAATGGATATACCTAAGAGAGATTTGTATGTTTGAACTAGTGAAAATGAAAGTAATAAATAACAGAATTAGATGAGGTTATATCAAATTTCAAATAAATATTTGCATTTATAGTAAACTGTCGAACAATTCTAGGAAGCTGAAGCTTTGAGTCAATGTTATTTGGAGTCTGAGCTGTAGCAAGAGGAGAGAGAGATGATCAGGATGAGATAATAGGAGATCTTTACATTGCTGGCAAGGAGCACAGAGAGTGGATAAAGGAGGAGGGCAGAGGGACCTGAGACTGATAGGACCACACTTTTTTATTTTACTTTTTAAGATTTATTTATTTATTTATTAGAGAAAGAGAGGGAGGGAGGGAGGGAGAGAGAGAGGGAGAGAGAGAGAGAGAGAGAGAGAGAGAGAATGTGAGAATGGGTGTGCCAGGGCCTCTAAGCCACCACCAATGAACTCCAGATGCATGCACCACTATGTGCATTTGGCTTAGGTGGGACCTGGAGAATTGAACTGGGGTCCTTAGGCTTCGCAGACAAGTGGCTTAACTGCTAAGCCATCTCTCCAGCCCATGTCCAAACCTCAATTCATAAACCTTATGGCTAAACTGAGAATTATACTATCTACAGATCCTGTATTATCCTCACCATTGCCCACAAGAGGTTTTTCTTTCACACTATTTTACATTGTGTGATGCTTTTTCTTAGGGAGGGCAATAATAAACAGTAAGGACAGAGCCTTGGGTCCAAGCCACAAGAGTGCTGAGTAGATGAAGTGAAGCAGGACTATCCGAGGTCCTGTTTGCCATCTCTTCTATAGCCACTGAAAGACTTTTTTTTTTTTTTTTTTCTGTGAGCAGAACTCTGGCTCTTCACGAAGGTCTTTGGGTGGGGAAGTCTGGTGAATCAGTGCTCCCATTCTGCCACATTTGAGTAATGTCAGATCTGGTTGGCTTATCTGAGTCTCATAGTTGATTGAGCTCTTCCACGTTCTTTCTTAAACTCTTATCATATAAGTGCCAAAAACGTTTCGTGGCCTCATCTTGACTAAAGGTAAGTATACCCCCTTAACTGTGTAGGCTTTCTTGTAGTCCTTTTATAGCCTGGCCTTTTAGCCTGACACACTACCATGCCTCATGGGATAGTGGAATCTAAGCTTGTCTAATCATTCTTAACATGGTTGCATTTCTGCTGTCTCTACTGACGCTTTGTCCTTGTGCAGCACACAAGATGGCATCTTATTGTACCACAGTGACAGAGTCGCTGTGTTGAACTATTCCAAGGATTCTTGGGATTGGAAAAGGGTAAATATTTAGGTGACAGTAGTTAGGTCACTTTTTTTTTTTTTTTTTTTTTTTTGGCTTTAATCTTTCCACGAAGAAAACAAGTTCTGAATTTCTACCCATCTTCATTATTATCAAACACTAGCAAACATTCAAAATGCTCAGGCTTTGCTTCTTCCCAGGAAGCTAAATCTAAAGATGAGAAAGCAAATGCCACAAACACAAGGGACAAAAAAAAAAAAATCAAATACAACACATTACACATTTAAATGCAAATGATGCCTTACCTCTTTGGTTTATCTTAATTTTGTATATGCTATATACCCAGTAAGTGTTTATGATTAGTGTGAAACATTCTCTGAGGGCAGATAGGTAATTCACTAGTGCTTTTATAATGTTCTTATGGTATAGCAGATGTGTAAAAACGTCAGTCAAGTGAATTGAAAGTCAAATACACAACTTTCTCATCTTCTGAGCCATTGAAGGTGTAGGAGATAGGCAAAGATGACCTTTCCATATTGTAAGGCCTGTGGCTACCCAAACTCAAGAGTTACAAACCCCTAGTTTGCTTCATCCCTCCAAATTCCAGTAGAAATCAGTTCACAATCAGCAGAGTAACCACAAAAAGTGGATGACTCAGTTTCTTGGAAACTGGTGTTTTCACAAGACCCTGGGGTCACTACTAAGACAGGATTCATTACCCATGCTGGAGAAGCAATTCCACCTAGAGGCACACAGAGGACTGCACAGAGGTTGAGCACTGCCTTGTATCCCTTGGTGGGGTCCTATGTGGACCTTCAAGGTCAAGGTTCTGACTGGAGATGGGTATGCCATTTCACTACTCTCTCTTCATGTTACTCCGTCCTAACCTTTCAGTATTGCTATAACCAAACCAGAACAATTTCTGCTTGTCTATTTCCCTGTGACACATTTGCCTTCTTCTGCTCATTTGGGTGTGTTGATTGCTCTTTTATTTCTTTGCTTATAGAAAATATACTCTTGCCTTATTCCATCCTCCTCTTTGTGCTTCTGGCTTTACATGGATTCCAGGGAATTGAACCTGGGTAGTTAGGTTTTGCAGGCAAGTGCCTTAACTGCTGAGCTATCTCTTCAGCTTCTCATCATTACCTCTTAGGCAATGCAGAACCTTACAGTTTACAAAGTCGTTTCAGATATTTGTGATCACATTTATTGGTAAATGAACTCATGTTAATAGGTGAAGAAAGAGAGGCTTCAGATGGATTAATGACCTCCCTGTATCCATAATTACTCAAATCTAGTCTTCTGATGTTGGTGAAGGATGAAGAAGATGATGGTCCTGGGGTTAGTGTGGATCTTGGTCTTTCTGTTTGATTTCAAGTGAGAGTCAATCTTTACTTTGCCTCTTCATTTCTTTCATCTGTGTACTTGTCTTTAATGTCTTCTTGAAGTCTGATAACAGACTCTAAGGGAATCCCGTGTTTTAGAAGAGATATAGCTCACATTTTACAGATGACCACAGTAGAGCAAGAGGGGCACACTGGCATAGTGAAGAGCTCATAGGAGCGGGGCTGGGGCTGAAGCCTTTCTCTTGGCTATGGTCCTAGCAGCCATACCCCAGTGGTTTTATGGCTATTTTGATGAGATGCTATTTTGAAGATCACTGTTTATAAAATAGTTTATAAGGTTTAGAGAAAAATTGGTTTATGATATGTAATTGTTTCCTCTTTCTATTGTATATGATGGGCTGTTAAGAACTAAAACTTCAGGGCTGGAGAGATGGCTTAGTGGTTAAGGTGCTTGCCTGCAAAGCCAAAGGACCCAGGTTTGGTTCCCCAGGACCTATGTAAGCCAGATGTACATGGTGGCACATGCTTCTGGAGTTCATTTGTGTGCCCATTCTCTCTCTCTCTCTCCCTCTTCCTCTAAAGTACGTAACACACACACACACACACACACACACACACACACACACATACACACACATACATATAGTCTTCAGAGTTTTGGTCAGGTTTTCCTTAAGTAAGACAATTTTTTTGAGATAAGATTTCATGTAGCCAAAGGTGGCCTCAAACTTATTGATCTTGGGCTGGATGGCTTAGTCATTAAGATACCTGCCTGTAAAGCCAAAGGATCCAGGTTTGATTCCCCCAGACTCACATGAGCCAGATGCACAAGGTGGCATGTATATCTGGAGTTTGTTTGCAGGGGCTGAAGGTCCTGTTGTGTCCATTCTCTGTCTATCTGCCTCTTCCTCTCCCTCTCCAATAAATAAATAAATAAACAATTTAAATTATATAAAAAAACTTATTGACCTTGAATTTCTGATCCTCCTGCCTCCATCTACTGAGATTATAGGCATGTATCACCCAACCGAGTTTTATGAGGTGCTGGGAATCAAACACAAAGATTTTTGAAAGATAGGCAAGCATTCTCTGCTATGATGTACATCTCAACCTCAAAGGGCAATTCTTATTGCATTTTCACATAGCTGCTGCAAGAACTAAATACTGTGGGAAGTCCTTCATCTAGTGCTTGGAACATAACATCACCCCTCACCCATGCTCACCATGGAGAAGAGCTTTGACACTCAGTCAGAAGCCAGCCTCGTGTTCCCGTCAGCAAGCTGGCCCAGGTGTGTGGTCTTCAGTGTCAGTGAAGAGAAGCGTAACTGCCTATGTAAGGGACACCATATGCAAGGGTCTGACACATTATCCACGCTGATGTTGACACTGGGTAGAGGACAGGCAAGAGAGCAGGCAAATTCACAGGCAGGCGGGGGGGCTTTGGAAACTAAGCCTTGACAATTATTTGCATGCATTTTGTAGAGGAGAGATCTTTGCTGCCACTTCGGATAGTCTGCATCCTCCGCTGTGCACTGGGGACAGCTGGAAGGACAAACACATTGTAGAAGATCTTTTGGGGCAACCCTACAGAAATAGCCCTTCTTGGGACCCATCTTGTCTACAGGAGACATGAGTGGAGATGTCATGGCTCCAGGGTCTCTGGTGGCTGACAAGAGAATTGTCACCTTACTGACCATTTTATTCCTCTTGTGCCTGGTGGCAGTGATGGGCAATGGCTTTATCACTGCAGCTCTGGGTATGAAGTGGTTGCTGCAGGGAACGCTGTCACCCCACAATAAGTTACTGGTCAGCCTAGCCGCCTCTCGCTTCTGTCTGCAGTGGGTGGTGATAGGTAAGAATATTTATATTTTCCTGTCCCCAACAGTCTTCCCATACAACCCTGTAATGCAGTACCTGAACCTGGTCTGGGACTTCCTGAATGCTGTCATCATCTGGCTGTGCACCTGGCTAGGTTTCTTCTATTGTGTGAAAATTGCAACCTTCCCCCATCCTGTCTTCCTCTGGCTGAAGTACAAGGTGCCTGAGTGGGTGCCATGGATGTTGCTCAGCTCTGTGGGGTTCTCTGGATTAACCAGCTTCCTGTGTTTCATAGGCAACGCTATAATATATCAGAACTATTTAAGGACTGATTGGCAGTCCCGGAATGCCACTGGGAATAGCCTAAGAAGTTCATTTGAGAGATTCTATTTCTTCTCTGTGGAAGTGATTATGTGGACAATCCCTACTGTTCTCTTTCTCATTTTTATGGCGTTGCTCCTCACATCTCTGGGAAGACACATGAGGAAGACCTTCATGAAGACCCTCTCAGGACTTCAAGACCCCCGGGCCCAGGCCCACATCAAAGCTCTCCTTACTCTATTCTCTTTTGTCATCCTCTTCACCTCCTGCTTCCTAACGCTGGTTCTCAGTTCTGCCAGTAACACCCCATTTCACGAACTGAGGTACTGGATATGGCAGGTGGTGATTCACCTTTGCATAGCAACGCACACCATCATTCTGCTCTCCAGCAACCCCAGGCTGAGAGTGGTGTTGGACAGGGTCTGTTGCAGTGGCTAAGCCTTCGCACCATGGTACAATGAGACAGAAGGCAGGGGCACAACAGAACACAGCATCTTTCCTGGTCACTTTGATATTTTTTCTCATCCCCACCCCCAGTACATTTAGTGATTAGAAGAATAACTTCAATGCAGTAGAATTCAAGGTGGGATCAAAGGTCTTGGAACTGATTTGACATTATTGATAAACACCATGTTCCCTGTGGGACTCGACATTATCAAGGTACCAGAAAACTTTCGTTTTTCCTGTGCTGGAGCTCTTGGAGGTCAGGATGCCAAGCTCCTGACATGCCACGTGATGTTTTGTGCATTGAATCACACTGGAGAAGATGTTTGGAACTTGTTTTTCCTCTGGCTGCAGCCTGTGAACCACCCCTTCCTTGTTTATAACTTGTTTGTGTTCTACTGTTGTGAAGATCTCTTTCCACCATGGAACAATTCCTGGTTTGAATTCTCTAGAAAGAGCGTGAGGGTAACCCATGCCTGTATGCAGCAGACTAGATGCATATATGTCCACGGCTGATCTTCTGAGATCCCTTCAAGAGCTTGGGATCTAAGAGCTACATGTTGCTGAGGTTCTCTGCATTAGCTTGATTTGGAAGTTGTTTCTATAAGCGTTAAGATCCATAGGTCAGATGTGCTTTCCTTTGTGTTGATGTTGGGATCTACTGAAATTTTTGATATAGACAAGTTCATTTGTGTTGGTCTGGGTCTTAGATTTAAGACTAAAGGACTAGAGAGATGGCTTAGAGGTTAAGGTGCTTGCCTGCAAAGCCAAAGGACCCAGGTTCGATTCTCCAGGACCCATGTAAGCAAGATGCACAAGGTGGTACATGTGTATGGAGTTCATTTGCAGTGACTGAAAGCCCTGGTGCCTTCTTTCTCTCTCTCAATTAAATAAAATAAATTAAAAAATTAAAAAAAAACAAGACAACAAAATTTTCTTTAAAAAGGCCTAGCAATACCTTCGCAAGACCCTCAAAAATAGAAGAAAAAGATGATGACATCAAATTAAAAGAGAGACTAATGGAGAGAGGGAGGAGATATGATGGAGATTGGAGTTCTAAAGTGGAATGGGGGGAGGGGAGGGAAATATCATGTGTTTTTTGTATGTAAGTATAGAAGCTGTCAATAAAAAATAATCATTAAAAAAAGAATAAAAACATTTATAGCTTGGTGAAGAAAGTGTATACTGATTTATTTTTATTTTTATTTTTGCATTTCATAGATTTTTTTCAACCTTCCATTAACTCAGTTATCCCATTCAAACTGTGATCCACTTATTCCTGCTGGTCCCTTTAACATCTCTGAGTCTTGTTACCTATTTGTCATGGCTTTCCTACTCTCTCTGTATTAGAAAATATCTCCCTGCATTGGGCTTTTCAAGGTCCATATTTTTGTACCTAGCCTTCGTTCCTCCTGTCTTTTACACCCTCAACTCAAACAGCCCTCCTCTCACAAGAAGCTTCTGCACTGAGCAGCAACAATGGCCTGCCATCATTCTCTCTGTATCTGCTCTCATTCTGCCCACATGCGTTTCTGCAAGGACATGTAGTTGCCTCCTCATTAAATGTGATCCCAGCTCCCATCTTCTCATGTCTTTGTGGTATTTGCAAATGATTTTTAAAAAAAGTTTATTAAACTTTAAAAAAAATATTTTATTTTTACTTACTTGTTTATCTGACAGAGAAACAGGGAGAAAGAGAAAGAAACAGAGGGAGAGAGTGGGCATGCCAGGGCCTCCAGCCACTGCAGATGAACTCCAGATGCATACGCCCCCTTGTGCATCTGGCTAACGTGGGTCCTGGGGAATCGAACCTAGGGTCCTTTGGCTTTGCAGGCAAATGCCTTAACCACTAAGCCATTCCTCCAGCCCTAAACTTTTTTTTTTTAAAGCAAAACTTTTACCTGATCCTAGTAGAAGGTTTTTTTTTTTTTTTATTGTCAAAGATGGTAAGTGTGGGAGCTGGAGAGATGACTCAGCCCGTAAGAGCACTTCCTGCTCCAGCAAGAAGGCCTGTGAGCTGAGCTTAACTCCCCATCATACCTACCTGTAAACAGCTGCATGTCCTTGGGGAACAGGAAAGGAGAATTGCTATGGCTTGCAAAAACGCCGAGTTCTGCAATCAATGAGACCATCTCAAGTAAACCAATGGGTGAGTGGTCTGCACAGAAAAGTGCACACAATGCACACACACTCCACATCACATACATTACACATATGAGCATGTACACAAAGTGTAAGCACCATTCATTACTGTCCATCCCCTTGTCCTCCAGGAATTGTTCTTTCCTTGGCTTCATTTTTTTGAAACCTCAGTGAATATGAGTTTGCTTATCAATACATAAGAAAATAAGGATATTTTCTTGGCTTCTGTAATTCTGTGTTGAGTTCTTGTAATGGCTATACTTCCATTTTTAAGAAAAAACATTTAATTTAATTTATTTATTTGAGAGAGAAAGAGGGAGAGAAAGAGAGAATGGGTGCACCAGGACCCTTAGCCACTGTAAATGAACTCCAGATGCGTGCACTGCCTTGTGTATCTGGCTTATGTGGGTCCTGGTGAATCAAACCTGGGTCCTTAGGCTTCACAAGTAAATGCCTTAACCACTAAGCCATCTCTCCAGCTGACATTCCCACTTTTTAAAAATTCACCTTGAGACTGGGTTTTGCTATGCAGTCCAGGTTAGCATTTGTGATCCCTTCCACCAGCTTCCTGAGCACTGTGTTTACAGGTGTCACCACTGTGCCTAGCTGGCTCCCTCATCACCTCCTCATCTCCTTTACCCTCCTTTTCCTGTCCTCTGAGTTGGCATCTACTTGCATGTCTTCAGTGGTACCCAGTGCCCAGCACATGGATACTTACCAAACTCTGTACTTGTATTTTCTTCCATCCATGGCATATCACCAACCACCAGTTCGTGAGCTCTTTAAGCACAGCAAGTGGATTTCTTTCCTCCTCCCCTCCTTATCCTCTCCATTGACTCCCCGCTGGCCCCTCGGGTGTTCAGTTGAATCAATTTTTCTTTTCTTTTTTCCTTTTTCGGTTTTTCGAGGTAGGGTATTGCTCTAGCCCAGGATGACCTGGAATTCCCTATGTAGTCTCAGGGTGGCCTTGAACTCATGGTGATCGTCCTACCTCAGCCTGGGATTAAAGACATACACCACCATGCTGGGTCCATTTTTTTTTTTTTTTTTCCCTCCTATTTAACTTTAAAAGGTTAATCGGCATGGGACCTCTTCAATGAAGCTTTTCTGGATGCTCCCCAAGTTTTGATCTCTCCCAGCTTTGAGGATATATAAGTTTGTGCCCCTCAGTTATGACCTGAATTCCTCCATGTGGTGCTGTTTTTTGTATACGCGCCTTCACTTCCCTGGGAGATATTAAGCTTCTGCAGGGCCTGCGTGACTCATGCTCCTCCATAGGCCCTCAGCAGTGTGCATAAGCACTCGGCTCTACTGTCCCTGAAATCCAGCTGTGAGCTTATACACTTTTGCCTGTATATTTATTTCTGGGCTACCTACTACTTCTGATCTATGTTTGAGCTGTAATCTTTTCACTATATAGCTGACTAACTTTTTGGAAGTCAAATGTTTATTCAATATTCCGTTTGATTTATGTACTGTGAAGAAATAATAAATGTGGGAGGAAGAGTGAGTGCCCAGTCCTGTGATGTCTTTGGCATCCTTCTCTTTTATACATTTCTATGCTGCTAAGCAACTGCTAAGCTGCTAAGCATTGCTGGCTGTTAGGTACTTCATAATGTGCTCTGACTGAGGTACCATTCTCCTCTTTGTTGCTGACCCAGTCTTCCTTTCCGAAGTGCCTGACATAAGCTACTCTCTGTTCCTTCTGGTTCTCTCATCATTGGTTAAGAGAAAGAATATTGTCCAGAATGTGAATGACCTCCCTATAGGAACAAGTTCCCTTGGAGCTTTGGCACAGTGGAAAAACATATACAAGAAATAAGGTCTATTGCATTTAAAAATACCCAGTAACTTACTATTAAAAATAGCCAGTAACTTATTAGTAGGGTATTTTTTACATAGATCAATTTTTGCATGAATTATTATGTTGACAATAATATTAATTAAAAATATATTTTTATGTATTTATTTTGAGAGAGAGAGAAAGAGAAAGAGAAAGGGGCAAATAGAGAGAGAGAATGAGTGCACCAGAGCCTCCAGCTGCTGCAAATGAACTCCAGATGCATGCACCACTTTGCGCATCTGTCTTTTGTAGGTACTGGGGAATCAAACCTGGATCCATTGGCTTTCCAGGCAAGTGCTTTAACCACTAAGCCATCTCTCCAGTCTGATAATAAGAATTTCTTGAATTCTATGTGTGGAGCACATAGGGCTGGAGCTTTGATTAACTTAGATCATTTATGTGCTTAACTTTTTATTATTTTAATTTTTATTTATTTATTTGAGAGAAAGAAGAGAAAAAGACAGACAGATAAAGAGAGAGAGAGAATGGCATTCCAGGGCATCTAGCTACTGCAAATGAACCCCAGATGCATGTGCCACCATGTGCATCTGGCTTATGTGGGTACTGGGGAATAAAATCTGGGTCCTTAAGCTTAGCAGGCAAGTGCTTTAATCACTAAGCCATGTCGCCAGCCCTTAACTTTTTATTTTTTATTTTGTTGTTTTTTGTGGTTTTTGAGGTAGGGTCTCACTCTAGCCCACGTGGACCTGGAATTCACTATGTAGTCTCAGGCTGGTCTTAAACTCACCTACCTCAGCCTCCCAAGTACTGGAATTAAAGGTGTGTACCCCCACAGTGGGCAACGTGTTTAACTTTTTATTTTAATTTTTAAAAATTATTTTATTTATTTTTGGAGAGAGATACAGAGAGAGACAGACAGAGAGGGAGAGGAAGACAGATAGAGATGGGCTCGTCAGCAGTCTCTCAGCTGCTGTGAACGAACTCCAGATGCGTGCACCCCCTTGTGGCCAAGTGTGGCATTGCGCCCTTGCGTCACTTTGCATCTGGCTAAACATGGGACCTGGAGATTGGAACCTGGTTCTTAGGCTTAGCAGGCAGGCGCCTTAACCACTAAACCATCTCTCCAGCCCGAATGTGTTTAACTTAAAAATAATTTTATTTTTATTTATTTATGAGAGGGAAAGAGGGAGAGAGAGAGAGAGAGAGAGAGAGAGAGAGAGAGAGAGAGAGAGAGAGAATGGGCATGCCAGGACTTCCAGCCACTGCAAACAAACTCCATATGCACAGACCACCTTGTGCATCTGGCTTATATGGGTCCTGGGGAATCAAACCAAGGTCCTTAGGCTTTGCAGGCATACGCCTTAACTGCATAGCCATCTCTCCAGCCCTGTGTTTAACTTTTAAATCATCATGGTAAAGTAGAAGTTGAGACTTAAGTTTACTAAGGTTGTGGCTAGCATATAATAGACATGAAATTATTTAGTGTCGTATATTTAGAACAGTGAGGGCTGGGAGTGTGCTGCAAAGTAAAGAGAGTGGTTGCCTAGCATGAGGAAGGCTTTGTGTTCAAGTCCCAAGAGTGAAAAAAACAACAACAAACAACACATGATAAACAAAACAAAACAAAACAAAACCCTAGCACTGTGTTGGCACTGAGGTAAAGATTAGGGCCATAAAATATGATGAAGGCTTTTGAATACTGGTCCAGTCTCAGCTCAGCAGCCCATTTCTATTCTCTGGAGTTCCTTTCTATTTCTAAATAAAATGTCTCTATTTCTATCACCAAAACATAGAATTCAGGAACTGAAGAGATGGCGTAGTGGTTAAAGCGCTTGCCTGCAAAGCCCAAGGACCCATGTTCAACTCTCCAGGTCCCATGTAAGTCAGACACACAAGATGACTCAAGATCTCAAGGTTGCAAATGCACACAAAATGGCACATGCATCTGGAGTTTGACTGAAGTGGCTGGAGGTCCTGCCATGCCAATTCTCTCTATCTCTTGTTAAAAATAAAAATAAGTAAAAAATAAAAATTAAAAAAAATATAATTCAGGGATAAATATGTCTTTAAAGAGGCCCAACAATAGATGAATGAAAAATTATATATAAGTAAAGTATTTTAAACTACTAGAGAAAAGAGAGTTATTTAATGATACCTTAGCGTATATATTAGTTACTTTTCTTGTTGCTGTGACAAAATACCTTAAGGAAGGAAGAATTGATTTTGGCTCACAGTTTGAAGGTACAGTCAGTCCATCATGGTGGGGAAGTCATGAGCAGAAGTGCGAGGTCACACTGTGTCCACAGTCAGAAAGCAGAGAGAGATGAATGCTGGTGCTCAGCTCACTGTGTTCTCTTTATGGGGTCTGAGACCTCAGCCCATGGAATGGGGCCACCCACAGTTAGGGTGGGTCTTCCTACTTCAATCAACCTAATCTAGAAACTCCATCACAGGCATGTCCTATAGATTTCTTTCCATAGTGCTTCTAGATCTTGTCAAGTTAACATCACAGTAATTTACTACTCTTACTGGAAAAACAAAAATGAAGCTTGATTTTATTATAAATCCCAAATAGAATATCTTTAATCTAAATGTTGCCAAAATTTAAGTCTTGTTCTTAATAATGATTCTATTTGTTTCATATATATATTCATATTTTTTTATTTATTTGAGAGAGAGAGATATATAGAGAGAATAGGTACCTCCTGCTGCTGCAAACAAACTCCAGATATAAACACCACCTTATGCATCTGGGTTATGTGGGTCTTGAGGAGTCAAACTTGGGTTCTTTGGCTTTACAGGCAAGTGCCTTAACTACTAAGCAATCTCTCCAGCCTGGTTTCTTATATATTTAAAAAATATGTTATATTTACTTATTTATTTGAGAGAGAGAGAGAGAGAGAGAGAGAGAGAGGGAGAGAGAGAGGGAGAGAGAGAATGGACACACCAGGGCCTCTAGCTGCTGCAAACAAACTCCAAACATGTCTGCCACCTTGTGTATCTGCCTTTCATGGGGAATCGAAGCTGGGTCCTTTGGCTTTAAAGGCAAGTGCTTTAACTGCTAAGTCATCTCTCCAGCCCTCTTATATATTTTTAAAATTTGAAAATTATTAGTTGATGAGAGCTTAATACTAAAGTAGACTTTTGCATTTTTGAAGTAGGGTCTCACTCTAGCTGAGGCTGACCTGGAATTCACTATTTCATCTCAGGGTGGCCTCAAACTCACAGTGATCCTCCTACTTCTGCCTCCTGAGTAATGGAATTAAAGGTGTGCGCCACCACGGCCAGCATCAAAGTAGACTTATAACATACCTACTGAGGCTCAGGAGACGTTACAGAAGAGGGGCAGAAAGCCTGTAAGAGCCACAGGGTGGGAAGGAGTATCTGGAAGCATTGCCCCTCCATGACCGACTGCTGTTTTCACACTCATAACCCTAACCCCATGGTGATTACCAGTGATCACGCTGAGGAGGCCCTTAGTGGAACAGGAGCAGGGAGGAGGGGAACGGTGCCCTCACATGATTCGTCCATATGAAATTGCTACTTAATTAAAATAATGAAAAGACAGTGAAAAAAATTATTTGCATGTGTACGAGACACTGTCTAAGAAGCAAGCAAACAAATAAATAAACGGTAAATAAGCAATGCAAGGAAATGTTTCCTATGTGATCATCACCTTTTTCAATGTGTAGAGTGTATATCTCTCTTTTAATCCTCATAAAGGAAGAATCCTTCTAAGACCAAAGATGAGAAATATCAAATCATAATGAAAATAACTGGAAAATATGACTTCAGAAAGAATAAATTCTTTTATTATCATTATTATTGTTAACTTTATTTTTTCCAACGTAAGGTCTCACTGTAGCCCAGGCTGACCTAGAACTCACTCTATAGCTCCAGGATGGCTTTGAACTCATTATGATTCTCCAACATCTGCTTCCAGAGTGCTGGGACTAAAGGTGTGTGCCATCACATGCGGCTTTCATTAGCATTATTTAAAAAATTATTTATTTATTTATTGTTGAGAGATAGGGGGACAGATAGATAGCTAGATGATAGACAGAGAGAATGGGTGCACCAAGTCCTCTAGCTAATGCAAGTGAACTCCAGATGCATATTAGTATTATTTTTAATGAAAGGACCCTATAAGTGTAGGAGTGACAAAAAGGCCATTTCAATTTTAAAAGACAAGTAACAAACTTCCAGAAAATACTAACAAATATTTTTAAAAGATAAAAGCTAATGTCTCCAATACACAAAGAACTCCTATAAACTAATAATGAAAATACAAGGGCTAGAGAGACTATTTAGCTGTTAAAGGTACTTGCTTACAAAACCTGACCGCCTCCGTTTGATTCCCCATTACCCATGTAAAGCCAGATGCACAAAGTGGTTCATGAGTCTGGAGTTAGTTTGCAATGGTAGGAGGCCCTGGTACACCCATACTCTCTCTCCCTGCTTGCAAATAAATAAACCAAAATATTATAAGAGAAGAAAATACAAGCACAGTAAAAGAATGGTGGTTAAATGACAAAAATATGTAATTCACAAAGAAGGAAATATAGAAAGCCAGAAAGTTAAAAAAAATGAAACGAATTCCCAGCTTTAATAGGAAAAGTACAGACTTAAACAATGTTTTCCGATATGATCCAATAGACATAAACCAGCAGTTTCTCGCTTCTTTCCTTGGACATAAGAGCAACAGGTACGTCTGACAACTTTATCTTCAGAACACTGAGAGGCAGACAATGAACAGCCTTCACTGTCAGTCACAAATGGAGCCAGCAAGCATCAAGAAGGAAGGGAAAAGAAGTACATGAGGATCCTATGCAGGCGAACCTAACAAAAATGTTGCAAAAATATGCTTTCTGCCAAAAGAGACTCATTTAGAAGTGTAAAATCCCCTGGGTACACATAAACTTGCTGTCCTCTGCAGGACAGTCTCTTTCAGCCTCAGCAGTGTCTCGTGCCTGAAAACAATCTATCAGCTCACTTGCATTGCATATCTGCACGGGGTGCCAGGCTCGGGTTTCTCACATAGTCACTGCCATCTGAGGACTTGTGATGAGATCTGCGTCTCCGCTCACTCACACAGCTGGTGCAGGACTCGGTTCGTCCAGAGGGTCACTGGGCAGAGGGAGGCCTCAGGACTTGTGATACAGCTCGGTTGGGACAGTGCTTGTCTAGCACACGTGAAGCTCCTGGGATCGATGCCCAGTACTGTACAAGTCTGTGTGGTGGAGCATGCCTGTAATCTGAGCACTTGGGTGGGGAGGCAGTAGGATTGGAATGTCAAGGTCATCTCTGGCTCGGTAGGGAGTTTCAAGCCAACCTGGGCTATAGGGGACCCTGTCACCAAACAGAAGGAGGCATCTGCTCCTCCTGAGCTATGGGGGGGGGGTCTCCTTGCCTATGGCTTTCATGGTCTCTCCAGTGTCTTGTGTCAGCCTAGTGAATCAGTGGGACAGAAGCATCTTAGTGTTTTTCACTATCACTTATTCGTGGCAACCCATGCAGACATATTCCAAAAACATCGAGGTTTAAAATGATGGTGTAAAATTACAATTATAGGGATAGACACTAGAACAAAAGGCACACTTCTCTTATAATTAAAAAAAACACAAACAAAAGTGAATAAGTTTATAGCATAATAAAAATCTTAAACCTTCCTATCAATCTTTGAAAACAAAGCTAACGATATGTCAGAACTAAGATCAAATGCATTAGGCATACAATAAAATAAAAAGTGGGCTTTATGCCTCAAAAAGAACAGTTTTCAGACTGGCTTAAAAAACAAAACACGTGGGCTGGAGAGATGGCTTAGCAGCTAAGGCACTTGCCTGCAAAGCCTAAGGATCCTGGTTTGATTCTCCAGGTCCTACATAAGTCAGATGCACAAGGTGGCACACACATCTGGAGTTTGTTTGTAGTGGCTGGAGGCCCTACTGCATCCATCTTCTCTCTTTCTCTCTCTGTCTCTAATAAATAAATAATTAAAAATATATTAAAAAGAACACACATTTATATTCATGAGAGCTATAAATGAAGCACAGTGTAGAGAAAGTTTGATAGGGAAAGAATAAAAAATAATGACAGGCAAATGTAATAAAAGAAATTTATGTCTGAAATTATCAGATGAACTAGCAATTTGCTTTTAGTATTAACACGTAAACCAGGAAACTGAAGGTAGAGTTGATATATGACCTATATGCCAAATCATGAAGCAGCTCTCGCTATAAAGCAGGAAACACAGAAAATATAAGAATACCTAGGCAGGACTGGAGAGATGAGTTAGCAGCTAAGGTGCTTTCCTGAGAAGCTTAACAACCCAAGTTCGATTCCCCAGTATCTATGTAAAGCCAGATGCACAAAGTGGTGCATGAATCTGGAGTTTGCAGTGGCTGGAAGCTGGTGCTCCCATTCTCTCTGTCTCTCTTCTCTCTCTCTGCTTGCAAATAAATATATAAAATATAAAAAAAAAAACCACATAGGCAGAAACATTAAAAGCAACAGGCCTTAACTATCTTTGGCAAACAGACAATGAGCCTTATTGAGAGATAACAAATTTTGTACACACAGAAAATTCGATTTCTTTGTAAATATCATTGGAACGAATAATCACAAAAATTAAGATAGCAAAAATTGCATAAAATAGGAAAACACAATCCAACCTCATCTATACATATAAATTCCCACATAAAACATTAGAACCCAAAACCTATCAGGGCCCAAAACACTGTCATTACTGAGTGGAATAGAGTCTGGGCATTTAAGGGTGATTCAGTTTTAGAAAACTCATTAATAAACCTTACCACATGAATAAATCCAAAGAAAATTTCATGTATGCAACTTCCAATACCATGAAATGCAATTGTAAAACCTTTAATAGCAATTTTCAATAAAACACAAAGTAATATAATCAATAACATAAAAATATGTATCTATATTAGCCAAGCCTTTGCAGCTTTCTTACAAAACTCAACCATTTCATAAGAATGAGCAGTAGTATCAATGTTTACATTTTACTGATGAAAATACCCAGCATAATTAAGTAAGAGAAAGAAAGTAGAGTCATGGACATTGTAAAGGTATAAATATTTTTGATGTTAAGAAGTAAATCCAGGGGCTGGTGAGATGGTTTATTGGTTAAGGCTCTTGCATGCAAAAGCAAAGGACCAAGGTTCGATTCCCCAGGACCCAAGTAAGCCAGATGCCCAGGGTGGTGCATTTGTCTGGAGTTCATTTGCAGTGGCTGAAAGCCCTGGTGTACCCATTCTCTTTCTGCTTCTTTCAAATAAATAAATAAAATATTAAAACTACTATAGAAGTACTATAAAACAAAAAGAATTTAGTAAGATGTTGAGGTACAAAATAAAGAAATAAATATTTTCTAATTCATACCAAAAAACCATCAGTAAGAATACAGAATGAAACAACTCCATTTGTAATAAGGAGAAGAGGTAAAAATACCCCAAAATAAAATGTTCAATACCCACATGAAAGAAAATTTAAAACACCAAACAAGACAGCAATTAGTGGAATCTCATGGTATGTTTTTGGATAAGAAGTTTTGAATTTAACATAAGAATCATAAAAAATATTAACTTAAATTGATATATCTATATGGAAATAGTCAAAGCTTATCATGGAAGCTGAATGAAGCCAAAAAGAAAAAAAAGCAACAATGGCAGACAAACACTCATATTTTAAAATATAGCTTTAAAAATTTTAAAGTATGTATAAATATACATCCTCAGAATAGACAATCCAGACAGCAAATCCACATAGATATGATAACTTAGAATAAATCTCGTGTAGATAAAACTAGTGTTTCAAGTAAGAGGAAAATGCAATCACTGATGGTGAGATAACAGAATAGCTATCTGGAAAAAAATGTTGCCACACCTCAAATCATGAACCAGGATAAACTCCAAATGTATCACAGATTTTAGTGCCAGAAGTGACACAACTGCTGGAGAAAAATGGGAGGACTTGTATTCTTTGAAAAGCTTGGGTTTTGAAAGTCTTAAGTTCAGAAAAGAAAAGATGGAGTTTCAAAAGTTAAAAATTCCACATGGAAAAATTTACATGATTTATAAAACATAGGCTGGGAAAGTGCAATCTTCGATATATAAAGAGTTTCTAGAAGTAATAGGAAAAATGAATAAAAAAGAAACAGCAAAGGTTATGAATATGAAATTCACAGACAAGGAAATATAAATGGCTTCTTAACACAGTATAAATCATTTAACCTAATTTATCATAAGAGGAATGTAAATTTAAAAAGACTGTGGTGATATCATTTGAAAATCTCGTCATTTGGTGGAACTCTTTTGCTAAGTTGTTGGGGAAGCAAGCTGGTCACACTCTGCTGGTGAGAGTGTAAACCAGCACAACTTTGAGGGAGGGCAGTCTGGCAATACGAAGTTGAACCCTTGATTCAGCAATCGTCCCTGGGAGTTTGGTGTGGGGCACACCTCCTACAGGTCACAGTGTGTGCCTCACCCTCTTGGACCTGCTGTGACTTGAGTCAACAATGAAAGGAGGTGGAGGTAGGTCATGAGCAGGCTCAGCTGTCCCTTGAAAGGAAACTGCTTAAGGTGTGTCCACTGCAGGGATCTGCAGAGAAGGGAGTGACTGATCTCAAATTAGCATGAAGAAATGCCTCAGAAGGGAGATCTGGCAGAATTCAGGGATCCATGTTCACATGGGTCATTCACTTAATATTCACTTAATCCATGAGTCTCCACCTCAGTTTTCTGGGCCCTCCTCCTTCTTGATTGGTGCCCTAACTTTTCCAGGGAGTTAACATGATGTTGTAATTCAGCCACCTATGGACTAGATTTGTATTCTGTTTGTCAGAAATCTGAGACTTAACAATCATGTATAAAAAGAGGTTTTTTTTTTTTTTAAAATAGTCATGGAAACTTTCTGGTCCTAGATTTTGATCAGGACTCATCTAGCCCAGCATTCATCCGTTTCTAGCACATTCTTTAGCATACTGAGAGTCACCAACTGTGCCACCCTGACAGCTGTCTACCCCAGGAGCACTGAAAAGTTCTTCTGAATAGGTAGCAGGTGCACTATCTTTTTTTGTTGTTGTTGTTTGTTTGTTTTTGTTTGTTTGGTTTTCAAGGTAGGGTCTCACTCTAAGTCAGGCTGACCTGGAATTCACTCTGTAGTCTCAGGGTGGCCTTGAACTCACGGCGATCCTCCTACCTCTGCTTCCTGAGTGCTGGGATTAAAGGCGTGCCCTTTGAGATGACTCTGTCAGGGTGGGCTTCTACCCTTAAAATAGGAACTGTATCATAAACTAACAGCCATTATTTTCTTCAATGTCGTCAACATATAGAATACAGGGGGCCAGGAAGCTTCTGGAGTGCCTTTGCTGACCTTGAATCCTGAAATTCTACCCATTCAGCTTTAGGTCTGTGGACACAGAGGTCTTTGTCCCCAGGTTGGGAACATTTCAAAGAAAGGCTACAAGAAGAGTCTTGGCAAGGTTATGGCTGACACCTGGTGATCTTACGGTCCCGGACCTAGAAGATCAGGGGGCAAGGAAAGAGTTGTTATGTTGGTAAGATGACCAAGATCATCATGTGGGTACAAAGGACTATGAAGACCATGGGATGTGCTCATGTGACCGCTGGGACGTGCCTTGGTGCTTCTGTGGTGGTGTCTACGATCAATGGGTCAATAGAGCTCCCACTGCTTATCAGAGACCGGAAATCAGGACTTGAACCTCTCAAGAACGAGAATCCAAGGCTTTTCACCGGGAAGACCACTGCAACCAGCCTTAAGTGCCAGCCAAAGGTAACAGAAACGTGAGTGGGTCCTAAAGACGGTACAGACTAGTGACCACCTTATAACCAACATCAACAGTTTCCTTCTTTCACATTCTCTGTAAGTTTCTCTGTGAAGAAGCTGTGACCAGGTGGAACAAACCTGAGGAGTGTAAAGGGTGGTGCACCCTTTCTGCCCCAGCTCCCTTCCCCCTCTATAGGGATCATGTGCTCATTACCACTCGCTGATCGGTGAGCCCAAGGTTGCTTTGGGTTGACGGGAGCTGCTTGACTCAAGAGGTCTAGGAGATTGCTCCACCACCTAGTGAGGCTTTATCTGATGCAAGCTGATAACATATCAGCCTCCATGTTTTCGGAGGAGGCAACCTGTGTGGTTCAGTCTATCGAGATCAAAGTGAGCAGGTGTTATCTTTTACTGCCCTCGTGTTTTCACCTGAAATAAACTCCTCCATATATATGTGTGTATATATATATCTATATCACTTTCACAGGAGTCTTCATCGCAGGCTTTAAATCAAAGACCAAAAGCTGAGGGCCGAAGCTTTTCATGCTGAATTTCTCTGATCTACACAATATATTTATATAACTGTCTATTTCAAGTTTATCATATCAAAACTGAGCTCTTTTTTGTGTGTATTTGTTTATGGTGTGCATGCATGGTTTGTGGAGGGCAGAAGTTACTTTAGGCATCTCCTTCAATCCCTTTGCAGCACCCTTACAGAGGAAGGGTCTTTCATTTGAACTCAGAGCTCCCAGATTCAGCTAGCTTACCTAGTCAACTTGCCTCCTCTAGAACTGAGGCACAGGCAGGCTGCCATGTGTGACTGGCATTTACATGGGTTCTGGGCACCTGAACTCAGTTCCTCATGCTGTGTGGCAAGTGCTTCATCCTCTGTGCCATCTTGCCAGCCCCAAACAGAACTCTGGATGACTCTCACCACAACATGCTTCTCTTCTCTCTCCTTGGGTTTTTTCTTTTCTTTTTTTTTTTTTTTTTGAGGTAGGGTCTTACTGTAGCCCAGGTTGAACTGGAATTCACTCTGTAGTCTCAGGGTGGTCCTCCGACCACTGCCTCCCAAGTGCTGGGATTAAAGGCGTGTGCCACCATGCCTGGCGGTTCTCTCCTTGTTTTATGTTGTGGTTTTGTGCCATTATGGAACACCTGTTTCTTTCTTTTTCAAGCAGACACACATACACACACACACACACATACACAGAGAGAGAGTGAGAGAGAGAGAGAGAGAGAGAGAATGGGCACACCAGGGCTCTAGCCACAGAGAACAAATTCCAGATGTATGTGCTACTTTGTGCATCCGGCTTTATGGGTACTGGAGAATTGAACCTGGATTGTTAGGCTTTGCAGGCAAGTGCCTTAACTACTGAGCAATCTCCCCAGCCTTATTATTATTATTTTTTTTGAGGTAGGGTCTCACTCTAGCTCAGGCTGACTTGGAATTCACTATGTAGTCTCAGGGTGGCCTCGAACTCATGGTGATCCTCCTACCTCTGCCTCCCCAGTGCTGGGATTAAAGGTGTGTGCCACCACGCCTGGCTCAGCCTTATTTTTTCTTTTAGCTTGTGTGTGTAAGTGTGGTGTGTGTGGTGTGTGTGCCCCTGTGGTGCTCAGTGGGCTTGCCTGTGGTAGCGGGGGCAAAAAGTTGGGTGTCCGGTTCTGTTGTTCTTCCTCTGTTCTTATTTGAGTGGCAGTCTGCCACTGACCCCAGAGCTTGTTTATCCGCAAGTGCCAGCTGTTCTCAGGTAGGACTGGGGTTACACACTGGTGTGGCTATGCCCAACTCTTTATGTGGATCCTAGATATCAAAATATGGTGGTCTCCCAGCCTTCCTCGGGCCATTATACTTGCACAAGGAGTGCTTTGAACTTGGGAACCATCTTTCCAGCTTATTCCAAAACCTTTTATTCAATATCCAGTCCTTCAGTAACTAGGATGCCAAATCGTTCAACACAGATCTAAACCATTTGTCGGTGGCATGCATCTGGGTTATGACTTCACATGTGGCAAAGAGGTGCCTTCATTCTGTTGAAACTCGTGACTTGACAGGTGGGTCTCAAAAAATTAGAGTTTGAGCTGGGTGTGGTGGTGCACACTTTTAATCCCAGCACTCGGGAGGCAGAGGTAGGAGGATAGCCATGAGTTTGAGGCCACCCTGAGACTGCATAGTGAATTCCAGGTCAGCCTGGGCCAGAATGAGACCCTACCTCAAACGTCCCCCCCCAAAAAAAATTAGAGTTCAAGTTATAGTTGTTAGGTCAACCTTCCAAGTGAATCTGTCATTTTACCACTTATCACCACTCATTGCTTCTGTGTGGCACAAGCCACTCTTATCACATTGTGGATACTGCAATTGACTCCTAACTGGTTTTACAGCTTCTGCTCTTCCTTGCCTGTGGTCTGTTTTCAACAAGGAGGATCTATAAAAAATACAAATCTTATCATGTTATAGCTCTTTCATCATTTTCTATTTTTTTTTTTTTTTTTCTTCAAGGTAGGGTCTCACTCTAGCCCAGGCTGACCTGGAATTCACTCTGTAGGTTCAGGGTGGCCTCAAACTCATGGCGATCCTTCCTGTGCCTCCCAAGTGCTGGGATTAAAGGCATATGCCACCATGCCAGGCTCATTTTCTATTTGTTTTGCACCCTAGAGTAAACCTGAGACTGAGGGTGAACTAAAATGTCTCTTTGGCTGTCCTCCACCTCAAGTCTCTGAAGCCATTTGCTTCTGCTCTGGCCCTTCTCACAGTTCTGTCGTCTCTTTGGTTCCCTCCATGTTCCCTGACTATGCTCAGAGAGCCTTGTACTTGGTCATCTCTCTGCATGAGTGCTCTTCCACACAGGAGAGGGGCCTGGCATCCCCCCTTTCAGCCATCATCATTGTCTGTCCATCTAAACCACAGTCCTACATACTCCTGTTACCTGTTCGGCCTTTTCTTCCTAAATGATTACTATCAATAGATACAACATTTACTTAGTATTTATTTGAAATCTTTTTTTTTTCTTTTTGAGGTAGGGTTTCACAGTAGCCCAGGCTGACCTGGAACTCACTCTCACTATGTAGTCCCAGGGTGGCCTCAAACTCATGGTGATCCTCCTACCTCTGCCTCCCGAGTGCTGGGATTAAAGGCGTGCGCCACCATGCCCGGCTTTTGCAATCTTTTCTTAAAAAAATAATTTTTAAATTTATTTTCAAGGAGAGAGAGAGAGAGAGAGAGAGAGAGAGAGAGAGAAGAAGAAGAAGAAGAAGAAGAAGAAGAAGAAGAAGAAGAAGAAGAAGGGAGAGAGAGAGAGAGAATGGGCATGCCAGGTCTCTCGCACTTCAAAAGAACTCCAAATGCATGCACCACTTTATGCATTTGGCTTTATGAGGATAGTGGGGAATCAAACCCTGGTCATTAGGCTTTGCAGCAAGTGCCTTAACCACTGAGCTATCTCTCCAGCCCTTATTTGATTCTTCATTGCTTATTTCCATCACTGTAATACAAGCTCCATGAATATGGGTTTTGTGCTCATCTTACCCCTGTTGGCAAATGGCAAGCATTTAATACATACTTGTTGAATACATGGGCAAATTATTTTATTATAATAAATTGGATTCCTTTTATTAGTGCAAAAGTTATTCTTTTCATAAGAATGAGTGCTAGAAAGTGGATCACCAACTGACATTCTTTCTTATATTAAGAAACCTAGGTGATTTTTCCTGGCTTAAAGATATAATATTTACCCCTCACAATGTCTACAGCTGTTCTTTGAGAAAACCCACTGTTGTGGTTTGAATGTTGTTGCTGTCAGGTTCACATTGCTGGCAGAAATCACCCAATCAAGAGCAGCTTGTGGGGAAAAAAAGGATTTGTTTTGGCTTGCAGACTCAAGGGGAAGCTCCATGATGGCAGGGAAAACAATGGCATGGGGGCTGGAGAGATGGCTTAGCGGTTAAGGGCTTGCCTGTGAAGCCTAAGGATCCCATGTAAGCCAGATGCACAAGGTGGCACATGCATCTGGAGTTCGTTTGCAATAGCTGGAGGTCCTAGCGTGCCCATTCTTTCTGTGTGTCTAATAAATAAATAAAAATTAGGGCTGGAGAGATGGTTTAGTGGTTCAGGTGCCTGCCTCCTAAGCCTAAGAATGCTGGTTCCAATCTCCAGGTTCCACGTTTAGCCAGATGCAATGTGACACAAGGGCACAATGCCACACTCGACCATAAGGGGGTGCACACATCTGGATTTCGTTCCCAGCAGCTGAGAGGCTGCTGGCGTGCCCATTCTCTGTCTGTCTTCCTCTCCCTCTCTCTCTCTCTCTCTCTGTGTCTCTCAAAAAAAAAAAAAAAAAAAAAAAAAAAAACAATGACATGAACAGAGGATGGACATCACCCCTGGCCAACATAAGGTGGACAATGGCAACAAGAGTGTGACAAACACAGGCAAGGGGACAGTGGCTACCCCCATAAGCTCGCCTCCAACAATACACTGCCTCCAGGAGGAGTTAACTCCAAAATCTCCATCAGCTGGGAACTTAGCATTTAGAACACCTGTGTTTATGGGGGACACCTGAATCAAACCACCACATTCCATCCCAGCCCCCATAAACTGATAACCATCCATTTTGTAAAATGCAATGCATTCAGTCCAACTTTAAAAGTTCCCATAGTTTTTATCAATTCTAACGCTGTTCAAACATCGCCATAATCCAAGGTCTTTTAACTGAGCCATAATACCAAAAAAATCCCCGCAAAACCCATAATGACACAATATAAACATTCACACTGAAAAATATGGCATTGGGCATAGCAAAGAAATATTCAACCATTACAATATTTAGAACAACCAGGACAAATATCAAACTCTGAAGCTCCAAGTCCAACAACTCTAGTCAGTGACAAATCTCCAAGACCAATAATTCTCACCAACAACAAGTCTCTAGCATTCAGAACACCTAAGTTTATGGAGGACACCTGAATCAAACCACCACACATGTGAAATATCCCTTATAAGCTCATGTGTTTAAACACTTGAGTCTCCAGCTAGTTGCACTATTTAGGAAGGTTGTGTAATCTTTAGGAGGTGGAACCTTGCTGGAGGAAGTGTGTCACTGGGAATAAACCTTGAGGTCTTGTAGCCTGGCTCAAATTCTTGCTCACTCTCTGCTTCCTGACTGCGGATGTGATGGGACTAGCCATCTCTTACTCCTGCTGACAGGCTTTCCCTTGCAAGATGGACTGTATGCACTCAAACTGTCATCCAAAACAAATCCTTCCATCCTTTGGCTGCTTTAGTCAGATATTTGATGATAGCAAGGAGAAAATAACTAATATGAGCATTATGTTTTTTTTTTTTTTTCCCATTCTAACAAGGATTTATCAAAACTTGAGATACGGCAGTCTAGGCAGAGATTTGTCTGCTAAGTGCAATGAGCATATGATGCAAGCATTCAAGACGTTTACGTAGTAACATGCGTGGACCAGAGGAGAACAAAACAGTGAAGAGCAAACAGTCATTAATCAAGTACTAAAAGTATTTAGTACTGAGAATTCAAAAACGAAAACTACCCCTGCTGCTGGTGTGGGGTGGCCTGTACCCTGCATGCTGGCTGCGGAAGCAGGCCATTTTATCCCTGCTTCCTGATTGGCCCCTGAGTCACCAACTCCCAGATACCCTGCACGGAAGGGTGTATGTAGGGAGTGCATTGGCCAGTGCTCTCAGTTAGTCCCCCACCTACCAGTTCTCCAGCCCTAGTACCCCTGCTGTTGGAGTGGGGCAGCCTGGACCCTGTATTCATGCTCGAGAAGCAGGCCTTTTGCTTCAGCTTCCTGATGGACTGGCCCCTGGGTCCCAACTCCAGGATCCCCTGTGAGGGTGCATGTGGAGTGAACAGGCCAGAGCTCAACAAAAGTCAGAAAACTGAGTGATCTACACCAAGGATGCCTAGTCCCACAGTGGAAGCCTCCAATGAAAACATAGAGAAAGCAACAGAAATTGAATCCCAACATGAAAACACAAAAAGCCATGTGTCCCTGACCAAGTGAATTGCTGAACTGGAAGCAAATCATCGAAAAGCCAATAATCTTATAAATGAAATTGAGCAGCATTGTCTCTCAGAGCACACACCTTTCGTCACTAAACTTAACTTAATTAAGAAAACCAAAGAGTCCTCAAAAGAGAGATACATGAACTGAAGATGAGTCAACAAATAGAGGAGCTCAATAAAGAGATGATTAAGATTAATGAAGACATGATCAGATGCAAGAACGAATTCCAGGAAGCATCAAGAAATTCAGACTTTGATCTGAAATCATACCTCAAAAAAAGACATGTACATGATACAGAAAAACACACCAGAAAACTAAAATCAAATAGAGCTTTTAAAAACCTCTCTTGAAGCCCTCACTAACAGAGTCACTCAGAAGACAGAACCTCTGAGCTGGAAGACAAGATAGAAGAAATTTATTGGGAGTCCAAAAACTTTGCTAAGTTCAAAAAATCATGTGAACAAAATATGAAGGAACTGTGGGATACCCTAAAATGACCAAACATGCATATCATGGGCATACCAGAAGGGGAAGAAATCAAGGCCAGAGGCATAGAGAACATATTCAACAAAATTATTGAAGACATTTTTTCCAGTCTCACAAAAGGGAGGCCCATCCAGATATAAGAAGCTCACAGAACACCAAACAGACAGGACCAAAGAAGAAACTCTTCAAGGCACAACATAGTTAAAACTCTTAATGAAAACAAAGAAAGAGAGAGAGAGTGAGAGTGCTAAAAGCAGCAAGAGAGAAACAAATCATTACATACAAAGGCAATAGTATCAGAATTACCTCATATTTTTCAATGGAATCCCTGAAAGCCAGAAGGATGTGGAATGGAGCATTTCAAACTGTAAAAAACTATGGCTTCCAACCCAAACTGTTGTACCTAATAGAAGTATCCCTCATAATAGATGGTGAGAGGAAAACTTTCTGTGATAAAAGTCAATTCTATGATTATATGAACATAAAACTAAACCTACAGAGAATACTTCAGTGAATACTCCACACAGAAGAGTCAAATAACCAATCTCAAGAGCCAACAACCAGAAGATCACAATGGCCAAAACTAGAGCAGGCTCAAAAAAGTACAAAGCCCAAGAAAACACAAAATCCCATAAAAGCACTCCATCAGAGCAAGGATTAAATCAAACCTCACAGTTAGAACATCAGATATTAATGGTCATAACTCACCCCCCAAAAGACACAAGTTAAAGGGTAGATCAGAAAAAATGGACCCTTCTATCTGATGCCTTCAAGAAGCCCACCTCAAGACCAAAGAAAGATACTTCGTCAGGGTGAAAGGATGGAAATTGATATTCCAAGCAAATGGAAATAAGAAACAAGCAGGTGTTGCTCTATTAATATCTGATAAACAGACTTCAAACCAAAAGTAATAAAAAAAAAAACAAAGTAGGCCGCTTCTTAGTCATCAAGGGAACAATCCAACATGAGCACATCACAATCATAAATCTATATGCACCACACACAGGTGCACCACAGTTTATAAAACAAAACCTACTTGACATCAAGGAAATAAACATCAATGCTTATCATAGATGGTGGCTTCAGTAGTCCACTACCATCAATAGACAGATCACCCAAGCAGAAAATCAACAGAGAAATAATAAAACTAAACAATAACATACACCAACTAGACCTGTATGGACACCTATGGAACATTCCGCCCAATTCTACAGAATACACATTCTTCTTTGGAACCTTCTCCAAAATAGATCATATATTAGTACATAAAACATGTCTGCATAAATTCAGGAAAATTGACATAACTTCCTTCATCGTATCAGATCATGATGCTTTATAGCTAGAAATTAGTAACAAGCAACACGACAGGAATTCCACCAGCTCCTGGAGACTGAACAACACATTTTTAAACAACATATTGGTTGTGGAAGAAATCAAAAAATAAACTGTAAAATTTCTAGAATTGAACAATAATGAAAACACAACTTAGCAAAATTTATGGGACATAATGAAGGCAGTCCCAAGGTGAAAATTCATAGCACTACATGCCTTCATAACAAAGACTGGGAGATCTCAAATAATAACCTGGGCTGGAGAGATGGCTTAGGGGTTAAGGCGCCTGCCTCCTAAGCCTAAGAACGCTGGTTCCAATCTCCAGCGGTTCCAATCTCCAGGTCCCACGTTTAACCAGATGCCAAGTGATGCAAGGGTGCAATGCCGCACTTGCTCACAAGGGGGCGCACACATCTGGATTTCATTCACAGCAGCTGAGAGGCTGCTGGCGGCCCATCTCTGCCTCCCTCTCCCTCTCCCTCTCTCTCTCTCTTTCTCTGTGTCTCTCTCTAAAAATAATAAAGAAAGAAAGAAAGAAAAAGAAAATCCAAAAAAAAAAATAATAATAACCTAACAATCCACCTAAAAGCACTGGAAAAAGAAGAGGAATCCAACCCAAACAGCTCCAGGTGGAAAGAAATAATCAAGGTCAGGGCAGAAATTAGTGAACTGTAACTAAGAAAACCATTAAGAACATTGATGAAATGAAGAGCTGCTTCTTTGAAAAAATAAACAAGATTGTTAAACCCTTGGCCAACTTGATCAAACAAAAAAGGAGACGTCTCAAATTAATAATATCAGAAATGAAAGAGGAAGGTCACAACAGAAAACAATAAAATTGGAAGAAACATCAGGACTTCTAAAACCTATATTCCATAAAATCAGATAATCTGGAAGAAATGGATGAATTCCTAGGCACATAACACCTACCAAAACTAAACTCACATCAGATTAATCACCTAACTAAACCTACAACATCCATCGAGATTGAAAAGTTAATAAAAAAACCTTGCCACAAAGCAAAGCTCAGGACTGGATAGCTTCTCAGCCAAATTCTCTCAACCCTTCATTGAAGAACTGAAGCAAATTTTTCTCAAACGGTTTCACCTAATTGGAGAACAGGGAATGCTTTCCAACTCCTTCTTTGAAGCTGGCATTACCATAATACCAAAACCAGACAGAGATACGGCAAGAAAAGAAAACTATAGGCCTATATCCCTGATGATCTTAGATGCAAAGATCCTCGCAAAGCGAGTTCAACATCACATCAAAAGCATTATCACCTTGATCAAGCAGGATCCATCCCAGGGACGTGGGGATGGTTCAACATAAGGAAATATAATACGTCACATAATACACCACATAAAAATAAACTTAATCATAAGAGCCACATGATCATCTCAATAGATGCAGATAAGGCCTCTGATAAAATATAACATCACTTCATGGTCAAAACACCACAGAGAATAGGCATGGCAGGCTTATAGCTCAACACAATAAAAGCTATATATAAAGCACCTAAAGCTTAAATAATACTTAATGGGAAAAGACTCAAGGAGTTCCATTGAGATCAGGAATAATGCAGGGGTGCCCACTCTCACTACTGATCTTCAACATAGTACTAGAAGTCCTAATGCAAGCAATAAGACAGGAGAGAGAAATGAAAGGGAGACAAATTAGAAAGGAAGAGGTCAAATTAGCCCTATCTGCAATGACATGATCCTATACACATGTGACCTGAAAGTCTCCATCTCAAAGCATTTAAAGGTGATTAAGTCCTTCAGCAAAGTGGCAGGATACAAAATCAGCACACAAAAACCAGTAGCCTTTCTATATGCAAAGGACAAATATACAGAGAAAGAAATCAGTGAGGCTGTCCCATTTTCAATAGTAAAAAACAAACAAACAAACAAACCCAGAACCGCCCCCCCCCCGCCAAATACCTTGGAATAACACTAACCAAGGATTTGAAAGACCTATATAATAAAAACATAAAAACACTCAAGAAAGAAATTGAGGATGACATGAGAAGATGGAAAACCTCCCATGCTCCTGGATAGGTACAATTAATATTGTGAAAATGGAAATTCTACCAAAAGCAATATTTAATTTTTATTTATATTTATTTTATTTATATTAATTTAAAAATATTTAATATTTTTTAAACTTAAAAAAAATCTCTACTTTTTTTTTTTTACATTTTATTTATTTATTTATTTGAGAGAGAGAAAGAGGCAGAGAGAGAGAAAGAGAATGGGCATGCTGGGGCCTCCAGCCACTGCAAATGAACTCCAGATGCATGCATCCCTTGTGCATCTGGCTTACGCGGGTCCTGGAGAATCGAGCTGGGATCCTTTGGCTTTGCAGACAAATGCCTTAACCACTAAGCCATCTCTCCAGCCCCTAAAATATTTAATATAATACAAACAAAAATTCTAACATTATTCTTTACAGAGATAGAAAAAATGATCTCGCCAGGGGTGATGGCACATGCCTTTAACCCAAGAACTAGGGAGGCAGACGTAGGAGGATTGCTGTGAGTTCTAGGCCACCCTGAGACTAAATAGTGAATTCCAGGTCAGGCTGGGCTAGGGCAAGACCCTACCTAAAAAAAAAAAAATCTCAAACTTCATATGGAATTGAATTGTAGCAGGTCTTGGATATCTGAACATATCCTCAGTGAAAGAAACATTTCTGGAGGTATCACCACACCTGATCTAAAGCTATATTACAAAGCCATAGTAACAATAACAGTATGGTACTGGCATAAAAACAGACATATAGCCTGATGCAATAGAAGTGAAGACCGGGCCCTTAGGTCAAGTAGCTACAGCTACTTGATCTTTGACAAAGGTGCCAGTTATGTAGACTGGAGAAAAGACAGCATCTCAACAAATGGTGCTGGACAAATTGGATCAGTACATGTAGAAAAATTAAACCAGACCCACTCATCTCACCGTACATAAAAATCAATTCCAAGTGGGTTAAAGACCTCAATATAAGACCTGAAATAGGAGGAACTCTCCATGATATAGGAATGGGGAAGGACTTCCTGAGCAATACTCAGGTAGCCCAGAAAATTAACCAAGCTCTCAAACGATTGGGATCTCAAGAAGTTAAAAAGCTTTTGCACAGGCAAATATAACATAAGCAGATCCACATAAGCAGATTACACACAAAATGGGAGACAATTTTTGCCAGCTATATCATGACACAGGCAATCTGAATCTAGAATCTATAATGAACCCAAAAAACTAAATAATTAAAAAAAAAAACCCCAAACAACCCACTCAAAAAATGGGATAGAGAACTGAACAGGGAATTCTCAGAGGAAGAAATACAAATGGCTAATACACACTTAAAAAATGTTCAACATCCCTAACCATTAGGGAAATGCAAATTAAAATAACTATGAGATTCCATCTTACTCCAGTAAGGATGGCAATCATTAAAAGAAAAATCGAAGAAGGCTGGAGAGATGGCTTCGTGGTAAAGTGGCTTGCCCGTGAAGCCTGAAGACCCATGTTCACCAGACGCACAAGGTGATGCAAATGCACAAGGTCACGCATGCGCACAAGGTGGCATATATATCTGGAGTTTGACTGCAGTGGCTGGAATCCCTGGTGTGCTAATTCTTTCTCTCTCTTTTATTTTATCTTTCTCTCTCTCATAAAAAATTAGAAAAAATAACAATAATTCAAACAACAGCAAATGTTGGTGAGGATATGGGGAAAGAGGAGCCCTCATCCACTGTTGGTGGGATTGCAATCTTGCACAATCACTACGGAAATGGATTTTGGAAATTCCTGGAAAAGATGAATATAGAACTACCAACAGACCCAGTTATTCCCTTACTGGGTATTTACACTGAATGCTCCATGCTTCACTACAGAGCTATTTGTTCAACCATGTTTATAGCTGCTCAATTCATAATAGCTAAGAACTGGAACCAACCCAGCTGCCCATCAGTGGACGAATGGATAACAAAGTTGGGGTACATTTACACAATGGAATTCTACTCAGTATTAAGTACATAGAAACCTTTTGCCTTGAAGGTAGACTAAAATATTTAACACTCAACAGGAATATATTGGGAGCGTCTGAAAAGAAGGAGAGGGTGGGATGAAGTCTCACATTAAAAACGTCTGGCCTGTAACTCCAAGTACCCGAAATTGGTACTGCCCACATTAAGCTGTTGATCAGAGAGGCCTATGAGGTCCCCAAAACAAGTTAGGCTTCTGTCAAAATATTCGATTACTTTCCTGAGGTAAAAGGTAAGACCCTATTACTGACAACACCATATGCTGCTGGCATAGAACATGGAGAGACCTGGCTAGAATCCAGAAGATTCCCAGTCCCCACACAGCCCATCTAGTACTGGAAAGCACTCCATGAGCTACTGGGAAAAAGTGGCCAACCATGGTGTGAGCAAGCAGGGGCCTAAGCTACTCAGAAGCAACCAGCCTGACAAGAAGTGCACACCAGTGTAAGACTGGCACATAGCCTTGGTGGGTAATCAATGGCTTTCTGATTGGCTAAGAGATCCACTCAGTGGAAAGGAACCCATATCTGGAATTGGGAACCAGATCAGAATCCTATGGAGACAAAGATTATGTTCTCCAGTGTCAAGCTCTCACTAGTCTTTGGCTAAAAGAGGGGTTACATCCATCAAAATCTCCCTAAATTAATAATGCTTATTTTATTTAACCTATGCTGACTTCACTCTCCATTGGAGAATCTGTTTTTCTTTTTTAGAAGGTAGCAAGATCCAAGGAGATGAACCACCCCTAGCATTTCAGCCAAGGTCCAGGCGACACCACAGACGAAATAGGGAGATGAGCAAGAGGGCTGCTTCCATGGTGAACCTGACAATCAGCACCAGGGTGAAAGAGACAGACCCTGAGGACACTCAACACCTACCAGAGCAGAGATCCAGCCACTCCTAAGAGCTCATCGCTAATGTAGACTTAAAACACACCCACCAAGGCTGAGGGAATTTTACAGAAGAGAGGGCAGCAAGATTATAAGAACCACAAGTTGGATGGTCACGGCCAGAGACATTGCCTCCCCACAATAACTGACTGCTGCTCCCACAATGCATCACCCACAACCCCACAGGGAATACCTGCTGCTCCACTGAGGAGGGCCGCCTGTGGAATGGGGGCAGGGAGGAAGGAAAAGATGTTACCAACACATGATGTTTCCATACAAAGTATGGTTTTTTTTTTTTTTTTTTGGTTTTTCGAGGTAGGGTCTCACTCTAGTCCAGGTTGACCTTGAATTCACTATGTAGTCTCAGGGTGTCCTCAAACTTCTGCAATCCTCCTACCTCTGCTTTCCAAGTGCTGGGATTAAAGGCATGCACCACCACGCCTGGCTCAAACTATGTTCTTAATAATCAAATAAAATAATAAAAAGTTATTCAGGTGTAGCCATTTTCTAGCAAGATTATTTATGTTTTGCTGTAAATTTTATTAGTCCAAATATAGTATATGGGAGAATTTCCATCCATGTTTGATGATGCTATTCAGTTCACCAATCAATGCCATTATGGCCATTTTTTTTTTTCCATGGATGCTCATGGCCTATATCACTGGCTAGTCCTATGAGACTCACTCTGGTGAGGACAGTGTTCTTGAAAGTCAACCAAACAAGTCCTCAGGTGGGAAGAGAGCCTTCTGAGCCATGGAGTGAGGTCAGCATTGAGAGGTAAAGCGAGCAGATGGGGCTTCTCCCGGGATTGGCTTCTGTCATGGGCTTGTCATGAAGCTCAGTTTTAATGGTCCGGATGACTGGCCTTGGTGACAGATAACAGCTTTGAAACTGAATTTTAGCCACGAGTGGCTCTATGTTTGAACTTCAGTAAGCTGAGCTGACTGACAGAACTTTTAACTTTACATGAGACTTGTGCTGGGTAATAATGATGCATCCAAGACTGAGGAGGTAGGGGACTGGGGTGAAGGGCAAGTTCTTTTGAGTACTTTTATTTCTTCTACTGAAAATTCAACCATTTTTAGTGATGATTAAATGAACTTGTTAAGATACAATATTTAAGAGGTAATACAAAAAAACCTCAGGTGCTGGGAGATGAATAGCCCTGGAGCTGGAAAGAATTCAAAAGGCCCTTGTGGACTCCAACAGGAATTTTAAAAACTTATTATTATTATGGGTCTAGGGCTGAGTCTAAAAGAAGCCAGAACACTTGGTAGCAGTGTCTGGGAGGGGCTGGGCTTGAACTCTGGGAGCATCTGAATCTTTCCAGTTCTGCGGCAGTGCTGTCGACAGCAGAGTGAATGATATAAGCGGCCGTGTTTGTAAGCAGTCAGAAATCAGTTTTAAGATTTCTCTTATGAGCCTTTTCTCCCTCTCACTTTTACATCAGAACTAAAGTGCAGCTGTTTTTTTTTTTTTTGCCTTCAGGGATAAAATAAGGAATTAGAACTTTTACTTTTTGAGGTTACTGGCGCTCTGCTAGCCAACTCTTTGGGGCATTATAATTTGGGTCAGCACTAAAGGTAGGGTCCATTGAATCCAGTCAGACCAAGAAGAGTCAGACCCAAGAAGACCATATAATTATATGTGCCATATAATGAAATTTTGGTCCACAGTGGCCCACGAATATGACTGTGGTTTTGTAAGATTATAATGGTACTGGAACATTCTTAGTGTTTAATGACATTGTCTCACAAAAGAATAACTCAAGTGTTTCTAGTGATGCTGGGGTAGACCTAGTGCATTGGTAGTCATGTGAAGATAAAACCCTGCAGTAATGTAAATGCAGAGTATTTGATGGTGATAGTAAATGGAGGTTACTGGGTTTTGTATGCAATGGGCTATCCTTTTTATTGCCATGTTCAGATATACTCCTATTTGTAAAATAAAAGTTTACTGCAAAGCAGTCTGCCACGCTGTGCCAGCACCCATCTCACACATCTCCATTTGCTACATAGCCTCATTGCACTCAGAGGCTGAAGGGAGAGGTTGACCTGCGCCATCTAGGTTTTTTTTTTTTTTTTTTTTTTTTTTCCCCAGAGGTAGGGTTTCACTCTAGTTCAGGCTGACCTGGAATTCACTATGTAGTCTCAGGCTGGCCTTGAACTCACAGTGATCCTCCTACCTCTGCCTCCCAAGTGCTGGGATTAAAGGTGTGCACCACCACCCCTGGCTCATTCTAGGATTAAAAAATATATTTAATTATTTGCAACCAGAGAGATGCAGACACACAGAGAAATAGAGATAGATAGGTAGGTAGATTGATAGATTGATAGTGTATGGGCACACCAGGGCCTCTAGCTACTGCAAACAAGCTTCAGATGTATGTGTCATTTTGTGCATCTGGTTTTATGTGAATACTGGGGAATCAAACCCAGGTAGTTAGGCTTTGCAGGCAAGTGCCTTAACTGCTGAGACATCTCTCTAGCCCTACTGTCTACGTTTTGTAAGTATATGCCAAGAGGTTTGTGCAAGATGAGACCACTGAATGATACATGTCTCAGGAAATGTTCCTGGTGTTCAGGAATGGATGACTGTATTATACCTACTGCTGGAAAGTTTCCAATAGGGAAGAAATGCAGCCAGTTTAAGGGGTTAGAGCAGGAAGGATTTAAATTCTAACCACACACAGCAATCAAGGAATCCATAGGAAGTTGGGGAAAAACGGCATTTCTCAAGTTAAACTCAGTGTCTATATTGAGTTGAGTGAGCAACACTATAGTTTGCTTAATCTCTCTGTGAAACATTTTATTGCAGGTATTATTGTTTTTGTTAATACGGTCTTGTTATGATTATGATTATTCTGAAAAATAAACCATAACCAGCTTTCAGAAGAGACCAGATTTTCAAGATCTGAACAGAAAAGACGGAAACATCCTTTGTTCAGGTTCTTTTTATTTTACCTTTTTTCCCCATTTTTATTATTTTTATTTTGAGAGAGAGAGAGAAAAAAAAGAGAGAGAGAAAGTGAATGAGAGATAATGGGTTTGCCAGGGCCTCTAACCACTTGCAAACAAACTCCAGATGCATGTGCCACCATGTACATCTGGCTTACATGGGTTCTGGGAAATCGAATCTGGGTCCCTAGGCTTCACAGGCAAGTGCCTTAAGTGCTGAGTCATCTCTCAAGCCCTATTTTAGCGCCCCCCTTTTAAGGTAGAGTCTCACTCTAGTCTACGCTAACCTGAAATTCACTATGTTGTCTCAGGGTTACCTTGAACTCTTGGCGATCCTCCTACCTCTGCCTCCCAAGTGCTGGGATTAAAGGTGTGTGCCACAACACCCAGCTTATTTTAGCTTTTTGAGGGAGCGTCTCACTATGTAAACCAGGCTTACCTAGAACTTGGAATCCTCCTCTACCCACCTATTAAGTGATGAGATTACAGGCGAACATTGGCTATTTTTCTCTTTGAGATGGTCTTGTGATCGATCGTCCTACCTCTGCCTCCCAGTAGAAACTGCTTTGCATGTGAGGCACATCCACACAGACATGCCAATAGTGTGCGCGGAAGATCATGAATGAGAAAATGTGGATGTGTGCATCTTCAACATGGTTGAGCAAGATGCAGGCTCCACTGCTTCTGTCATCCTGGCATTTATGTTTACATGACTCTCCCCAAATACGTAAATATTGAAAGTATCTGCAGCAAAACCTGTGGTCATGAATCAAGATAATCTCAAAGAGGAAAAGTGAGTGACCTTAGTCACTGAATAAATATTTCTTTTGTGTCACTGTGTGGGGTTGAGGGAAGCACAGTGTTTGTCCAGTGTAAGAACAGGGCATATCTCCATTATAAGACCCACAATGATTTCTGAAGCCGACGCGTGCACTCAAGCAATTCAGACTTGATACTGTGTTCGGCAAACATCTTTCAAGTAAGTCCTTTTGAGAATCACATATTGGATGGAAACAAGTGCCGTGTAGGAAGACATCAATGGGTCACAGCTCGTTGAAGTTTTTGCAGGTGTTGCTAGGTGAAGAACAATCAGGTTTACAAGGTCCTAGCCATTTTTAAACTACAGCAGTGAAAGGAGACATCATAGAGTATAATGGCTGTAAGAAATGCCCAGTCCTTCTGATTTGGGGAGCCGCTGCTTTGGGAAGCAGTAATTTAGGATTCTAGAAAGCCCCTAGACAATGTGTGCCTTGCTGTAGAACGATGCCTACTCCTGAGCCCTGCTTTCCTCTCTGGAGGGCACCTATGGGAAGCTCTGGTTCTCTCACACCAAGAATGACCTTAAAGTCTCCAAACTTGGAGCCAACAATCCTGTGACAAAATAAAAAGGACAGGATGGGCTGCGTTCCTGTGTTTTCCATTCTCACTTGTTTACTTTCTTTAAATCCGAGGCTCCAGTGTCTGTTCAGATTCTACTACGTACACGAAATCGGGTTTCCTGTTGTGGACTCTGCTTCTGGCATCTTCTTTCTAGCTTCACTGAGCCATGTGGCTGCTGTCTTTGACTCACGCTGTTTGTTCCCGTTGCTTTTGTCCTTGTTTGTGACACCATCATTGTTCAGGGCCCAGTGCTGTTATGTCCTTCTTTCTCTTGGTCAGCTTGGCCCTCAGGTGTCCAGCTGTACCACCATCCTGCCCAAGCCTCGAAGAAGCTTCTTTGCTTTGGCTCTGCTTGGAAATTTGTGAGTTGTTTCTGTGGACTTAGAGAATCCTGTGGCGTCAGGCTAATCAGTGTCACCAGCCATAGGCAGATGTCCTCCTAACCTCTCGTTCCAAAACACAAAGGAGAGTCAACCACTTAAGCACGCTCTGTGCAGCGTTCTCCGGCAGACATCATGCTCCCGCTCATAAATGAGGAGAGGTCATCTGAGTTCTGATGTTGGTCTCTATTTTGGATGTTAAAGGGTTTCCCAGGTATGAAGGTAGAGGTAAGTCAACCAAATGACACAGGGGCTTGCAGAAAATGGGTTAGTGTTGTGATCAAGGCCCAAGTTTAAGGGTTCATTATATTTTCCTCCTGTTTGTGCTATGACTTTTACAAATGCATCACCTTTCTAGCACCCCCATTTTTTATCTAGAGGATGGAAGTGAAATGGGGGTTGTAATCCTCAGGCTGTGATGGGTAAGATGGTAATGCTGGAGATTGACAGTGCCAATCACCAGTGTCTGCAGGAGGGGCAAAACAGATGTGCTGAAAGGTTTAGTTAAGTTGTTATTCAGAACAGAAGATTGACAGAAGTGTAACAGTCATTAAGTCTTCAGATGCTTAGTATACTACTGTGTGTAATGGTGAGACCTTCAGTATTTCTACCAGGTCAGCCCTGCCCCACTCATCCTTCAACCCACCCATGCCAGATCAGTCAATTCTGCAGACCATAGGTTCGTACATGTTAAGGTTAACATGGAGGCAGTTATTTAGTTTTTTTAAAACAAGTATCTTGGCCCATTCCTGTTGCTGTAAGAAAACCTTGAACAACACAGGTATCTTGTGGTAGCTCTGAAGGGCGGGAAGTCTAAGACCAAGGTTTTGGAATGTTCCTTGTGTGATGAATGCTTGTGCCATCAATGGCACCTTCTCTTGGGACCATCTCACATGGTGGAAAACCTGTAAGTGCAAAAATGGGAAAAGGTCAAAAGGAAGTAAGGTGTTCCCCTCAATCTCTGTTTTTTTTTGGGAGAGAGACAGAGAGAGAGATAGAGAGAGAGAGGGAGAAGAAGACAGATAGAGAATGGGCATGCCAGCAGCCTCTCAGCCACTGTGAATGAACTCCAGATGTGTGCGCCCCCTTGTGGGCAAGTGCGGCATTGCGCCCTTGCATCACTTTACATCTGGCTAAACATGGGACCTGGAGATTGGAACTGACATTCTTAGGCTTAGCAGGCAGGCACCTTAACTGCTAAGCCATCTCTCCAGCCCTCAATCTCTTTTTATAAGAACACTCATTCAACCCTCAGTACTTAATCATCCCCAAAGTCCCTACGTCCCAATACTATTACATTGATAATTAGGTTTTAACACATGAATTTTGAGAGCTCTATTCAGAGCATAAAAACATCACAAAAGCTGGGTGTGGTGGTACATGCCTTTAATCCCAGCATTTGAAAGGCAGAGGTAGGAGGACTGCTGTGAGTTCAAGACCAGTGTGAGACTACAGAGTGAATTCCAGATCAGCCTAGACTAGAGCAAGACCCTACCTCAAAAAATGAAAATAAAAAAAAATCACTAAAGATTTATCAGTTTTAAGAAATTGCTTTTTTGATAATGTTACTATTATTATAGAGAACTTGGAAAATATAATATTATAAAGAATTTAAAAAATCTCTACTAAAGTCAGGTATGGTGCCACACACCTTTAATCCCAGCACTTAGGAGCCAGAGGTAGGAGGATCACAGTGAGTTTGCATCCAGCCTGGAACTGCAGAATGAATTGTAGGTCAGCCTGGACTATAGTGAGACCTATCTTGAAAAAACAAAACAAAAGAAAAACATTTCTACTGATCATTACCAAGAGATAATCATAGTTAGCACTTATTATTATTCTTTCCAGACATTTCTCTTCACCTTGAAATCATGTTTATCATGTATATTTTACAAAAATGTATAATGCTAATATATCAGACACAAACATAATTTTAAAAAATTAGGAAAATAAATTTATATTCTTTTTTAAACATGCCATGACTGCCTATTTTTGCCCACAATAGCAGACACAAGTATGCCTTTCCATAGTATGAAAAGAGGCTTTGAAATACAAACACACAGGAGAAAGCGTGAAAAACACCAAGTGCTGAGTAACACACAAGAGCATTCTTCCAATTCCACATAAGGATCATCATTTGTTTTCACAGATGGCAAAGTTTAGGACACCCAAATACAGGAAAGTATGGTAAAACACCCCCATAATGCTTTGGAGCAAAAATATTTGATTAAATTAGTCACTAACTGAATTTTATTATACATCTTTTACAGCCACTTAAAATGGAACCAAGATGAACTTAATCTGGCGATGTCTCTGCACTGTTCCACCACAATGGTTCTGACCCTTCATTGACCCCATCAGGGCAGTCTGAATGGGGATAGTTGGAACTCTATAGGAGACAGTTGCCTTGGTAGGCAGGCAGGGAAAAAGGGCCCTTGGTAGGTGGCTATATTCTAACCCAAGATGGTGAAGAGGGTGACCACACTTCCTCCTTCTTCTTCCTGGTCTGAGGGAATTTTTCCAGCAGCAGCCTCCTTTGTTGGACCTGCAGAATACTGGATGCATCATGGACCAACCAGCCCCTTCGTCTTCATTTAAGCTGAACAACCATGGTTTCTGGATGGGCTGGTTTCCTTCATTCAGTGAACGTCCAGCTCCCGCTGGGACTGCAGACTTTGCAGCTCTGGAATTCCCTCCTCCCAGAGAAGTGTGCTTTCTCTTCTTCTTACTTTGAAATAACCTTATTATTCTTTGTCAATTAGTTAACATTTTATAAAACAAAAAAGTATTTATAATTTAAATAGTAGATATGGTTGCATATGAATTTCATATAAGATTATTTAAAAACCCAACAGGAAAGATTTATCTGTAAAAGCAGAGGATTTCAGGGGGCACTTTGAATCATGCTGTTTCTCTCTCTCTCTCTCTCTCTCTCTCTCTTTTAAGTTGGAAGCATAGGTTTTACTGCAAGTGCCTTAACCTTATTCTTTTAAACCCTTTCCTACTCTTTAATGCTATGGTCATGGGGAAAACAAACCTAACACCCCTAGATGGTATCAAGGTCCCAGGAAAATTTTTTTACATTTTACTCATCGTTTTGGAACCTACACTGTGAAGATCGTCCATTGGAACCATCCCTATTCCTTTCTTCAGAGAGGAAACCATGGGCTGCTCCTACCCAAAGTCTTCAGTTAATGCTTCCTAATCACGTCCCATGGAGCACACTTTTAGTATTTTAACTACTGTAGACAATTAAAAAAATCTGAGGCAGATGACCATTGTATTTTGCATGGTTTTTAAAAAATTTTTATTTATTATTTTTATTTAAGTAATTAATTTATTAGAGACAGAGAGAAGGAAAGAGAGAGAGGGAGAGTGAGAACGGGCACACCAGGGCCTCTAGCCACTGCAAATGAACTCCAGATGTTGTGCATCTGGCTTATGTGGGACCTGGAGAATCGAACTGGGGTCCTTAGGCTTCACAGGCATGTGCCTTAACCACTAAGCAATCTCCCCAGCCCTTTTGCATGGTTTTGCAGTGAGGTCTCTGTATCTGTTTTTTTTTTTTTACCTTTTAGCAGATGAAAACAGTTATTTTTATTTTTATTTTATGTATATATATTTTGGTTTTTCTTTTTTTTTATCAATATATATTTTTTATTTATATTATTCTGATTTTACATTCATAGTATTGGTTCCATTGTCCTCCTCCCCTTCCTCCCACTTTCAAAGGGGCCCTCATCAATGGGGAATGTTTATCATGCATTGTGAGTTTGCTCAAGAGTTCTGGTGGATAGGCCCCAGTCTCTGTGCATAATGCCCCAACTTGTGACTCTAACAATCTTTTCCGCCCTCTTCCATGAGTTTCCCTGAGCCACATTGGGGTCATTTTAGTTCTGCTTCCTTGATGAGGTTTTGGGAGCCTCTGTGTCTCTGGATATCTGGCTAATGACTGGAGTTGGATGTTCTCTGTATTTATCTCCTTCAGCCTTTTTCTGGTGTTGTGATCGCCTTGAGCGCTGTATTCTTGCCCTTCCCCTGCGTTGTTCTATGGTTTCAGCTGGTGAGGTGTGGTTAGCTGATCCTCCCTTCAGGTTCATTGTCCACCTGAAAAGAGATAAGCAAATTCTCCAACGGAGAGAGAAGTTAGTACTAGATAGAAGGGATAACCATATATGTTTTGGAGGGAACTTTATATGCATTGGCTCTCTTCTAGCCTACTTTTGGTGGCCACTAGATCTTGAGACTGAGCTCATTTTTTGTACATGGCTTTGACTTATTTCCCAGTTCCAGCAATGAGTTCCACTCCACTGAGTGGATCTATTAGCCAAATCAAGAACAGTTGGTTACCCCCCATGGCTGTTTGCCACTACTGCACTTGTATGAGCATTACGTCAGATGGTTTCCTGCTGGGTATCTTAGACTGCAAGTTGTTTGGACCAATGTCAGACATTTTCCCCAGTTGCTCATGTAGCACCCTCTGGTACTAGACTCGCTAACTGTCTGGGACTGACCTTCTTCCAGATTCTGGCCAGGTCTCTGTGTTTGGTCTTACACACGTATGCTGTCTTCGACAGTAGGGTCTTACCATTAACCTTTGGTGGGTCACCAAGTACTCTGACAGAAGTCTGTCTTTTTTGGGAAACCTTGTAGGTGTTTCAGATCAACAGCTCATTGTGGAAGTTAACCCCTTGCTGGCACTGGGAGTTATAAGTCTGCACCTAGGAGGGTGAGGGAGGAAAAAGATATATAATGTAAAAGAGAAAGTGAGTATAGAGAGGAGAGAGAGAGAGAGAGAGAGAGAGAGAGAGAGAGAGAGGGGAGGGAGAGAGAAGAGAAAGAGAAGCAGGACAAGATTAAAGTTGGCCTTCATCATGTTCTCTCCAGGTTCCTGTGGTTCGAGTATTCCCTCCGTAGGCCTGCTGAAGGATCACTGTTTTAGCCTGTTGTCCAGAGTAAAGGGTTTTGTATTATTTTTCCCTTTTGGGTCCCAATTTGTATCCCCCCCTTGTCCTCCCTCCCACCCTCTGATTCCCTCCCACCATTACCCTCCCTCCATCCCACCCTCCTTCGTGTCTCGTCCTCAGAGTGTTTATTAGGTTTGGCCACATGTCACGTGGAATCCGGTTAGGGGCGACAGATAAATGAGACCATGCGACGATTATCTTTTTGTGCTTGGGTGAGCTCACTGAGGATGATCTGTTCCATGTTTGACCATTTTTTTTCAAATTTCCTTATTTCATCTTTCCTTACTGCTACGTAGAATTCCATAGTATAGATATACCACATCAGAAACATTTGCTCAACCATGTTTATAGCTGCTCAATTCATAATAGCAAAGAGCTGGAATCAACCCAGGTGTCCATCACTAGATGAATGGATAACAAAGATGTGTATCTGTTTTTTTCCCCGACTCTCTCATACACAGTAGAGGTAGACTTGATGGCTTTCACATATCAAGTACCGAACATAAGAGCCATAATGAAAAAATCTAACTCTAGTTACAAGATCTTCCCTCAGTGAGTTTGAAGAAGTCATCTATATTCTTGGAGCATAAATTTTCTGTAATCACCATGACTCCTGTTCCACTGTTTGTTGTGGGAATAAGTTATGATAATGAAGATTAAGAGCTTAGCATATTGCTTGGTAAACATTATATATATCACATAGACATTTTATAACTGTTATTAAAATCTAAATCTTCAACTGGAGGTATGCAAGTCTCAGTATTATATCCAAGCATGCAGATAACAAATGCATTTGAGAAATTGCCTTAAATGTTTACCTTAATATTGGACCTTAAATTGGCACGTAACACAAGAAATAAATTCCATATATTCGTAAAACTACTCAATGGTCTATGCTGTAGACTTCAGAGAACTTGTTAAAGGAAACTATTCATTTTCTATTATTCCAGAATGAATGGCAAACTCTGGTCTTAAATATCACTCTTACTAGCTTATACTCCTGTAGGTCAGTGATGTAGGCCTAGCATGGCTGGAATCTCCGCTTAACAACTTAAAAAAAAAACTTTTATTGACAACTTCCATACATATAGACAATATCACATGATCATGATCCCCCCTACCACCCATCCTTTTCCTGGTTCTGAATTTTCCTTCTGCCGAATTCCTTCTTCTTTCCAACTAGTGTCTCTTCAGTTTTGATGTTATTATTTTCCCCTCCTAGTTTGTAGGTCTTCTGTAGATAGTGTCAGCCATTGGGAGATCATGAATATCAAGGCCACTTTGTATGTGCAAGACAGTATTGCAAAGTACTCCTCCCTTTTTTATGAGACAGAAAGAGAGAGAGAAAGAGAGACAGAGAGAGGATTGGTGTGCCAGGGCCTCCACCCACTGCAATCAAACTCCACACATGTGTGCCACCTTGTATGCATGTGCAACCTTGAGCAAGTGTCACCTTGTGTATCTGGCTTACATGGGCTCTGGGGAGTCAAACATGGGTCCTTAGCCTTCACAGGCAAGGACCTTAACTGCCAAGCCATCTGTCCAGCCCACTTTCTTTTGTCTCTTACAATCTTAACATCACCTCCTCTGCAATGGTCTCTCAGAGGATGTGATAGTGATGTCTCACTTAGTGCTGAACACACCATTGTCATTTCTTATCAGCACATTGGTGGATGTTGAGTCTCTCCCCAGTGGTCACTGAAAAGAGAAGCTTCTCTAACCAATGCTGAGTGTAGCATTAAAATGTGAACAAAATTCCAGTATTTACAGGGAAGTTTGGTAGGTATAATATATTCATTTAGCTGGATTCTACTTAGCCTCTTACTAGACTGAATTTTGATTCTTGTCTGGTACTAGAGTCTTCTTCTTCTTCCTCATTTCCTCAGCTGTAAGAGTGAACTCAGCATTTTGCTAGCTCTTGGCTGTACTGGGAGTTGTTCTCAGTCCTTAGAAGCCTCCCGTTGTTTGCCAATAGCTCCCATCAACATCCCACAACATAAATGTTTGCTTTACTATGGACCAGACTGTACATGCTTTTTGACTTTCTCTACTCTATATACGCAGCCAGAGAAAACTCTGCCTTTTAATGCACATGTGATTAAATCATAGGTAGTTTGAAAATCATCCAGTTTTAAAGTTACTGATTTGGGACTTTTATTACAACTGAAATTGTCTCATGGTGGTACTTATATTTGTGTTTGATTAAATTGCCAGGTGAAGTTATGGAAATGTTTGGTCATCTTATAACAATGCCAACTATGGAGGCATAGTCTAAGCCACATTTCTTCATGTGTTCTACTATTTTTCTCTAAATAAATTTGTAGGCAGCATTCTTTCTTGGGTATTGAGGGCTCTTTCAGATACAAGTAGCAATATATTCAAACTAGGCCAAGACTGTGGAGAGATATTTTGACATTTGTACCATGGAAATCTAGGGTAGCTGCACTGGTCAGTTGTGATGCTATCCAGTGGTTCCCACTGTGTTCTTGGGGTGCTGTGCTTAGTTTGTCCTGCATGAGGCTGGGGAAGGTGGTAGATGCCATTGCAGCTCACCCTCCCAAGTGTGAGAAAATGCTGATGTTTGGATTTGATTCACATAGCAAATTTTAGAGAAACTCTAGATTGGTTTGCTTTGGAACAGTTGTCCATTCCTGACAGAGTACCTCTGGTCTGGATTAAAACACTTTATTGGTGATTCTGTGTTACTGTATACCTCTGAACCATGACCGTTCAAGTGGTGCTTGGTGATAGCATTCTTGACTCCACATGGAGGAGAGAAAGAGTTGCCCAAAGGCAAAGTGGCATGCAGAAACATGAAAGAAAGTTCTCAGAGAGAGAACAAGGAGTATCACAGTGTTCTCAGAGAGAGAAGATGGAGTATCACAGAGTTCTCAGAGAGAGAACACGGAGCTTCACAGAGTTCTCAGAGAGAACATGGAGTATCACAGAGTTCTCAGAGAGAACATGGAGTATTACAGAGTTCTCAGAGAGAACATGGAGTATCACAGAGTTCTCAGAGAGAGAACGTGGAGTGTCACAGAGTTCTCACAGAGAACGTGGAGTATCACAGAGTTCTCAGAGAGAGAGAACATGGAGTATCACAGAGTTCTCAGAGAGAGAGAACATGGAGTATCACAGAGTTCTCAGAGAGAGAACATGGAGTGTCACAGAGTTCTCAGAGAGAGAAGATGGAGTATCACAGAGTTCTCAGAGAGAGAACACGGAGCTTCACAGAGTTCTCAGAGAGAACATGGAGTGTCACAGAGTTCTCAGAGAGAACATGGAGTATCACAGAGTTCTCAGAGAGAACATGGAGTATTACAGAGTTCTCAGAGAGAACATGGAGTATCACAGAGTTCTCAGAGAGAGAACGTGGAGTGTCACAGAGTTCTCACAGAGAACGTGGAGTATCACAGAGTTCTCAGAGAGAGAGAACATGGAGTATCACCGAGTTCTCAGAGAGAGAGAACATGGAGTATCACAGAGTTCTCAGAGAGAGAGAGAACATGGAGCATCACAGAGTTCTCAGAGAGCACATGGAGTATCACAGAGTTCTCAGAGAGAGAGAACATGGAGTATCACAGAGTTCTCAGAGAGATAACATGGAGTATCACAGAGTTCTCAGAGAAAGAGAGAACATGGGGTATCACAGAGTTCTCAGAGAGAACATGGAGTATTACATAGTTCTCAGAGAGAGAGAACATGGAGTATCACAGAGTTCTCAGAGAGAGAGAACATGGAGCATCACAGAGTTCTCAGAGAGCACATGGAGTATCACAGAGTTCTCAGAGAGAGAGAACATGGAGTGTCACAGAGTTCTCAGAGAGAGAACATGGAGTATCACAGAGTTCTCAGAGAGAGAGAGAGAGAACATGGGGTATCACAGAGTTCACAGAGAGAGAGAACATGGAGTATCACAGAGTTCTCAGAGAGAACATGCGGTATCACAGAGTTCTCAGACAGAGAACATGGAGTATCACAGAGTTCTCAGAGAGAGATAGATAGATAGAGAGAGAGAGAGAGAGAGAGAACATGGGGTATTACAGAGTTCTCAGAGAGAGAACATGGAATATCTTAGAGTTCTCAGAGAGAGAGAACATGGAGTATCACAGAGTTCTCAGAGAGAGAACATGGAGTATCACAGAGTTCTCAGAGAGAGAACGTGGAGCATCACAGAGTTCTCAGAGAGAGAACATGGAGCATCTCAGAGTTCTCAGAGAGAGAACGTGGAGCATCACAGAGTTCTCAGAGAGAGAGAACGTGGAGTATCACAGAGTTCTCAGAGAGAGAACATGGAGTATCACAGAGTTCTCAGAGAGAGAACGTGGAGCATCACAGAATTCTCAGAGAGAGAACATGGAGCATCTCAGAGTTCTCAGAGAGAGAACGTGGAGCATCACAGAGTTCTCAGAGAGAGAACGTGGAGCATCACAGAGTTCTCAGAGAGAGAACGTGGAGCATCACAGAGTTCTCAGAGAGAGAGAACATGGAGTATCACAGAGTTCTCAGAGAGAGAACGTGGAGCATCACAGAGTTCTCAGAGAGAACGTGGAGCATCACAGAGTTCTCAGAGAGAGAACGTGGAGCATCACAGAGTTCTCAGAGAGAGAACGTGGAGCATCACAGAGTTCTCAGAGAGAGAACGTGGAGCATCACAGAGTTCTCAGAGAGAGAACATGGAGCATCACAGAGTTCTCAGAGAGAACGTGGAGCATCACAGAGTTCTCAGAGAGAGAACGTGGAGCATCACAGAGTTCTCAGAGAGGGAACGTGGAGCATCACAGAGTTCTCAGAGAGAGAGAACGTGGAGTATCACAGAGTTCTCAGAGAGAGAACGTGGAGTATCACAGAGTTCTCAGAGAGAGAGAACGTGGAGTATCACAGAGTTCTCAGAGAGAGAGAACGTGGAGTATCACAGAGTTCTCAGAGAGAGAACATGGAGTATCACAGAGTTCTCAGAGAGAGAGAACATGGAGCATCACAGAGTTCTCAGAGAGAGAGAGAGAACATGGGGTATTACAGAGTTCACAGAGAGAGAGAACATGGAGTATCACAGAGTTCTCAGAGAGAGAACACGGAGTGCCACAGAGTTCTCAGAGAGAACAAGGAGTATCACAGTGTTCTCAGAGAGAACATGGAGCATCACAGAGTTATCAGAGAGAGAGAACATGGAGTATCACAGAGTTCTCAAAGAGAACATGGAGTATCACAGAGTTCTCAGAGAGAGAGAACATGGAGTGTCACAGAGTTCTCAGAGAGAGACCATGGAGTGTCACAGAGTTCTCAGAGAGAGAGAACATGGAGTGTCACAGAGTTCTCAGAGGGAGAGAGAACATGGAGTGTCACAGAGTTCTCAGAGAGAGAACATGGAGTATCACAGAGTTATCAGAGAGAGAGAACATGGAGTATCACAGAGTTATAAGAGAGAACATGGAGTGTCACAGAGTTCTCAGAGAGAGAGAACATGGAGTATCACAGAGTTCTCAGAGAGAGAGAACATGGAGTGTCACAGAGTTCTCAGAGAGAGAGAGAACATGGAGTGTCACAGAGTTCTCAGAGAACATGGAGTATCACAGAGTTCTCAGGGAGATAACATGGAGTATCACAGAGTTTTCAGAGAGAGAACATGGAGCATCACAGAGTTCTCAGAGAGAACATGGAGTATCACAGAGTTCTCAGAGAGAGAACATGGAGTGTCACAGAGTTCTCAGAGAGAGAGAACATGGAGTATCACAGAGTTCCCAGAGAGAGAGAGAACATGGAGCATCACAGAGTTATCAGAGAGAACATGGAGTATCACATAGGTCTCAGAGAGAACATGGAGTATCACAGAGTTCTCAGAGAGAGAACACGGAGTGCCACAGAGTTCTCAGAGAGAACAAGGAGTATCACAGTGTTCTCAGAGAGAACATGGAGCATCACAGAGTTATCAGAGAGAGAGAGAACATGGAGTATCACAGAGTTCTCAAAGAGAACATGGAGTATCACAGAGTTCTCAGAGAGAGAGAACATGGAGTATCACAGAGTTCTCAGAGAGAGAACATGGAGTGTCACAGAGTTCTCAGAGAGAACATGGAGTATCACAGATTTCTCAGAGAGAGAACATGGAGTCTCACAGAGTTCTCAGAGAGAGAACGTGGAGCATCATAGAGTTCTCAGAGAGAGAACATGGAGTGTCACAGAGTTCTCAGAGAGTACATGGAGTGTCACAGAGGTCTCAGTGAGAGAACATGGAGTATCACAGAGTTCTCAGAGAGAACATGGAGTATCACAGAGTTCTCAGAGAGAGAACGTGGAGCATCACAGAGTTCTCAGAGAGAGTACATGGAGTGTCACAGAGTTCTCAGAGAACGTGGAGTATCACAGAGTTCTCAGAGAGAGAACATGGAGCATCACAGAGTTCTCAGAGAGAGAACATGGAGTATCACAGAGTTCTCAGAGAGAGAGAACGTGGAGTATCACAGAGTTCTCAGAGAGAGAATGTGGAGCATCACAGAGTTCTCAGAGAACGTGGAGCATCACAGAGTTCTCAGAGAGAGAACATGGAGTGTCACAGAGTTCTCAGAGAGAACATGGAGTATCACAGATTTCTCAGAGAGAGAACGTGGAGCATCACAGAGTTCTCAGAGAACGTGGAGTGTCACAGAGTTCTCAGAGAGTACATGGAGTGTCACAGAGGTCTCAGCGAGAGAACATGGAGTATCACAGAGTTCTCAGAGAGAACATGGAGTATCACAGAGTTCTCAGAGAGAGAACGTGGAGCATCACAGAGTTCTCAGAGAGAGTACATGGAGTGTCACAGAGTTCTCAGAGAACGTGGAGTATCACAGAGTTCTCAGAGAGAGAACATGGAGCATCACAGAGTTCTCAGAGAGAGAACATGGAGTATCACAGAGTTCTCAGAGAGAGAGAACGTGGAGTATCACAGAGTTCTCAGAGAGAGAATGTGGAGCATCACAGAGTTCTCAGAGAACGTGGAGCATCACAGAGTTCTCAGAGAGAGAACGTGGAGCATCACAGAGTTCTCAGAGAGAGAACGTGGAGCATCACAGAGTTCTCAGAGAGAGAACGTGGAGCATCACAGAGTTCTCAGAGAGAACGTGGAGCATCACAGAGTTCTCAGAGAGAGAACGTGGAGCATCACAGAGTTCTCAGAGAGAGAACGTGGAGCATCACAGAGTTCTCAGAGAGAGAACATGGAGCATCACAGAGTTCTCAGAGAGAGAACGTGGAGCATCACAGAGTTCTCAGAGAGAACGTGGAGCGTCACAGAGTTCTCAGAGAGAGAACGTGGAGCATCACAGATTTCTCAGAGAGAGAACGTGGAGCATCACAGAGTTCTCAGAGAACGTGGAGTATCACAGAGTTCTCAGAGAGAACATGTAGTATCACAGAGTTCTCAGAGAGAGAACATGGAGTATCACAGAGTTCTCAGAGAGAACATGGAGTATCACAGAGTTCTCCGAGAGAGAACGTAGAGTGTAACAGAGTTCCTTTTGAAAAATAAATTTTTTATTCATAGAGTCAATGGGCTTATGGTGGTGTGATGAGTGTGAGAGAGCACAAGTACCACTGGTAACTGTAGACTTGACATAGGTATGATTATAAACTAATTGTTGTTAATAAACAGTGCCCAATTTACAATAGCGAATGTATGTGCCCCTGGCATTTGTGCTTACTGGCTATTTTCTACATCATTTTTCGATAAATGCCCATGTAAATCCTTTTCCCAGTTCTCAGTTCTTTCTGTTGTTGAATTATTAATGTTCTTTCTCCTTTTGGCGGCAAATTACTTATCCAAAAATGTAATTTGCAAATATTTTCTCTTGTTGTCTGGCTGCTTTTCAGGTTGTTGTGATATCCTTTGAAGCAAAAACATTTTTAATTTTAATGAAATCCATTGTAGCTATTTTTGTCTTGCGACATTTGTGCTTCCAGTGTGATCTCCAAGGAGGCTCTGTGTGACTGCCGATCATGAAGACTCACTCGCGGTTTCTCCTAACACCATCACAGTTTTAGTTCTTACATTCAGTGCTATGACCCACCTAGAGTTAATCTTCTGGACAAAGTATGAGAAAGCACTGAACTTCATTCTTTTGTGCGTGGATATCTAATCATTCCAGTATCATTCTTGAACTACATTGAGCTTATGAGAGATTTAAAATACTAGTATATTTAAAGCACTTAAGACAGTGCGAGAGGATGCATAGCTGCCCTAAGTACAAGTTAATCCTTCTTCTCTATGAAGACACTGTCTCAGGCTTTGTGCCTATGTGCCTGCTGTGTTGCCTGGCAGACAATGCACCATGAGTTGATCACGTTGAATGGGTGGATAATAAGTGCCCTTGCACTGCCGAGACACCCCTCAGCTCACTTTTGCTTCAATACTGGTCATTCTGTTGTGTTTGGCTGGGTTTGGACCCAAAGACATGTCAAGCTTCAGAACACTCTAAACCTGTGTTCTTCAGAGCATCTCCAGAGAGCATCGCATACAACCCCTGGGTGCAGATCTGCTTGGGGATCTAGAATCTCTTAGGCATAATTTTCATTCCAGTGTTTGCCATCTCCACCTGTGTGTTTCTTCTTCCCTTTGTCCCAGGTTTGAGCTCAGGGTGGAGCATCTCCCTAATTAGTTTCAGCCAAATCTCTTTTTCTGGCTCCTCAGACTTTCAACCCTTCAAAACTGAAGGCACAAGGCTTGCTCCCAGCCCCTTTACAGTCTCCATCAACATTCTTTTCTCCAGATGATCTCATCTAGTTTAATAATTTTAAATACCATGTAAGTGTTGACTCTCCAAACCTGTTACTCCAGCCTTCGCTCTTCACTGAGCTCCAGACTTACATTTTAATTGTCTACTTCATGTCTCAGGTTAGATATCTAACAGGCATCTCATATGCAACACAACCCAAACAGATTTCCTCTCACAGACATTTGTCGTCCAGTCTGCCTCATCTCAGCAAATGACTATAATACCTCTCCAATTCCTGGTGTTTAAAATTTTGAATTCATCCTTGCTTCTTCTCTTTCTCATACCCTGTATCAGTTAAATTATATTGGACCTGCCTTCAGGACATGCTGGCAGCTCATCGTTACTTTCTTTCTCCAGGATTTCCATGAGAGAACAAGCTCTCATTTGCGTGTACACAGTCGAGGATTCTCTAGCTGCTGTCTTCTTTTACCCTGCCCATTCCAGTTCTTTTCCTAGTGAGTGGAAGTGTAGGAGGGTTCAGCAGGAAACTTCCAGAGTTCAGAAAGTTTCCTATAAAGAAGGTTAACATTAATCACAGCCCAGGGGATCCACTTAAAAAGATAAGTTAGATTATGCACTCATTAATTAAAGCCCTCTAACACCTTTCAGTTACACTAGAATTATGTTTAAATTTCTTCCCAAGACCAATACAACTTTCTTGACATTCCTTTTTTATTTTATTTAAAAAATATTTTTATTTTATTAATTTGAGAGAGAGAGAGATTCAAAGATAAAGAGGCAGACTGAAAGAGTGTGAATATGGGTGCACCAGGGCCTCCTGCTATTGCAAACTCCAGACACATGCGTCCCCTTGTGCATATGGCTTTACATGGGCATTTGGGAATTGAACCTGAGTCATCAGGCTTTTTGCAAGCAAGTACCATTAAGTGATAATCTATCTCTCCAGCGCCCTTGATGTTCCATTAATTAATTAATTTAATTAATTTGACAGAGTGTGTGGGAGAGAAAGAGGCAGATGGAGGGAGAGAATGGACACGTGAGGTCTCTAGCCACTGCAAACAAATTCCAGGTTTTTAAGTGACAGGATGGCAACACTGATATTTCCACCAGGTGCAAATATTTAATGGTACCAGATTTCCTCCAGCTCACTGTCCACACTTCAAAAGGAAACACAACCTGTTCAAAGCTTTTCAAGAAATCCTTTGATAAAGTGAAAGGGTTGGAGCAGTTAAGGAGGGAAGATTTTGTGAAGATAAATATTTGAAGAAAGGTGTTCTGAGTCCCATTTTATATTTTACAGAGAAAGACAAGGAATTCCTCCTCTTCCTCAACACTAATGGTGGCCATGTGCTTTCATGGTGATGTCAGGAAAGTGTAATATATATATATATATCTGTACTTGGAGTCATGGTGGATTGGGGGTTTTGCTTCTGCCAGGGAGAATTTAGGAGCTAAGAGACCACTTGGCTAAGTTTTAATGTATAGTCAAGAGAGTATGGCTGCATTAAAACTGTCAGATAGTGACAGAGGAGTGCTCAGCACTAAAATATCTCTAACACACCTTCCACACTCAGGGCCCATTGCGGAAGAGGTGGTGGAAAGAATGTAAGAGTCAAAGGAAGGGTAGGACTCCCTACAATGTGCTCCTCCAGACACAAAATGGTCTGGATATCCATGACCTCACACATGCCTGACACTACCTACAGAAGACCATCATAATAGGAGGAAATGATGATGACATTAAAATAAAAGAGAGACTGATTGAGAGGGGGTAGGGATATAATAGAGAGTGGAATTTCAAATGGGAAAGTCGGGGGAGGGAGGGAATTACCATGGGATATTGAATACAATTATGGAAGTTGTCAATAGAAAAAAATTTTAACCACTCCCCCAACAAAACCCCTGTCAGATAGGGTTAGGTCAGCTGTGGCCCACCAGGAATGCTATAGTCTGAATGGCTTCCTAAGTTCATGCGTTAAAACTTAATTACCAACAGGACAGTATTAGCAGTTGGAGCCTTCAGAAGAAGATGAGGTCACCAGGGCTACACACCCATGGATTGCGTTAGGCCCTTGTGAAAAGGCTGGAGAGAATTTTTTTTTTTTTGTCTTTCATCATACATGGATGCAACATGTATTATCTTTAAACACAGGGTAGCTCTGACCAAACATTGGATCTTTTAGCAGCTTGATTTTGGACTCTCTAGCTTCCAGGATCATTTTCTTACTTTTAAATTGACACATTTTAAACATGTGCACAATGTATTTTGATCATAATCCCTGTTGTTCCCAGCCCCATATCCCCTCCACTGAACTCCTTCTTTCTGATTATTCCCTCTTCTGTTCTGATGTTAGGGTGTTTTTATTTATTTTTTGTCCCTTTGCATCATTCATTTCAAAATGTTTATTGGTCCAATATTGTGCAGGTCTGTCATAGGTAGTGATGGATGCTGGGGTTGGGAGGGGGTCATGTATGCAGGTCACTTCATATCCACATGATGGTGTTCCAGAGTACTCTTCCCCATTCCAGTCTCAGGGATTTTTGTTATGCCACATAACTGCAGAGAGAGATAGATTATGAATATATATATATGAGAGTGTTGAGACTTTACTAAAAGGAATGTTCAGTATAGTGTGGAAATTTGATGATAAATGCTTAGGGGCAGAGAAAGGGATCATAAAGTATTGATCAAAATAAAGATGTTTTCTCCAGCTAGGCGTGGTGGCACATGCCTTTAATCCCAGCACCTGGGAGGCAAAGGTAGGAGGATCGCCACGAGTTCAAGGCCACCCTGAGATTATATAGTGAATTCCAGGTCAGCCTAGGCTAGAGTGAGACCCTACCTTGAAAAACTGAAAAATGAAAAAAAAATGATGTTTTCTCCCCACTGTGGGGAACTGTAGGAAGGTATGATAAAAACCTCCAGCGCTCTGAAAGTTTCCCATGAAGAAAGTTCACGTTAATCATTTTCTAGGCCCCAAAAGCATAAAGTCAGGTTCTTTGGAACTAGTCCAGAAAAGGCCCTGTGTGCCCTTCCTCCATTCTGCTGCATTCGTTCCTCTCCGAGGAGTTGAGGCTGCTGTTACCTGGTTGTCCAGTGTTTGTTTATTGGACCGATTTAATGCTGTTGTGTGACTTGCAGCCATCCTCTGATAAGCCATTTGATTGAGTGAAAGAAACCATTTGTGTTCTGTTGGGTCTTATTCCGCAGCAGGGAAGAGCTTCTCTTTGAACGAGATTGCAGGAATGGTGAGAAAGAATACAAGCTGGCAAGATCACAAGTACAGACAGTGGTAAAAGGCACAGGCTGTGCTGTCTTGTACCTCGCAGCACACATGTTGCCTCTTGAGAAAGTTCCTTGTTTTCTACCTGCCTTCTCCTGTCAGTCTGGAGGAGCAACTTTTCACTCTCCAGCCATTTGCCAACAATCTTATTGTTCTATTTTCTTCAAAGAACTAATTGCTATTTGAAAATGTTTGGTTCATGTGCATGCTTATTATCACTTACCTTCTATTGGACTTCAATTTCCATAAAAGCAGGGATCTGCTCGGCTGGTTACTGCTATATTCTTGGAGACTAGACTAGTACTAGAAATATAAGGGCTTATATGTATTCTATGGAGGGCTAAGGAACACAGCTCACTGGAAGAGTCTTTACCTAACATGTGAGGTTCTCTAGGTTCAATTTCCATCATTGCAACAAATATTCAAATTAAACACCCATGCATGTATTGTTGAGTAGTAAACGAAGAAATGAAAATGATACAAGAAAAATATCCCATCAAATTCAATGAGATTTCTCTTCTTATTGTGAGTTATCTTTTTCATATGACTAGCATAGACCTTCTGCATTCAGGGTTGTGTTATAAAATATAGTAGCTATAAAATTTTGAAAAACTGGGTTTGTCATGAACACATACAGACTTTTAAAACTTATTTTAATTACCAAAACAATACAACAAGGCATCTGTTTACATAGTATTAACACTGAACTAGGCATAAATAATCTAGAGATGATTAAGGCACATGGAATATGTGCATAGGTTATGTCCAATTTTTTTTATTGTACAGAAGGGACTTAAACATCTTTAAGATCTTGGTACCTGCAGAAGACCACAGAACCAATCTCACATGAATATCAAGGTATAACTGTCTATGCTTGTGATTTGAATGTAAAAATGTCCCCCATAGGCTCATGAGTTTGAACTCTCAGTCCTCAACTAGTGGCACTCTTTGGGACTGTTGTGGAATGTTAGGAGGTGGAGCCTTGTTGGAGGAAGTAGGTCACTAGGGACAAGCTCAAGTTTTTGTATCCTGGTTCTACTTCCTGTCTGGATCTTTGCTTTCTGCTGGTGGATGAAGTGTCATCATCCAGTCTCTTGCTCCTTGCTGCCATGTCTTCCCCATCATGATGGAAAGTAAACGCTTGAGTTGTAAGCTAAAATAAAACCTTCCTTCCTATAAATTGCTTCTTGTCAGATATTTGGTCATGGTAATGAGTAATGTAACTAATACAGCAGTATGGTGCCAAGAGTGAGGCTGTTGCTATGATACACTTGACCACATGGTTAATGTGCTGTTGGAGTTGGTTTGTGGTAGATAATTGGAAAATATGGGAATTTAGAGCTAGTGAGACCCTGCAATACTGTAAACAGAGCTTAAGGAACCATTCTGGGGCTGAAGAGATGGCTTAGTGGTTAAGGTACTTGCCTGTGAAGCCTAAGGACCCAGGCTTGATTCCTCAGTTCCCATGTAAGCCAAATACACATGGTGGAACATGTGTTTGGAGTTTGTCTGCAGTGGCCAGAGGCCATGGTATGCCCATTCTCCCAATCTCTCTCTCCCTCCCTCTCTCTCCTCTCTCTCTGTCTTTCTCTCTCAAATAAATAAATAAATAAATGAAAATATTAAAAAAGGAACCATAGCTTGGTGTGGTGGCCCATGCCTTTAATCCCAGTGCTTGGGAGGCAGAGGGCAGAGGTAGGTGGATTTCTGTGAGTTCAAGGTCACTGTGAGACTACATAGTGAATTCCAGGTCAGCCTGAGCTATAGTGAGAGCCTACCTTGAAAAACCAAAAAAAAAAAAAAAAAAAAAGTTTGGAAGACCAGAAGGTCAGGAGAAATGTGGGCTCTGGAGGTATAGCTCTTGTGGTTTCAGAAGGAAACAAGGACTCTGCTGGTAACTGGGCTAAAAGCAATTCATATTATATTTTGGCAAAAAAAAAAAAAATCTAGCTGCATGCATACTGTCCATATACTGTGATCTCAAGCCAGTTTGAATTTAAAAGTAATGGATTCTTCCGGTTAAGATGGCGACATAGGAACCTCGCCAAAAAAGGGTAGGGGATAAAAGCAAAATAAACCCCAGCAAAATACACTCTTCTACTAAAAAGTGAGGTACATAGTAAACTTTCAAGCACAGCAGAGAAGTAGGAGAGATCCAGAGCGTCTGGAGCCCACAGACGCGGGCAGAAGCGGCTCCACAGCCGCCGCGGCTGCTGCGGCGGCGGCGGCGTGGCTAGGCTCCGCCTGAGACAGCTGAGCCACAGGACTTTTAAAGGCAGGTGAGGGGATTCTTTCCACTCACACCGCCTCCTCACAAACTCAAGAAACGTGGAAGGAGGACGGTAGAGACCAACAGAGAGGCTTGTGAGGAAGAGGATCACGTGGAGGAGCAGACGGACTTCAGCCGCCACTCACAGCCTCCCCTCCCCCACCACGAGTGCAAGTACGGCAAGCAACAGAGACTTGGGAAAGAGCTCGCCAGCAGCATTGGGCGCAGCGAAAGCAGAGACCCACAGACGCAGCCTGACTTCCTGAATCCACAACACAGCAAAGGAACCAAGCAGCCGTGCGGCATAGCTGTGATCAAACCCGTTCCAAAAGGTAACTTGGTTTTCACCAGGTTAGTACCCACCAAATAAGCCTGGTATATAATCCTGACGGATGGTCAGATCTGACATTCCTAAATAAGCTATATTCTAGGCTGCTCATTTGTTGCTTCCTGATTTGTTTCCTCCTCTGTCATTCATTGGGGAAGGGTCTCTCTTGATCACAAGCTGACCTTGGAACTCTCTACAGATCAGAAATCTTAGCCTCCCAGTTGACAGGATTAAGGGCGTGGGCTAACACATATCCTTAGGAACTGTGACTTTGTCATAATACCTGCTTTTGCACAAATACTCTGTGCTGTATTTCATTTCTCTCTCTGTATTTCTCTCTCAAATAAATAAATGAAAATGAAAATATTAAAAAAGGAACCGTAGCTTGGTGTGGTGGCCCATGCCTTTAATCCCAGTGCTTGGGAGGCAGAGGGCAGAAGTAGGTGGATTTCTGTGAGTTCAAGGTCACTGTGAGACTACATAGTGAATTCCAGGTCAGAATTCCAGGGGTACATTGTTGAGTTAAATTTTTGGATCTTGACTGTATTCTGTTCCATTCACCCCACTTGATACTCTCATAGCAGGCAAGGGTCAGAGAAATGATTACTTTGAGAGCCTTAAGAACTTGTGGTTTAACACCTTAAACTCCTACACTGAAGATATATAATATCAGATTGATTGATACATCTAACATTACTGCAGATATTTAGAAAACCCAAGCATTAAATTAATTCAAGATGCAAAGATCTCTACATTACAATACAAGAAACACAAAACATCCAGACAATATAAACCCACCAAAAAGTATTAATATATCAGAAATGACCTTCAGTGAGGCTGACTTAGAGGACATCCCCGAGAAAGATTTCAAAAGACTGATTATAATTAAAAGTAATGGATTAATATGATTGGCAAAAGAAAATTCTGGACAGCAACGAGTCTGTGTTATGGCCACTGCTCACTGCTCTTATTCAGATCCACAGTGAAAGAGAGAAAAGAGATGAAAAAATAAAATTTAGAAGAGAAAGGTTTGTGAACCAGTTTAAAGTTCCATGCAAGGGTACTGTCTCTGACAAAACATACATCTGATAAAGTGATAAAGAGATTAATGCTATTCAAGAAATGCTCTACTCTTTTCACTGAGACAATAGAAAAAAGTGCCCTGAAGGCTACATCCCAACATTGAAGGCTCTAACTTGTGAAAATGCCAATTCCCTGAAGAGAAAGCCACAGAAAGGAATACCTGTGCAGAATCAATTGCCTAGGACAGTGTTTTCTCGGATTCATGAATCAAAGCACACAGGTGCCAGTACAGGTAGAAGAAATCAGCAGCATTGTCCTGGTACTGGATTTATAGGCATGAAACATGCAAGATTGAGGGGATCAGGGCATCTTTCTCTATGGTTTCAGAGAGCTACCAAGGCCAAGCAATGGATGGGCAGGTTGTATTCCCTGCAACAAAACCCTAAGTGGCCATTATGTGAAGTAGTAAAGATGAAGTCCAAGGTGCAATGCAGGCTCCAGGGTGTTGGAGATGCCAGGGCCATGGAGCATCTGCCAAGGAGAGCTGTAGGCTCAGAGAGAAGCTGGTCCACGAGAGAGGCTGTGTGTACTACAGGCAGAAGAGCTATAGGGGTGGGACCACTGAAGCCATCGTGAGTCCCAGTGAGAGGATGTGGAACTGCAAGATTGAGTGTTTGCCCTGTTGGGGTTTGGTTTTGCTTTGGCCCAACATTTCCTTGCTATGTTCCTATTCCCTCCCTTTTGGAATAGAAATATTTATTGTGTGCCATTAGATTAGAAGCACACAATTTTTTTTTTTTTTTTTTTAAGGTTGGGTCATAGTTAATCCTTTCTCTCTTCCTGTCTGTGGATATAATCTGACCAAATAGCATCCTGCTCTCAGTGGAACACCTCACTTGCATGATGGAAAGTATCCTCCTTAACTGTAAATTGTAGTAAAAGCTTCTTGCCAGGCATGTGGTCACAGCAGCAAATAAAATAACTAATCCAACACTTATGCATGATGTTAACAGTTTTCAAATTATTTGTGGAATTAATATTGTCAGTCAGCTTACAATAGAGCCATAACCCCAAAGAATATACAAATGCTTAAAAAACAGCTCTGGGGCTGGAGAGATGGCTTAGCGGTTAAGGCGCCTGCCTGCTAAGCCTAAGAACCTGGTTCCAATCTCCTTGTCCCATGTTTAGCCAGATGCAAAGTGACGCGAGGGCGAAATGCTGCACTTGCCCACAAGGGGGGCACACATCTGGCTTTCGTTCACAGCAGCTGAGAGAATGCTGGCGCGTCCATTCTCTATCTGTTTCCCTCTCCCTCTCTCTCTGTCTGTCTCTCTCTGTGTCTCTCTCCAAAAATAAAAAATAAAATAAAAAAAGCTCTGAACAAATTAGAAAGAACATTTGAAGTATTAAACGAAAAAAAAAATCCTCATATAGAACAACTTGAATATATTTTCACTCAAGAAATTAGTTTTGGAATAAGATGGCAGACCACACAGGTCACGACCCATGTATTCCCACACAACAATGCTTTGGCAAATGCCCACTAGTAAGAGGAGCTTGGTGAGCTCCAGGGTACAATGCAGAGGCTGCAGCTGCCCACCAGACCAACTAAGAACAAAATAAACCAAAAATATAGGATAGCTTCATAGTAAAGGGTAGGAAGCATTTAACCTGTGTCAACCCTCTTCACATTATGTCACAGCTCAATGCCATGAAGACCCTCAGCTACCTCTTTCCTCATGATTGGAAAAGGGATCAGAAAGTCTCAGATGGCTTCCATTGACTCCAGCTGATGGAGCTGCCCAGAGTCCTATGGTCCCTTTGCTCCAGGGTCAGAGCCATGACACCATCCTGAAACTGAAGCCACCACTGTCACTCACCAACCCCAGAGCCACGTCTGTGTTATTCATCCCAGCCAGAGCCCACGTATATGTTAAAATCAGTTATTTATTTATTTATTTATTTATTTATTTATTTATTTATTTATTTATTTATATTATAGGGAATTAGGTATCCCAGGCTAGCCTTGAACTCACTATGGTTTTTTTCCTTTGAAAGCCACTCTGTAGAGTCCAGAAAAGATGACACCTCCTTCAAATGTGCAGATACCACACGTAAGGTTAAACAGAACATCAAGGAAGCACAAAAGCAAAAGGAACACAATACATTTCCAGTAACCAGCCCCAAAGAATCAAAACACTATGACACTGGTATGCAAACAGAAATCCAGACCACTGGAATAGAACAGAGAGCTTAGAAATAAGTCTGCATTCACATGCTCAACTGAACATGTACAAGGGTGCCAAGAATACTCAATAGTAAAGGGTAGCTTCCTTAGTAAGCAATGCTAGGAAAATTGGATATCCACATTTAGAATGAAACTAGCCTTTATACTCCATCATATTAAAATGGGCTCAAAATAGGGTAAAGACTTAAGTGTAAGACTTTTAATCATAAAACTCAAAGAAGGGAGCCTATGGCCTGGGGAGACGGCTCAGTAGTTAAGTGTGCTTCCTGTCTGAGCATGAAGGCCTGAGGGGACCTGAAGCCACCAGAGTTCCAGTTTCCCGATCCCATGTAAACACCGGTGCATGGCTGCACTTGCCCGTAACCCCAGTTCTGCAGGGGAGCAGAGACCCAAGAATCCTCGAACCACCGGAGCTTGGCAAATTTCTGAGTTAGTAGAGAGACTTGGGCTCAAAACAAGGCTGGGAGGAAGAGTGAGGGAGTGGCTGTCGCCACCGCAGGTGCACACACCTGCCACACGGTAGTGTATAGGGTGCTGTAAGGGCACATAGACACGAAACACACACACACACACACACACACACACACACACACACACACCAGCAAAAAAACAAAAACAGAAACAAAAATTGGAAACATATAGGGCGAATCTTGACCTTGGCATGGGTGATAACTTTTGAAATAGGATATTCAGAGCACAGACAAGAAAAATGAAAATACAGAAGGGGGTTGCACCAAATTAGAAAGCTTCTGTTCCGCAAATAATCATCAGTGTGGAAAGGCAGTCCACAGACTGGGAGACACTGTAAGCCATATATTAGGAATTCATCTCCAAAATTTGTAAAGTACTTATACAACTGAACAGAAAAAACATCCCTAAACAACCCAATTTAAATGCAAGAAAAAGGATCTGAGCAGATAGTTTCCAAAGAAGGCAAACAGCCCTTACGTACACCGAACAGTGTTTGGCATCAGTAACCATCAGAGAAATGCCTGTCAGAGTCGTGGTAAGGCACGGCCTCATGCCTGTTTGAATGGTTCTTATCAAAACTGGATAAGGGTTGGAGAGTATGCAGAGAAAAGGAACTCCTGTATGCTATTGGTTGGACTGTATGTTGGTATAGCTGGTAGAAGAAACAAAAATGGAAGTTTTGCAAATAAATAAAATGCAATACAATAAAATAATAAGACTAGAACAACTTGATGACTCAGCAGTCTCACTCCTGGGATTAAACCCTTGTCCATTTTCTGTCCCTATAACAAAATACTTGAGGCTGGGTAACTTATGAAGAAAAGAGGTCTATTCTGACTCACGGTTCTCAAGTGTAATATCAGTATCATGGCACCAAAATTTTCTCAGCTTCTGGCAAGGGTTTTTTGGCAACAAAGTAGAAGGCAAATGTGTGTGAGTGTGTGTGAGTGTGTATGTGTGTGTGTGTAGAAGAGAAACACATATATGCAAAAGGAAAGAGGTGTGCATATCACTTTATATTCTCAAGGTAACAAAAAGAGGCCCAGAAGGGTGAGAAATTACCCACTAAAAGCATAGCTTCCTCCTAATGATCTAATCCCTTGATCAACACCTTTTAATATGGCTGCACTGGAACCAAACTTCAACATGGGTTTTGGTGTGGACAAACCATAACAGTATGTGTCTGAGGAGATGAAACTAGTGCATAGAGGTACCTGCACGCTCATGTTCCCCGTAGCATGATTCACAACAGCCAAGACACGGCAACAATTTGAGAAAAAATTTATGGGCAAATGGTCAAAGAATACATGGTCCATGCATGCAATTGAATATTATTCAGCTTACAAACTGAGATCCTGCTATTTGTAACAGCATGGATGAACATTATACCAAGGAGGGCATTATGCAAAATAAAACACTCAAAACACAGAAAGATAAATTCTAAATAATCTCACTTGTATGTGGAATTGAAAACAATCAAATTCATAAAAGTCTAGAGTAGAATGGTGGTTGTCTGTCAGGTTGGGATGAGGCAGGAAGGGAGACATGTTGGGCTGTGGGACACAAGGTTTCAGTTATATGAAACCAGTTAGTTCTGGAGGAAAATGCTCAGCCTTGTGACTGCAGCTAATGACACTGTTAAGTACTTGAAACGTGCTAAGATGGTAAGATTTTTGTTGCTTTGCCACGCACAAAAAGTAATTGAAAAATAGTAATGGGTAGAGGTGATAGTCATGTTACAGTTTTTGGCTTTTCAACATGGTCTGCTAGAGGTTGTTTTGTCATGGAGACATGACTTGTGTGTATCCTCTGAGCTGCAGGGTTTTTTTTTGTTTGTTTGTTTTTTGTTTTTCATTTTTTCAGTTTTTCAAGGTAGGGTCTCACTCTAGCCCAGGCTGACCTGGAATTCACTATGTAATCTCAGGGTGGCCTCAAACTCATCGCGATCCTCCTACCTTTGCCTCCCAAATGCTGGGATTAAAGGCGTGCGCCACCACACCCGGCTGAGCTGTGGTATTTTAACATGGTAGACAAATCTCAGGTGGCTCCCGTGACCCCAGGCCTGACTTTTGGGACTTTGTGGCACCCCTCCCCACAAGCGATGGAAACTGTGACTTGTGTTCATTGGATGCAAGTCCAGGGTGCTGTCCATTGCATGACAGAGCCTGATGTTTATATCCTAGAGCAGATGGCCAAGTAGACTGGATGACATTTTCAGTGTTGTGTTGATTTTAGTTGTCAGACGCCCCCTGCTGGTCGGATGAAGCAAGCCAGTGACCATGTTTAAATGGCCTGCTTGGAAAGATTAAAGGACAGCCTTTAAGTCCAGAAGTCCACTAGGGAACAGGTGCTCTTCGCCTTACTACCCCAAGGAAACACATTCACTCACAGGAAACGTGGAGTCGTTTAAACTGGGGTCAATCACTTACACCATAGGTTGACGTAGAGATGGGGTTGTCAAGGTAGACCAAGGTATTCAACGTTGAAAAATGAGTATTCATGGGCCAGGGTGGTTGTGTAGCAGGGAGATTCAGCTAAGACTGACTTCTTTGGTATCACTCTTTTTCCTGGTTGTCTCTCTGTACCTAATACATGCATCTGAAAGGGGGGTTTCCACATAGCCCAGAGATGGAATCAGGAGAATGGAGCCCATTTAAGAAGACTGAAAAACCCAGTCCTCTGCATTGATGCTATGCAATGAGGGTAAGCAGGCAGGCAAAACCAGAGAAGGCAAATCAGGGGCAGCTGGTTCCCAAGTGGTACCTGAGCTCAGGGGAACTTTGCATCACCTCTGAGCCAAGGGCACACTTTCCGTCCACTCCCCAACCATCCTTTTCTCTAAGAGAAGTTCTGGGCTCTCACATCTCCGGGGAAGAGTGGGGTAGGGAGGAGACCCAGGCATCCTGTGGTGACTGGAGGAAGGAGCTACGTTTCTTGCAGCATTGATGGTCCCCTTCATGCTGGTCTTCCTCCTGCTCTGCTTCATGGGGCTCCCAGCCAACGGCTTCATCGTGTTGATGTTCAGCCCGGAATGGCTGCGGCGTGGTCGGCTGCCCCTCTCCGACAAGATCCTGCTCAGCCTGAGTACCTCTCGCTTTTGCCAGCAGTGTAGGGACTTGGTGAACTGCTTCTACTACTTCCTGCACCTGGTTAAATACTCCAGCCACCTCGCCTGGCTGCTCATTGGTCTCCACTGGGATTTCTTGAACTCAGCTACTTTCTGGTTTTGCACTTGGCTCAGTGTGCTGTTCTGCATCAAGATTGCTAACTTCTCCCACGCTGCTTTCCTCTGGCTGAAGTGGAGGCTCCTGGCTTTGATCCCTTGGCTCCAGCTGGGCTCTGTCTTGGTGTCCCTCAGTGTGACTGTGCTGTTCTTGTGGGGGAATCTCATGGCACTCCAGCCATTCTTAAGTAGGGACTTTTCTGGGAACACAACCTTTAAGGAGTGGAAATCGGCTATTTCATGCCTCTGAGACTTGGTCACGATGTCCATTCCTTGCTCTTTTTTTTTCCTGGTCTCAATTCTGCTATTGATCAGTTTCCTCCGGAGGCATAAGCTGAGGATGCGGCACAACGTGGTACATAGCCTGCAGGACCCCAGTGCCAGGCTCACGCCAGAGCTCTGATGGCACTCATCTCCTTCTCACGCTCTACGCGCTGTCCTTCGTGTCCATGGTCACTGACGCCACAGTGTCCATCACCTCGGACAGTGTGTGGTGCTGGCCCTGGCAGATCATTCTCTACCTGTGCATGTCTTTACATCCCTTCGTCCTCATCACCAGCACCCTCAAGTTTCGAGGCATGTTCAGGCAGCTTCTCCTGTTAGCTAGGGGCTTCTGGGGGACTGAAGTGACATGATCTCTTTCTCTCTCCATCGCTAGAGGAGACTCAATGAAGGCCACCCATCTAAAAACGTCTCTATAGGAAGTTGAGGGGGGACCATGTGATGGGGTTCTTTTCTGAGAAGGAGAAGAGAAAGGAAAATAGAAGAACTCCCTGAGCATGCCTCCTTGTCTTGGAATACTATTAACCTGGAGACACTGAATCCTAGACAGTCAGTATTGCCCCAAAGGCAAACCTCAAAATTTTACATTATTTTCATATTTGTTACCCCTTGTTGTTGGTTGAACCTTCAACTGAACCAGCCCATCTCAGATAGCTACTAAGAGAGTTAAGAAAAAAAAAAAATGTTTGTGCCTACAACTGGACTTGGATATGGGTGATAAAGCAACGGTGTGCTTGAGGGCAGGATAGCAGTCAGCCCCAGAGTCCCAGAAGACAGGGGTTGTGGCTGCAGAGGCCCGGGCTGGGAGTCATAGCCACCCCTTACTCACCCGGTGGAGATTCTTTTACTCTTGCCAAGCTAGGAAAATTTGGTTCTAATTTTGTTAAGATTACAGGGAGGGTTTTTATGCGACTCCATCTCTTTGCTCATTAATATTTCCATCGTCCTGCCTTTGATTTCCTCCCCTCTGAAGTTTTGAGTGGCAGAGCTCGCACCACGTTTATTCCTTTAGAGAAAGGCACATTGTAGCTTTCTTGTTTTCCAAATCTTCTTTGGATTTTTTTTTCTTCCCTCAAGCAAATGTCACAAAGTCACATCTGCATTGAATAAATATGAAGTTTTATTCAAAAAAAAAAACAAAACAACAGAAACTCAAGAATTTCCCTCAGTTTACTTAGAAACACCATTTTCATGTTTAAAAAGGAATCAGCCTATTATATTTTATACCTAAGTATTGTTTTAAAAATAACTTGCTGCCATTATTATACAAATGTTTTGTGAAATAATTTTGAAAAAAAAATTAATTAGATACGGCTTTTGCTAGTTGGTACCAGCTCTCTGCTCTTGCTTCTGAGTGCTGCGGCCTCTTCAACCCTCTGTAGCCATTATGTAACATTCTGTGCATTCTGCTTGTGTGTGTGTGTGTAAAGTGTAATGTGTGATCTGAGTAAGTGTTAGTAATTAGGATGGAAATGAAAGAAGCAGGGGTTTCCAGTGACAGTGTCTACTCTGTGACCTTAGCAGTGCTTAGGGAGTGAAAGCCGATGAAATGGATGCAGCTTGTGAATTTATTGTTTTAATTCTGACATTGTGGGGAAAACAAGCTTTTGCTAAAAGGCATCAATGTACAAACCTCAGAGTCTAGCTTAAAACCAGATTCCTGGAGAGATTTAAACCTCGGAGAGTGAAGAGAGTTTCCCTACTAATTAGTGTGTGCTGCTAAGAGGACGCAAGCTCATGCAGTGGAAGATTTGGGAAAATGGTTCTATGTTTTTTTAATGAACATTTTAGACAGATGATGGCATCTAAATGGTTAAGACTGCAAACTGTCCTGAAACGTATATGCAGAAAATCCCCCTTTTACTTATTTTCTTTTGAGGCACTCATTGGTTTTTTGCTTGTTCCTCTAGAGATATCTTCTTCTATCTTAACACCTACATAATGAATCAATCAACTGACCTACATATTGGTAACTATACTAACAATCAAATAACCCACTAATTATGTCATCTGTGTGTCTATCTATGCAAATAGTTGTATGATATGAGCACTGATTCACTCTTGGGTCTTCCCACATCACAGTGTACCTTAGAGGTATACATGTTTGGGCATACATAGTATTTTTTTGTCATTTTCATACATGTATATATATTATTATTATTAAACTTATTTTTATTTATTTATTTGAGAGAAAGAGAGGGAGTGGGAGAGAGAGAGAGAGAGAGAGAGAGAAAGAAAGAGAGGCAGATAGAGGGAATGGGAGTGCCAGGGCCTCTAGCCACTGCAAATGAACTCCAGAAGCATGCATCACCATGTGCATTTGGCTTTTGTGGGTACTGGGGAATCAAAGCCGGGTTCTTAGGCTTCACAGGCTAGCACCTCAACCACTAAGCCATCTCTCTAGCCCTGTATAAATTATTTTGATCATAATCTTCTTCTCTTACCCTCTTTTCTTTACTCTCCCCCATTCCCTCCACTTAACCCATCTTCCTTGTTTTTTCCAACTAATGCCTCCTCTACTTTCTTTTTCTATCTTCCTCCCCTTCTGCTGTCTCTCTTTCTTTCTTTACTTCCCTGTCTCTCCCTCCCTCCCCCCTTCCTCCTCCCCCCTCCCTCCCTCCCTCTCTCCCTCCCCCCTTCCTCCTCCTCCCTCCCTCCCTCCCTCCCTCCCTCCCTCCCTCCCTCCCTCCCTCCCTCCCTTCCTTCCTTCCTTCCTTCCTTCCTTCCTTCCTTCCTTCCCCCTCCCCTCTCTCTTCTCTATGACCCATGACAGAGCATTGGTGCATACAGTATACATTTAGTATCTCTTCATTGTTTGTGTTTTGGCATGGTTGTTTCGTAATTTCTTTAGTCATGCGACTCTGGTGATCCAGGTTACTTTCTCTTTTAAGACTCCAACAATACAGTAATGACCCGTTTTCTGCATGTGTAATCTTGCACGTGTTCAGATGAAGTAGACTGACTTCCATGGATTCTGGGGGTTACTAACTCAAATGGCATATACATTTATAATTTTGACAGCTTTTACCCTCTGTTAGTTCACGTTATTTACTTTTCCACCAGCAACCTGCTTGTTTTCACACTTTTTATTTTTGGATGCGTTGTTAGGTTAAACAAGTATTCTATGCGTTCGTACTTTGCATGAGTCATTATGAATAGGTTTGTCATTGTTTTATGTGCTTCGAGACATGTATGTTTATTTTATGTGAACAGTTCTTATCTCTGTTTGGGTTTTGTTCTTGGTATTTGCTTCTTGATGTGTAGGAGTGCTTCGTATCGCAGACAAATCAACTCTTTCTCTGTGACGGTGGCAGCAAACATTCCCCAAATCCTGGAGTTAAAAAAATGTCTTGATTTTAATATTAGCTGTAAAAACACTTTAAAAGTAGTGGTGACTCATGGGAAATCCAAAAAATCAGCACAGAGTCCCATGGACCCTTTCCACAGCTTCCCCTGATGGTGCCATTTTACGTGGCTGTGCTGTGATATAAAGGCAGGAAAATGACACGGGGCTGTTAATGAATGCAGAGACACTGTCCAGTTCTCAGGGATGCTTTTCAGGCTCACATTCATGTGTTTGTCATTCTATGCAGCTTCCTCCTGCAGGTTTACACAAGATCGTTGAATTACAGAGCTGTCTCGTCACCATGGAAGAGTTCACGTACCTCGACATTTGTGGCTCAGCTTAACCCCATGTTTTTGTCTCATAGGAGCCCTTTCCATGTAGAAAATTTTGCTTACTTTATAAAAATAGTGACATCTGGGATTTTGTCTTATAATTAATTAAAAAGCATTCTTCACTTTGATATAAAAAGTTCTTCTGTGTTGTCCTTTGGTAATTCAAACTTCCATTTTTTTACATTTTAATATTTTACTTGGGCTGAAGAGATGGCTTAGTGGTTAATGCACTTGCCTGCAAAGCCTATGAGCCTGGATTTGATTCCCAAAAACCCATGTAAAGTCAGATACCCAAAGCAGTGCATGCATCTGGAGTTTGTTTGCAGTAGTTAGAGGCCCTGGCTTACTCATTCTCTCTCTGCCTCTCTACCTGAAATAAAAATAAATTAAAAAATTAAATATTTCACTCTTCTGGAACTGATCCTGAGATAAGTCATCATGAATTAACTTGAGGATTCATTTATTATCTTAGGACTATTCAGTAGTTTTGTTCTCCACTGATATACAATTTTCACTTTTAACACATGTCAAATTCATCTACACATTGGCCTTGTTCTAATGTTTGCTTAGTTTTGCTGAGTTGGTACATGTACTGTGCCCACAGTACTTCAATTATTTCAGGCTTATGATATGTTTTGTTACTGGTAAACTGATCTTCCTTGGCAAATCTTTTCCAGAAAGGTATTGTCTATTATTTTAGAATAATATTGCATGGGCCCAAACAAATATTTCTTTACTAATTGAGATCTTGTTAAATGTATAATTTAAAGATTTTATTTATTTATTTATTTATTTATTTATTTATTTATTTATTTATTAATTAGAGACAGAGAGAGGGAAAGAGAGAGAGGGAGAGTGAGTATGGGCACACTAGGGCCTCTAGCCACTACAAACGACCTCCAGATGTGTGAGCCCCCTTGTGCATCTGGCTTACGTGGGATCTGGAGAATCAAACCGGGGTCCTTAGGCTTCGCAGGCATGTGCCTTAACTGCTAAGCCATTTCCTCAGCCCTAAATGTATAATTTAACATCAGGAGACATACATTTCCATGATGTTACATCTGACTATTCAGAGCTCTTTGGTTACTTTTGGGAATGTGTTAACTTTTTAAAAAACAGATCTTTTGGGCTGGAGAGATGGCTTAGTGGTTAAGGCACTTGCTGGCAAAGCCAAAGGACCAAGGATCAATTCCCCAGGATCCATGTGAGCCAGATGCACAAGGTGGCACATGCATCTGGAGTTTGTTTACAGTAGCTGGAGCCCTCCTCTCTTCCTTTCTCTATCAAATAAATAAATAAAATATTTTAAAAATAAATCAGCTCTTCAATGTTACTTGCTGTGTGTATTCATAGAAAGATGTAATTATTTAGGACTTACTTTCCAGGTGTGTTCAGTGGGTACACTGCCTTGGAGCAGTTGTGGTATGTTAAGTGGGGAAGCAACTTCAGGGTAGTTGTAAGGGCTGACATACATGATGTCCTTTTGACATAGCTTTTAAATAATTGTCATCACTCATAATTGATGCTATTAGTTTTTATTATCTTCCTTATCTGCATCAGTGTGAAGAGATCAGAGTAAGCAAATTATAAGCAGCGATAGCCCTCTGCAAAGACTGGTTATTCCTTTTATTCTTTCTGATTTGTTTTCTTCACTTAGTTTATATTTTTCTACCTTTTCAAATATCAAACTTCCACCAGAGAGAGAGGAAGAAAGAAAAAGAGACAGAGAGGGGGAGAAAGAGAAACCACTATGGCAGCTAAGAAACTACTGTCACCACACTTAGGGTTCACCAGAGGGCTGCTTGTGGGTTAGGTTCTAGGAGTTAAATTCAGCTAAGTAGTGTTTTAGCATCAGGTAATGGAATACGAAAAGAGCAAGAGGGGTTTTTTTTTTTTTTCCTTTGAAGGAGAAAATAGAAAGTTATAATAAGAAAATTAAGAGTTGGAAAATACCATATGGCTATTTTCTCTAAATAATCCTTTGCAGTCTCGTGGTGTATAAAGTCTTGAAACCAGAAGAGATCAGAGGGAAATCAGGTGTCTTGACAGAGCCTGGACCAGGGTGAAATGTTCCAATGCCCTCTCCTGGTGGAGGTGCCTAGTTCTGTGTTCATTTGCTTGGAGTTGTGAAGGTCTCTCCACAGCCTCATCTCACCAGCCAGCAGCAAACATCACAGCTCTCTGGCAAACGTTTTATGAAATGAAAAAAAAAAATCCACACAATTTGACCTGCAGGATGGAATGTGCTTATCATGTTTATTTGAGAACTGATTCAATTTATGAAGACTTTTAAGTGTGCCCGTGAAGGCAGTTCCTGTGCCATGGTAACACCTGGAGGCATCATTGGTATAACACCAGCTTCAGGGAACTGGTGAGCTTGTGAGTGTCAAAAGTAACATGTCTGTGCATATATATCATGAGAAGAAGAATGATTGGCATGGTGGGATAGCACAAGGCATGCTAGTGTGCACAGCAGGAGGAAATGGCTTCATCTGGTAGACGTGGGGAGAGGTTGATTCTGTAAAAAGGGATGAAAGTGTTACCGAGTTGACATCTAGAAACGCAACTCCAGGGGTCAACACACCGAAGTCTGTCCACAGTTCCCAGCCCGGAACCCTTGTTCGCTATAGTAGGGCTGCTGGCTGGGGGTTATGTGAAGCAAATACTGCTGTATGGGGAGATTTTATTCTAGGTAGGAGAACTTGGGCTTCTTTTTTTTTTTTTTTTTTTTTTTTTTTTAGAGGCAGGGAAGTTTTGCTGTTGGGGAAGAACTGTTTGCAAGTTCTCAGGGTTGTTCAGAACGGCCGCAGAATGAGAGTTTCTCATACTCATTTGCTGCTTCCCTTGCCTTTAAGTGGTTCTATACATTTGTACTTAGGATCCACATATGAGAGAGAACACGTGACGTTTGGCTTTCTGAGCCTGGATTACCTCACTTAGTATAATCCTTTCCAGATCCATCCATTTCCCTGCAAATTTCATAATTTCATTTTTTCTTTACCGCTGAGTAGAACTCCATTGTGTAAATGTAGCACATCTTTATATCCATTCATCTGTGGAGGGACATCTAGGCTGGTTCCATTTCCTAGCTGTTGTGAACAGAGCAGCAATAAACATGGTTGTGCCAGTATCTCTAAGGTTGTGAGAAGAGAAAACAGCTCATAATTCTAGCTCCTATCACCTGTCTCACCTTTCTTTTTTTCTTCAGAAGGATGTGCTATTCTTCACACTATGACCATGGACCTTATGTTCTGGTTCCCAGTGCTGTCGTACATTGACTTATTCCCCATGAAAAAACCTGAAGTCTTTCCCAGGTTAGAAGCTCTGGTGAGATCGAGCCTACGTTTTGTGAGTCAATTATCAGAGAAGTGACTCCAAATTCCTTCCTCACCGGGGAGGGACCTGCCTAGCCAGAGCTTTGCTCTTTGAGCCATGGCATGAGATCACATGGGTTATTATCACAGGTGACGCTTAGAGAAAGCATGGAGGAAGCTCTGTTTATTTTTGAGTTTCAGAGATTACTCAGATGCTGTGGTGTCTTCTCACATTAAAACCAACCAACCAACAAAGAAAACAACACCGAGAAAGTCAAGTAGAAGGCACTTCAGCTATAGTTGTACCACGCTGCACCAGTTAGTTAATTCCCGACATGAAGATCTGTTTATTTTTCCTTCTAACATTTCCCCATTCCATACCTAACTTCTGCTTTATGTTTGCTGGTGCTTTGGTTGAAAACCCTACCTAAAACTCTACCTGGTCTATGGAACCTGCCCGATGAAAGGAAGCCGCATTATAAATCGTTGCTTCCCCGTCAGTATGAAATGGAGTTTGTTGGACTAGTGGAGAAAGTCCACTGTGCTTTTGATGTTTTCTCTGTCTGTCCCCCAGGCATGGTGAGAGGGTAAGAGGAGAACTTCCAGGTTCCATAGTGCACTTGCCTGTTCCGTATCAGAAGCTCTGCAGTGTTGCCATTGCCTATAAAGCAAATTCCTTGGCCTTGTTTTTCAGCGTCTCTACCACTCACATACCCTGTGATGCCCTGGCTCCTCTTCCTGTCTCCTCAAAATGAAGTCCTGGCTCTCACCAGACTGTTTTGCTGACTCTTTGGCCATACCTTCCTCTTCTCTTCCTCCTCTTCTGGGTCATGCCATTCCCCCACTCACGAGGAATGAGCCTTCCTCATTCTGCCTAGCCACCTATCAAAACTGCCATTTCTTAAAACCCACTTTATTTTTTTATCCCCTTGTAATGCCTTTGTAAGCCACATGGACTTCTCCCCTCTTGAGGGGAATTGCATGAATTTCACAGTTTCTATCTTTATCTATTCGGCAATTAGTCAAATATTGTAAAATTATAATCATGTTTTTGGTTTATGTTGCAATTTGTGTGTATTTTTTTTTTAAATTTATCTCTTATCTTTCTATATACTCTCCAGGTTGTGGGAGAACTTCACTCAGGACTTTTAAAAAATAAATATTTTACTTATTTATTTGAGAGATAGAGAGAGATAGATAGATAGATAGATAGATAGATAGATAGATGATAGATAGATAGATGCATCTGGGTCATGTGGGTACTGGGGAATTGTACCTGAGTTCTTAGGCTTCACAGGCATGTTCTTCAACTGCTAAGCCATCTCTCTAGCTCCCACTCAGGACTTTTTGTGTCTCTTGCAGAACCTGACTCTGTGTGCTCACTCAGCGGTATTTGGTGTGGATTTCTTTCCCAACTTATATTTATTTCCAAGACCTGTGTGGTATCCCAGGTCCCTGTGATGTTCTTAAGACACAATAGGAGAGAATTGAGGCAACAGTGGTGATGAAGGGAGTTAGGGTTGGGCCCAGATGAAATCTTTGTTAAATGTAGAATTTGACTGATGGCAGGCACAGAAGTTGATATTTAGGGCAATGATGTGAATGATTAGGCTAATTATCCTGATGTTCACTGAGTCAACAAATATGTGCTATAAATTTCTATGTGACATAACTGCTTTTGAATCTTGTTAGGAAAAGGCCAGAGCTATAAAAAATATTCCAACGCTTAAGGAATTTTTAAATCAGGCTTTTAAAAGCAAAGAGTACATCCTTCAGTGCACACA